>CM053769.1:57056054-57071312 GCA_028658325.1 Potorous gilbertii
GGGGTTTATACAGAGATCCTTTGTAGTGGAGCTGGGGTGGAGCTCCAGCCCACTCTGGGAGTCTCTGGCCAAGCTGCCTCAGCCTCTGCCGCAGTGGCCGCTTCCCAGGGGGTCCGAGTCCCGGAGATCCCCCGCTCCCCTCTCAGCCCGTCTCTCTCACTGACCTGTGCGTCTGTGGGTGGAAGGACCTTCGCAGCTGCCGGAGATTCAGGTCCCTGACGCCTGCTGGGCTCTGCTCGCTCCTCTCAGTGCCGCGTAGCCAGGGCGGGGGAGGGGAGCGCTCGGCCGGGCAGGACTCCTCTCCCGTGTCCGAGTTACCTTTGTGGTCGGTTCTTCAGGGCTCTCTGCAACGGAAATCTCCTTCACTGTGTTGCTGCGCGGCCTCCACTGCTCCAGAATTTGTCAGGAGTTCTTTTTACAGGAAATCTATGGGCTGTGGGTTCGGACCTAGCATAGGTGAGTCTTTCTACTCCGCCATCTTGGCTCCGCCCCTCAAAAATTAACTTCTTGAAATCAATGAAATACAAAAAAAAAGTAAATTACAATTTAACAGAAGGATTCAAATAAACTATTAAGTTTGCTTATTAAAGCAAAAAAACCTATAACTGGTCCCAAATATATGTCTTGAAGGCCCACAAAGAAAATATTCCTACTAACTTCTAGAGCCTGGATCAGGCATAAGCAGATGTTCTGGATAATCCAATCAGTTAGAAATGAGTCCTGCTCATTAATGTTTTCAGGTCACTTTAACACAATTTCATGAAGTGAAGCAATAATTTGCAAAAAATGTTCTATTAGTGACCTGAAAGAATTTCACCTCCTCCTGAGTGGATCATGCAGGCAGCTAGAAATCAAAGAGATGAGGAAGTTCCACAAAAAAGGAGCACCACGCCTTGTGTTTTCAACTAGCCAACAACTTGTGGATGTTGAGTAAACATTTAGAGAGACTATTTTGGTGAAAATTAGATATAGGTTGCCAATGTTATCCATGAAAATTATTCTTTCATATGCAAAGCATTAGGCTAAAACTACTTTTAGTAACAAAACCACCAATTCAAACTGGCATACTTTTGAATACCTACATGCAACCAATAGAGTACAGTCACTGCTCTGAAATTGACACAAGTCAAGGTATCACCCAAGATGTCACTGATCCTTTTCAAAAAACGAAGGACAAACAACCACAAAAAGTGCTTGTCTAACAGGGTATATGAATACAAATGAGCATAACATACAAGCAATGTGATACGGGCAAAGGAGATATCTGGACAAAGAACTCTGGGAAAGTTTGAGCGCAGATGTCACCTAGCAGAGTGAAAGTGGTAAGAAATTAGGAAGGGCTTAATCAAGGTGCTAGATGGTGGCAGCTGAGCTGATCTCAAAGTTCTTTGAACTCCAAAGGAGAAGCTGAAAGGAGTTCTACATATAAAGACTATTCTCTTCATACTTAGCAAGTTTTTGTTTGTTTGTTTTAAAGGTGTTTGGAAATACTTTCTCACCTCATCTCACCTCCCTCCTTGGTGATCCTTGCCTTGCTTCAAAACTCAACTCAGGTGCCAAATTTTTTTATGAAGTCTTCCCAGATGAACAATGTCCCTGGTTTTTAGTGTTTCTGAATTCTCAACAGTTGTTAGTGGTTGTTTAATTCTTAATCCTCAAAACATTTATAATGAATTATACTTAATAGTGTATCCATATCTACTCTCTTTCCAACCTCTGAATAGAATGTAAGATCTTTGAAAGTCTTGACTGCTGTTTTTATCATTGTATTTCCATCTAGCATGGCATCTACTTAGCATATTTCCTATATGCAATTTCCTGCATATACTAAGTAGCTGATTAATTTTAGTTGTATCAGATTTTTGGCAAATCAATTGAAAATTTATCAACAGTTTCCAGGAATCAAGAAAAAAGCATTTGAAAAATAAGCACCAATATCAACTCTATTACTTTTAGAATAAATTATATTAATCTAACTCTAAATGAATATACTATATGTAAATCAAATAATGGACTCCTGCCATCTTATATGATCTACTTTAAAATGGATTAACCTTTCCCAGTTCTACCCTTAACTCACCATGACCTTGGGCAAATCATTTCTTTTCTCTGGATCTCAGTTTATTCTTCTATAAAATAAAGAAACTGGACTACTTCAGCTCTAATATTTTACAGTCTTTTATTTATGATAAGATTTTCATTCTTTACCATCCCCAGACATCTTTGAATTCTCAATAACCTATCAACTAAAGCATGATGACTCATTGTCAACTATACAAGAGAAGGTAGAGTTAATTGAGTTCAATCTATTAGTATAACATTTCAGAAGGCATGTTTATCTTTTTCAATAACCTTTGTAGGAACAAAAGTGAGTTTGTGTGATACTCTGGAAAAAAGGAAGTATTGGACAAATTGCCGGAAAGGTAATGCTTGTGTATCATCCAGCAGGTGTCTCTGTGAAGCAGGGGTTGACTATATAAAAGAAATAAAAACTACTCCATAGGAGGAGCAGGTTCTTTCTAGACCACACCTTTGGCCTTCTGTTGGATGGCTGACTTTCCTTTGGAGGTTGGAATTTTTTCCCTGAAGCTTCCAGATTCTAAGACATGCCTAGCTTTGGTTACAACATTTAAGATTTTCTTTAAAGCTTGGAACTCTCATATTTTGATGGAGGAAAGAAGCAAAGGCAGGGACTGAAGCCTGATCCCTTCTACTCTTGGGAAGGAACTAATAAAAGGAGTGATTAAAGATGCCCCAGACCAGAGAGAAGACATGATGATGGAAGCAAAGTCCTACAGGCATCATCATGATCTGGAAAGAGGACTGGACTTGGAGTAAGAGGACCTGGGTTTAGGTCTTTACTATTTTTCTTCTCCAAGCCTCAGTTTCCTCACCAGTAAGATAGATTCCTTCCAGATCTATATCTATAATCCAATAAAATGTGACTAGAATCTTGTTCTATTGGCTCCCAGTTCACTCTCCTGAGTACCAGTTTCTATGTCTTCCTAATATTAAGGGATATTAATCCTCTATAATATTCTTTTAGAGCTGATTCCTTACAATAATATTTATAAAACACTATAAGAATTACAAATTGCTTTGCATATATTATAGAATAAATAAATAAAAAACCAATAATCCTATGAGGTATTTACTAAGGGTATCCATTTCATAGATGAAGGAATTAGTCCTAGAGTATCTAAGTGACTTGTCCATGGTCACCCAGCAAGTAAATTTCAGGGTGTAATTGAAATTCAGGAATGCTTGATTTGAACAAAACTCCAGGATATATAGGAGGTCTGAGACATGAATCTTATTGGTGACCTCATTTTGTATTAGTCTCTTCCAAGTAACCATTTCCTGACTAGTGAAATTTTAAAAAATGTAAATGAAAATTTTAGGTATTCTAATGTTTATGCTCAGGGAGATCTGATAGATTTGAGCAAGATACCTAGGTGTATGATTTATAGAGAGATCTAAAAGGCAGGGTTGGTCTATAAGGAAAAAACATTTTCATGTAGTTAGACCAGACTACAGGTTCTCAAGGCTTGAAAATTGGGGAAGAGACCTATTTCGCAGGAAAGAGATACTGAATTTCAAGTCAAGAAATGTTCATTATGTGCTTATTACTATAAGGTACTAAGTTAGTTATTTTAGGGGGCACACATGAATAATTCATGTTTCTTGCCCTCAGGGAGTTTATAGTGTAGGTAGGAGAGATGAGAAATTGACAAAATAAATATAACTGAAAAGCTGCAAATACATTATAGGAAGAAATGTTTAAGCATAGAGGAACACAGAGGATGGGGGATATTACTACCAGTTGTTGGAGAGAAGTGAGGGAAAGGAGGATCTGTGTTAAAATTTGGTCTAAATTTTTAAAAGTGAGGGTAAGTTTTTTTATCAAGTGGAGATTAAGAACACAACATTTATCCAGAAGGAACAATGTGAGTAAACAGTTCATTTTGCAAGAAAGCAAATTGTATATTGTTCCAGGAACAATAAGTATCCCAACTTGGTTGAAGCACAGGGAAACATGAGAAGAAGAAGAAAAAGAAAAAGAGACTGGGAAAGTAGGTTGGCACCACACTGTAGAGAGCCTTGAATGTTAGACTATCATCACTAAATATGCCTACATTTTATATCATGGTCTAACAGATCTCCAACTTTTTCACTGGTCCCAAACTTCATTTAAACCAAGTTCAAGGAGCCCTTGCAGTAAAACCTTTCAAAATGCCTGCTAATGCTACCATAGAAAAGTCTAATTGTTATAAAAGCCAAATCCCAAAACCCTGTTTAATATTAGAGTTCCTTTGATGAGTATGTTCTTACTTGATAGACAGTCAGAGACACAGAGAGAAAATGAGACAGACAGAAGGAGATAGAGGGAGAGAATTCTAAGAAATTGAAACTTGGCATTTCTTGAAATTCACCTTTTAAATCAAACCCAGGGTAGAATTAAGAGACGGATCTCTAGGAATCATGCTTTCTTCTTTTATTCCATGGAAAGCAATAGAAGAGAAAACTTGGGATGCATAGCAGATGTGACAGTTGATCCTAAGTCAGTATGGAAGTAAAAGGGAGTGAGACCAATTCTATTTTCTCAAGTCCACTGAAATATTCAGCAGAAAACATGGCTAGGTAGGTTAATAAAAAGGCACTTTCTCTACAGATTCTTTCTCCAGTTCTCAAGAGGGTTCACAGCACACCTAAAGCAAATATGGAACAAGTAAACACAGAAAATGGTAGAGGAGATGGGGGATAAAGAAGAAAAAAATGTGAAGGGGAAGGAGATTTGTGGAAAAGTCGAGGGAAGGGACAATAATTTGGGCAATAGAGAAGGAGGAGCTGACAGAGAACAAAATGAAAAACCGTCTGTCCTTCATTCCCAAAGAGAACCATGACATCAGGAAGATGACATGACTTGGAACTGAATTGGGTTTAAGTGAGGGAGGGCTGTGCAAAGTCACCAGCCTCACTTTCTCCTCTGGGCTCTTGATCGTTTCCCCTATCTTTAATTCCAAATCTCATGTTCAAGAAGGAAAGCTACTGCTGCTAGTAACACCACTACTGGTAATATTTAACATTTACATAGAGCTTGTTATGTGCCAGGAACTATGCTAAGCATTTACAATTTTCTCATTTGAACCGCATACCAATCCTGGGAGGTAGGCACTATTCTTATCCTCATTTAACAGTTGAGGAAACTGAGGCAAAACAAGGTTAATTGACTTGCCCAGGGTCACACTGGATCTACTAAGTTTCTACGGCTGAATTTGAACTCAAGTCTTCCCAACTCCAGGTCTGGAGCTCTGTCCGCTGTGCTGCCACCTAGCTGCCCACAGGTGTGGGGGAAGTATAGGGAAGCAACAGCAAATCCTCATTGGACTTCTGCTTCAAATTCCTTTCCACTATGTGAGGTCTGGGGATGCTTTGGGGCTAGAAAGGGAACTCAATAGTGAAAGGAAGAGATAGTAAGAGTTGATGTCCTAGGTCCTGAAAGTCCCAGCTACCAGAGGAGGCTATGGATTTCCTAGGCACTGACTGCCAGGGCTCATCATCCCTGACATGGGACCACTAAAATGGTAAAGCAGGCTTGCTATGTGTCTTTGCCAGCCACATTTTTTCCCCTTGAAGAACACCCTTTGGATTGCTTCAAGGAATTCCAGGGTTCCAAGGTCCCACAGTTTGAGAAACAGTGGCTAACACGTTAAAGGGAGTGAAGGAAGATAAGAGAAAAAAAAATCAGAGAAAAGGTAAAAGAGATACAACTTTGATGTTTATCAAAGTCCCAAGAAGGAAAAGAGTATTTATTTATTCATTCTGCTCTTTTTGGTGTGAAAAGAGAAACATGACATAAGAAACCCAGAACTCTCCAGAATAAAAAATAATAGATAAAATCCTGCACAAATTGTTAGAATTCAATATACATTCATTGAGTCCATAGACTCTTTATGACAACCACTGAACATTAAAATTTAGAGCTATAAAAGACAACATGTCTTTTTATAGGTGAAGAAATTAAGAGCAAGGGAAATAAGGACAGAGATCAGGTCCCATGACTCCAAATTCAGGGATTATTTAACTATATCGCAGTGCGTTAAAACAAAACATGAATTATTACTTGGGAAAGTATAGTTTTCAATCATCCCATTAAAAGCACAAACACTCTCATGTTCCCTCCAATGAAAATAAATTTCTGAATATCTCCCCCCAAAAGCATATTTCTTTTCTAGAGAAAAAAATCCCCACCTACAAAATTAGAGCATTATTCTACAGAGGTCTTAACTGTCCCCCCACAAGTTGATCATGGAGAAATTTCAAGGATTCTATGAATTTTTTTTTTTAATATTTAGATAACTGTATTTCAATATCCAATAGGGGAATTTAGGTGGCATAGTAGATAAAGTATTAGGTCTGGAGTCAGGAATATTCATCTTCATGAATTCAAATCTGGCCTCATATACTTACTAGCTGTGTAACCCTGAATGTCACCTTACTCTGTTTGCCTCAGTTTCCTCATCTGTAAAACAAGCTGGAGAAGGAAATGGCAAACCATTCCAGTATCTTTGCCATGAAAACTTCCAGTACAGTCACATAGCATCAGACATGACTCAAAACAACAAATGTCAATATAACTGGTTTTCTTTGTAATTCTATATTTTATTTTATACATTTAAAAACATTAGTCTGCGAAGGGTTTCCCCAGGCTGCACTCAACTGTTGAAGGGGTTCATCTTATAAAACAAAGTTAAGAATCCATGGTCTTTTATATCCCTAACTACAAAACTTCAACCAATTACACTTCTTGTGTTAGACTCCCTAATTTTTCATTCATTTTTCTACATACAACACAGTATTATGAATAGAAATCTAGTAAATCACTCCAAATTTGACTGTGGAAGTTGTTGAACATCAACTTCTTCTGTAAGCAATTAGAAAAGCCTCAGGGTGGAAACTATAGTGTTTGCCAATATGTTTGAAGAGATACAGAGAAAAGTTCTTTAATCTTGGGGTTGAAATAACTTTAATTATCAGGTTAAATGGACTGACTCCATGGAACTTAGTGCTTGGGGGAGAAGGGTTAGGGCTCCAAGTACTCCAAAAGCCCAGAAAAAGGGCCAAAGGAATTCTGTTTTGCCTCTTAAACAGTGATTCCTAAGTTTTACTATGTCAACATTCTGTTTGATTAATATAAAAATAAAACAGAAGTTGCTCTTCTTAGACCATTTGCTCTATACAAGTCCTCTCAAACATCAATGGTGATCTGTTTCACCATTGCTAAATCCTATCCTGTAGCTCCATTCCCCTGGAAATTCCAAGCCCTAGGGAATATCAAGACTGGGTATAGGCATCTCAGAGATTTCTGTAGGTATTCTAGAGAATGTGACTTCATCTTTCTCCTTCATCTGTCACCACAGAGACAGCAGCAATTATTGTTAAACCCTTTCCTGAGTCAAAGCCCAGCTCCCTTTCCACATTCCATTCAATTCAATAAATGTAAACAAATACATGTTATGGGTACATATGGATCCCTGCTAGTAACTGGGGGGAGGTAAAAATAAATCTCTGCCTTTGGAATCCACAATCAGATATATATATATACTAATAAATACAACACCATGCAGAATGGGACAAATGTATATGAGAGATTCAAGCAAAGTATTATGGGATGATATTATTTATTGATAAAGCTAGCATTTATATAGCCTTTCAAGTTTTGTAAAATGATTTCCATACCTTATCTCATTTGATTCTCAAACAACCC
Source organism: Potorous gilbertii (assembly GCA_028658325.1). NCBI lineage: Eukaryota > Metazoa > Chordata > Mammalia > Diprotodontia > Potoroidae > Potorous > Potorous gilbertii. Next base: position 57,063,823 of record CM053769.1, read on the forward strand.
TGTGAGATAGCTGCCTTTCTTTTCTCCACTTGACAGATAAGTAAATTGGAGCAGACCAAGGTTAAATGACTTCCCCAAGGTCATACAGCTGGGTGTCCAAGGCAGGGTTTAAATTTAGATCTTCCTTATTCCATATCCAGGATTATGTCATCTAGTTCCCAATCAATAGGATGCATCCTACATTCATGATTAGATTCCAACCATCACTCAGCTGTAAGAGATAATCTATCAACTTCAGGGGCAGTCAACATTTGATTGTGCTAGATTTATCAGAGATTCAAGAGAGTGAATCTGACCAGAATTCCAAGATTGCCATGTCTGACTCCAAAGCCCTAGCACCCAGGTCAAATGCTGCTTCTGTCACAAAAGCTTCCACTTTCTCCGATGTTCCTAAGCTGGCCGTTCTCCTTCACTATGTAATATCCTTTCTGCTCTCCACCTCACTCCACCCTAATTCGCTGTCCTCTTTCAGTTTTGTCAAAATTCTCATCCTTTGAAGTCCACCTCAACATCACCTTCCCCGTGAAATCCTTCTAATCTCCAGTGCTGGCCACAGACCTTCCCTACCCTGTGATCATGCAGCACTTTGCTTATAGCTCTCCTATGACCACGATTCTTAGAATACCATAGCACAGAGGACCAAAAACTGACCTCAAAATCAGGAAAACCTGGGCTCAGGACTCTACACTGACAAACATTAGCTATGGGTCTCTGATCAAGTCACTCAGATCTTTAGTGTCTCAGGCAACTAAGATGATGTTGGAGAGAAGGTGCTGATGATAAGAAAAATAACTAACATTTATAGTGCATTAGTATAGTATATTTCCCCTGGACAAGGAAAATGCATGACTCAAGTGACTAACTATCGTGTCAACTGTGTTGCTATTACTGATGCTGTTTTAACTTTGTACATGAATGGTGACGTTTGGAGCTGCTGAAACAGATGGCTGGGAGAGACAATTTACAGTAGACTATATGATTTCATCTCAGTCGGTTCATCTGTCTCATGGAAAGAAGGGTCAATTATACAGTATTTAAAAACTAAGTCAAACAAATGAGAGATGAGCATATATCACTGTTTACTGCCATTGGAACATCTCTTTCTGCCTCTTCTCCATAGCAAGAAAATAAGAAAGATGGTAACAGAAATTCTCAGATATTTCATAATAGTCTTAAGAAACGCTATAAAGCGCTGGTCCTAAGGCAACATTACGAGGTAAGTCTACACACTCACAGAATCATCCCCAGAATGTATGCTAGAGAACAAGGACGTTAGTGGGTTTTGTCATGGTATTCCCAGCACCTACCATTATGCCTTGCACATAACAGGTGTTTAATAAGTGATCAATGATTAGACTTGAAGTAGAGCTCATTCTATAGAAGAAGAGACAGAATCTTGAAAGGGGCTTTAGTAAGTATTTGGTCTATTACGTTTATTAGACAAATATTAAAGGATGCCTAGAAGGCAGGAAAACCACCCATTAGGTTACACTTCTAAATTTTGGTATAGTTATATCAAAATAACTACCGCACTCTCCACCACCGTTACCGCCATCTGCACTCCTGCCCCTACCCTCAGTCCTCCTTCAGTTCAATAACTAGTTGTCAGTCTAGTTTTATATAAAATAATATTCATTATTCTTCCAGAACCTCAAACCTAAGTATCTTAAAATAACTTCAAGGGTTTCCTGTAGTTACAAGATCTCTTAATTGGTCTTATCCACAATCCGAAATAGAAAAAAAAAACAAAAAACTTTTGCAAATCTATTCTTGATATAGAGCTATTGCAATAAGTAAAAACAAGCAAGAGAGAGAAGAGACATTGAGTTTACACCCTATTTACAACCGATGAGTCATTAAAGCTTCATTTAACAAGACATATAAACAGTATACATATGGGAAATGTGTAAAAAGTTCTGGAAGCAATACATTGCAGTTAAGGGAAATCCCATCATTAATTGATTTTGTTGATTCCAGATGCCAAGCAAATCTTTTTAAAGGAAGTTTTTATTTTTTTTTTTACCATAAATTCATTTTCTTTTGCAAAGGTTGGACCAAGTTTTACAAAATTGTGAAACTAAGATGATTTCTATTTATTTTTATTGGTTTTGGGAAATGTGGAGAAAAGACTAACCTTTTGGTGTCTTTATGGTTTTTAAAATATGAATTACTTAAAGAAAGGGCATCAAACATATCCTTCCATGTTACTTACGACTAAAGGTGATCCTAGAATGAAATGCGAAAAAGAGTAGTTTCTTTTTCATTCACAAATTAATACATTATCTTTGCATGATTTTTTCCCCTATTCTGGCAGCCTTCTATCCATAGACAAAAGGAAGGAAACAAGGTGAAAATGCTATTGCTACTCTACAAATTCAACCTCATGCCCAGAAAAATATTTAAAACTATTTTTTTCTGGTGGTTGTTTGGGAATTTGCTTTTATTTTTCCTCAGTAAAGGAAGTTATTAATCATTCCTGGCATGGAAAAGGTGACTCAAGCATCACCAACAACCAAAGACAGACTTAAAATATTTACTCCAATCATGTCAATCCCATAAGATACAAGAAAAATGAGGTATGTGATTCATTGAGGTCATAAAAAAAATGTCTTCAGCTCTTCTCTCTTTAATCCCTTACAAACGTGCCATCCACCTCTCTGGATAACATTCAAATCAATACAGTACAAAAACTGTCAGAGCTTTCCCAGGATGATCAGTTATCCAACGATAACTACAGTCCTGAACCTGACAAACACCATCATTTTTTGTTATCACAGGAAAACTGCACAATTTCATAGGGATCACAGGGTGGTGGTATGGAAATGATATCTTATGAGATGTGAGTGTGGGGCAAGGAACCCACCAAGAAGATGTCAAACCTACACTAAATCCTAACCAATCCCTTCTATCCTTAGATGGGGTAATGCTGTGCTTTATCAGGATCTGACGTGCTCCAAGGCCGCAATCTCATTCAGGTGGTAACATACCCCCTGAACATGATGGGTTACTTTCAGTCATGGAGATCACAATGTCACCAAAACCGCATTCCTACTCTTGATAATAACTTGATCTGGAGTCCTGTTACCTAAATTCACATTTGTGGCTCTTTAACTTACTACATCTGAGACCTTGGGAAAGTTATTCAACCACTTTGGGTCTCAGTTTCTTCATCTGTAATACAAAGTTGTATTAATTGACCTTTTAAGACTTTTCCAGCTCTAAATGTGAAATCTTATGACCTCCATTCTTTGGTAATTATATTCAACCAAATAAAACTAAATCAAGACACCTACTATATATAAAGCAGCTAGGTGGTCCAGTGGATAGAGTGCTGGGCCTAGAGTCAAGAAGACTCATTTTCATGAGTTCAAATCAAGCTTCAGACACTATATGACGCTGGGTAAGTCACTTCACACTTTTTGCCTCTGTTTTCTCATCTATAAAATGAGATGAAGAAGGAAATGGCAAACTATTCCGGTATCGTCCCTAAGGAAACCCCAAATGGGGACATGTCGAGTTGAATATTACTGAAAAATGACTTAATACATAAGGCACTGGGATGTAAAAGCAAATAAATAAAGAAGCTTCCTCCTCCAGGTAGCTTACATTCTCCTGGGGAGCAAACAATACATACATAGATAAGTAAATACAGGATATAGAAACCAGGAAGAAAAATAGTAACAACTGGGGGAAATCAGGAAAGCCTGGTATAGGAGGTGTCACTAGCAAGAACTCATTCTTGAAATATACTAGAGATTTTTAAGATGTAATAAGGAGGAAGAAAAGGATTACAGGTATAGGAGGTGTCACTAGCAAGAACTCATTCTTGAAATATACTAGAGATTTTTAAGATGTAATAACAAGGAAGAAAAGGATTACAGGCATGGGAGACAGCCTGTACAGAGGCATGCCCAATTGAGATATCCTACCCTTGGACCTACCAGTAATTTCTAGGGCCAGAATTTTTTAAACCTTTCCCTGAGTTCTCACAGGCATCAGTCTCAGAAACTGAGCAAATCATATATGCAAATACTCAATAATGGGTAAAACTCAAATATTTGGCAGATAGCCCCCTTGATCCAATATCTGACTTCTCAATGGCTTTTAAAGGAGAAGTGAATTTGAATATATCTGCCTTATACTGTTAGCATTTACAATTTGTGTAACTTTGCCTTCTAAATTTGATTTATGCAAAAAGGAATGAAATGGTTGGTTTGGATTAGGAAAGTCAGGGTTAGTATCTCATCACCACAGAACAATACTCACTGGTTTCTCCTGGGGTGAAGTATCACTTACACCTTCTTCTCAAAAATCATAGCATGAGTCAGTTCTAACTTTATAGGCACATGTTTGTTGAAGGGGGTTTTGTTTACTTAATAAGGGTGGAGAGAGAAGTGGAAAGCTCCATATTGCCTTTATCCTCTGGTTATAAATCACCAGTCAGCACACGCTATGTAAACTTTGAGTTACCTAAAACAACACTGGAAGCTGGAATTGCTTGCTAAGACACTGTCTCTTGGATTTCCTACATTTGATTTTAATTAAGAATAACCACTCCGGGTTGTTTTCTCTTCAGGACCAGTAACAAATCCTAAAAAGATCCCTTTGGAGAAGGAGAGCTTAAAAGGAAATGTCAAAATCACAATGATAATATAAATTTAGAGAGGAGACTAAAATTTCATATTTTTTCATCTTAAAATTGGCGAACTTGCCCCTGATTGTTTTTGTAATCCTTTGTATAGAATTTCAGAGTGACTGTCTTGCTCTGGATCACAGACAATAGATTTGGCTCTCCCTCAGAAGTAGAAAGGCACTGTATACAGTTCCAAATTGTCAAGGACCTACAGGTAGAACCAAAGCTAAGTGAATCACAGGATCTAAGTGGTAAGGCCTGTGAAGATCTCTGTGCAGTGCTGTCATCTCCACTTTATGAGGAGGCAGCTAGCAGAGTAGAGTGCTGAATCTGTAGTTTAGAAGACCCAAGTTCAAATTTAGCCAAAGTATGTGACTGTTGGCAAGTCACTTAATGTATTTGTCTCAATTTCATCTACTGTAAAATGAGGAAAATAGTACTTTTCTCCCAAGTTGTCATGAGAATCAAATCAGACAAATGGAAAGTACTTAGCACAGTGCCTGACATGTAGAAATACATGTTAACTATCATTTTAAATTATTAATTATTATTTGTTATATGAGATAATATTTGTAAAGTGCCTCACACAGTACCTGGTATATAGTAGGCACTACATAAAAGCTAGCCACCATCACTATCATCACCACCAAACAATAGCAACAACAACAACTGCTACTACTACTACTGCTGCTACTACTACTACTATCACTAATACTAAAAGAGAAAAGAATGGGCATTCATCCACAGACAAGTAAAAAAATAAAAACTGTGGCCTACAGAAGTAAAAAGTTAACTGAGAATGATAAACAATATTTGAAAGTGACTCACCAATTCAACTTACATTTCTTACTACATAACTCTTCCACTAACACATTCATATCATCGAATACCTTAGAACTACAAGGGAATCTAGGATTGGAACTCTCTCATTTTACAGATAAGGAAATCAAGTGCTGGAGAGACACAGTGATTTGGCTGAAGTTATAAAACCTCCTTTAATAAATGAGAATATGATAGATTCAATGTATTTTTAAATGAGAATAAGAGAGGGGGGGCAGGGTCAAGATGACAGAGTTGAAACAGAGACTTGCTTGAATTCTCCCTAAACCCCTCCAAATACCTGTAAAAATTATTCTAAACAAATTCTAGAGCAATAGAATCCACAAAATGACAAAGTGAAACAAATCTCCAGCCCAAGACAAACTGGAAGGTTGACAGGAAAGGTATATTGCACTGGACTGGGAGTGAAACACAGTCCACATGGGTTTTACTGGCACGGACAAGGTTGGAGCAGGCCTCAGGGGACTGAATCATTGACATCTGTGGCAATTTTGAGAGTTCTTAAACCACAAATGCCAAAGACAGCAAAGGTCAGTGGGAAAGAGGAGTGTGGTCTGACTGAGGTCTGTCCCAAGCCTTGGGTGGAGGAGGTGGCAGTGGCAGTGGTGGCAGCAGCAACTCTGGGCCCACACACAGTGGGTGATTGAGCAGCTGATACAAAATGCCTGAAGCCTGGGACAGTACATACTACCCACTTCCCACACCCAACTCTACTGGAAGCAGAGTCCTACTTTGCCAAAGAGTTAAAAAGTCAAATATTTGGTTGGGAAGATGAACAAATAGTGTAAAAAAAACAGACTATAGAAACATACTTTGGTGACTTAAAAGAACAAAACATTCAACCAGAATAAGACAACAAAGTCAAAGCTCTTATATCCAAAGCCTCCAAGAAAAACACAAATCCCAGGCCATGGAAGAGCTCAAAAAACATTTTAAAAATCAAGTAAGAGAAGTATAGGAAAAACTGGGAAGAGAAATATGAGTGATGCAAGAAAATCGAAAAATGAGTCAACAGGAGACCCCAAAAATACAGAAGAAAAGAATTCCTTAAAAATAAATGACAAAAACCAAATGACAAAAGAAGTCCAAAATGCCAATGAGGAGAAGAATGCTTAAAAAGAAGAATTGACCAAATGGTAAAGGAGGTCCAAAAGTTCACTGAAGAAAATAACTCCTTAAAAATTAGAATGGAGCAAATGGAAGTTGACTTTATGAGAAATTCAATAAAATGAATAGAAGACAATGTGAAATATCTCATTGGAAAATCACTGACCTGGAAAACAGATCCAGCAGAGATAGCATAAAAATTATTGGACTACCTGAAAAAACTCCTAGGAATATTATAGCCAAATTTCAGAGGTCCAAGGTCAAGTAGAAAATATTGCAAGCAGCCAGAAAGAAATAATTTGAATATTGTGGAAATATAATCAGGAAAACACAGATCTATCAGCTTCTACCTTAAAGGATCAATGTATGATATGATATTCTGTTAGAGGAGCTAGGATTAAAACCAAGAATCACCTATCCAGGAAAACAGAGTATAATCCTTCAGGGAAAAAAAATGGTCATTCAATGAAATAGAGGACTTTCAAGCATTCTTGATGAAAAGACCAGAGGTGAACAGAAGATTTGGTTTTCAAATACAAGAATCAAGAGAAGCTTGAAAAGGTAAACAAGAAAGAGAAACTGTAAGAGACTTATTAAAGTTGAACTGTATACTTTCCTACATGTAAAGATGAAGTTTTTAATTCATAAGACATTTCTCAGTATTAGAGTAGTTGGAGAAAAGATAGAGAGGGAGAGAGACAGACATAAAGATAGAGGGCACAGGGTGAGTTGTATATGAAGGGATGATATCTAAAAAAAGTAAAATTAAGGGATGAAAGGAATATATTAGGAGGAGAAAGGGAAAGATAGAATAGGGCAAATTATCTCTCACATAAAAAAGGCAAGAAAAAGATTTCATGGGGGTGGGGCCAAGATGGTGGAGTAGAGGGTGACCTGTAAGAGCTCTTAC
>CM053769.1:57071812-57089124 GCA_028658325.1 Potorous gilbertii
GAATCTCTCTGTTTTAAGAGGTAACATATCTCATAATATTTTGTCCTCCTTCTCTACCTGGTTTTATAGATATATTTATATGATAAATTTTTATTGCCCTTGGCTTCCATACCTCTCCACTTAGAAAATAATTTTTTGATTAAGGCTATGTATGCAGTTCTACATTAAAACTATGTAGTACTCTACAGCTAGTTACTATAGTAAGCTATTTTCTTTCTATTCAGTATTATGTTTGAAAATTAAAGGTAAGATGTATCACCAGGTGGCCTATTATATACTCCAGTGACAATACTGGTTTGGTTTCTGTCTCCAGTAACCTTTTCCTAAATGTTCTCCACCATGCTTTTTTTTTTTTTTTACCATTTCTCTCCCATTTTTTAGATTTCCTTACATGAGTATTTTTTTTTTAATGCTGCTCCATTCTGGTTTTTTTGAATAATATATTTCTTTTTCTTATTTTCTTATTCTAGCCATAGATCTTATTCCACCAAATTTCAGCAATATCTATAATGTCAATATAATTACATTATTTTCATTAAATCATATTATTTATTAGCCCTACTTTGTGTATTTGAAGGAATGGATTTTATTATTTGCTCTTTTTGTAGATTTTGTGGGTGTCTCTACTGCTACTGTACTTCCTAGAATATAAAGAGTTCATATGTTGTTTAGCTTGGTATATATTCTCTCTGCCTTCCTTTATAGTTTAAAGCCCATTTATATATTTGTTTTTTTCTCTCCCTCTTCCTTTAGAGTTTAAAGTCCATTTACATGCTTTTCTTTTCTTTTGATGAACTTTTACTAAAATAGTAACTTCTTGTCTAAACCATGACCATTGTCAAGTCACCTGTCCAAGTTTCAACATCATCTTCAACAGGGGGATAATGTTTATACCACCTACAGCTCAGGCCATGAGGAACGTACTTTGTAAGACTTAAAACACCATATAAAAATGAATTCTTAAAGAGGAAAATATCCTCAAATAGATTCAGTCTAGACCTGATACCCACCTTTAAATTTCAAAGATACCATTTATCAAAATGAGAACTCAAGTTTAATTCTTCGATGGCATACATACTCTATATTTATATAGCTATTTATCACATACCTTCACAAATATTAGCACATTAGAGTTTAATAATAGTTGTCAATTTACTACCTTATGCTGCCTTAAGTAGGATCTGGTGGCCTGAGCTAGGACTCCAACAGGTTAGAGACTGTAGAGATGAAGGTATCAAGAGGGCACTGAAGGGGTAGGATGACGAGTTGAGGGGGCCTGGTATAACTCCAAAGATACAGTTCTACATCTTGGATCACCTCTTGTTTCTTCCATTTGCAAGAATTAGCCTAACTTCTTCCCTTTCCTGGTCCACCTGTCATTTCCAATCAGAAAGAATTGAGTCACCCTTTTCCTTCCTGCCATCTCAACCACACCTAAGAAGCAGTCGTAACCTAATCTTCCTCTTGTCCTCAATCTGAAATAAAAAAGCTACTGTCTTTAGCACTTATCCAGAGCCTTGGTTCGCACTGGAGATCCTGACATGATATTTTTTTAACCAGAGGAAGCGGTTACTGTTCGTGTATTCATCTCCCTCGGGAATCCCTAGTTCTCTTTTCCTTCTTTTTTGCTTTATCTACTTTTATTATTGATGCTTTCAGTTTTTATACTATATTCATTTCCAAATATGCCCCCCAATAAACTTCTCTTGTAATAAAGATTTTCAAAAGGAAAAAGAAAAGATCAATGAAATCGACCAAAAGTACTAACTTCATCTGAGAGTATATGCAACATTCTACAGCCACAGTTCCCCACCTCCCCAAGGAAGGGAGACAAGTACCTTTTCACAGCTTCTTTGGACCTACCTTGGTCTTTATAATTGCACAACCTTCCATTTTATTTTACTGTTATTTCCATCTCCATTGTCATAGTCATGGAATATTATTTTTCAGTTTCTGCTCATTTCACTGTGTAACAGTTCATCTAAGTCTTCTTACAGGGATTGGAAGCAAACCTGCAATATCATTGATAAAGAGAATTCCCAAGTAAAGGAACTCCTTCTGCCAATTCAGGTTAGTACTTTCTCTGCAGTATACAGTCTTGTTTGCCCATGGTACTGAGAAATTTAGTGGCTTACTCTGCTGTGTATCATGTTTCTTTGAATTCTTTATATTATTGTTTTATATCACAATAACATTTCGTTTTCCAATCAATGATCATTTTTTTAAAGTATGCTTGTTCTTATTAATTCTGAATTTCGTCTCATTGGACACCACTCTCTAACTCCACTTTTCTTCACAGGAATCAATGCTGACTCTAGCATGTTCATTCTTGAGAACCTCCAGTTCTTCAACTGAATTTTCTTTTTACAGTTTTGGGCTATAGGATTCTATCTCTCTTTTGTTTGAATGTACATTAACCTAAAAATTCAAGAGTAAATGTTTGATTATGTATGGTGTTCTCCTCCTTATAAATTTTAAGATGCCATCTACAATAGTCCAAGTCTGCTATAAAGGGAGCTGTGACAGAAAGCTGCTCTTAAGGAATTTATAATTTAACCGAAGAAATGACAATTCCACAAATTGCATACAAGAGGGCAGAAGAAATGCAAAGGAGTAGGTTAAGTGTAACAAAATAAGATACCTGAGGAAGGTGAGCATTTTACATGGGTGTATGTTTCTGAATCCATCCCTCCCTTTTCATTTCCATTACCAAACAGGATAATGCCTCTTTCATTACTTGCTTGGCTTATTGTAAAAGTCTCCATTCTGACCACTTCTCTATTTCTCCATTCTCCTTCCTATCTATTCTTATGCTTTGTCACTTTCATCTTCCTAATGCAAAGATCTGATGTCACTCTTACACTCAACACTCTCCAATGGCTCCCTACTGCTGGCATTTCAGGCCCTCCACAATCTAGCACCTCACCAAATTTATCTCTTTTTCCTCCCCTCTGTATGTAAAGCACTCCTGATAAACAAGAAACTGAGACCTGGAGAACTCAAATGACTCAACCAAAGTAAAAAGAATGTAGTGAGGGGAATAGGTGGAATTCAAACTGTGGTCCTCTGAGTCCAGATTCGCTAACTCTTCTGCTCAACTAATCTCCTTCCCATGCTCTATAAATAATTGTTGAATTAACTCCGCTAGGATAATCCTTCCAAAAATTAATTTTCTCCATGCAATATACATTTTGAGTGAAATGGAAATCTAGACAAGTCCAAGGACTACGTAAATAGAAAGGTGGAGTGAGGAAGTTTTAATTGTCCCATACTCAGTTTTAAGTCAAACAGTTCTTTACTTCGGTAGAGATGGAGCCTGACATGCAGGTACTCAAGAAAAAACAAAAACCAGCTCTGCAATGTTCAATGACATTTCCTAGGACTGGCTGATCAGCACCTTTGATTTCATTTTCTTGTGACATTGGTTGTCCTGCTAGAAGGTCCCTCATTGATGTACAGAACACCTTGTCCTTCATTTCCATCCCATATTCAAATGGTCATTTGACATAGAATTTTTAAGTGTGCACACCAATAGTGACTGTTTTATCCATGACCAACCATGCCCCTAGGATTTGAGGAGATCACGGGAAGGGACAGGGAGAACCAGATTCTCTGCCCTTCCCAACTCATCCCACAGCTCTCTAAGTAAATAAATTATAAGTCCCTCCCTGAGAAAGACTTCAAGCATTACTGCTAAAAACTTAAAATCCAACAAGCTCTTTAAAAGCAGACTTGGGAGTTTTTTAATATTTAGAGAGAATGATCAAGTTGTTTTAGAACTGTTCAAACTCTGGGAAAAATGAAGGACCAATAACCTGGTAGTGATTAAGAATAATTATCTCTAAAGAGGGATCAACCATTTTATGTTCACTAGTCACAAGTGTATTCTTCTGATATAAGACCAGGAGGTCAAATTCATTGCAAGTTTAAAGTGAATACAGAATACCAAGTATACACAAGATGAGAATTTATTAGTGAACAAGGCTAGTTCCTCAGTTATAAAAACTGGATGACTCTGTCTTGGTGTCTTTAAAAACACTAACATCACCAAGAAGAGAAAAAAACAAAGAACACAATGAAGTCAATGATTAATTTTGAACAAGGAACAATTTAGGTACTAATACTATTAAAATATGACTTTCTTTATAAATTCTCCTTTGATATGATCTTCCATGAATTAAACTTGATTTCTTAGAGTCTTGATATTAGTAAATTTTGACCTATTTTGAAATGCTAACTAAATACTATAATTAAACCAGTATAACCAAACCATGAAGAGAAAAACAATATTCTTTATTCAGAGTTGGCCTACTCCAACCATTAGACTGACAGCCTACCCATTAACAGGTCTAACACATGGAGCTTAGACTGGGAGAAGCTTGCCCAAGGAGAGGGAGAGGGGAAGGGAAAAAGAGAGAGAGATAGGAGTGCCGGGGGTGAGGGGGGGAGAGAGAGAGTGAGAGCGCACAAGCAGAGAGTGAGAGCAAGACAAATCCAGGACCTATATGAACACAATTACAAAACACTTTTCACACTAGTAAAGTCAGATCTAAACAATTAGAAAAAATATCAATTGCTCACTTGGAGGCCATGTTAATAAAATAAAAATGACAATTCTACCTAAATTAATTTCCTTATTCAATGCTATACCAATCAAACCACCAAAAATTATTTGATGGAGTTAGAAAAAATAATAACAAAATTCTTCTGGAAGAACAAAAGATTCAGAATATCAAGGGAATTAATGGAAAAAATACAAAGAAAAGGTGGCCTCACCATACCAGATCTAAAACTACTAAAAAAGTGGCAATCATCAAAACTATTTGATACTGGCTAAGAAATAGAGTGGTGGATCAGTGGAATATGTTAGGTACACAAGACAGGGTAGTCAATGACTAATGTACTGTTTGATAAACCCAAAGACTCCAGTTTCTGGATAACAACTCATTATTTGACAAAAACTGCTGGGAAAACTAGAAAATAGTGTGGCAGAACATGCTTAACAAGTCATGGTATATGAATGTATGAATATATGAATGCTACTGTGTTATAAGAATGATGAGCAGGTGAATCTTAGAAAAACCTGGAAAGACTTACATGAACTGATGCTAAAGGAAGTGAACAGAACATGGTACATAGTAGCAGCAACCTTGTGTGATGATCGACTACAATAGACTTAGCTCTTCTCAGCAATATAACAATCCAAGATAATTCTAAAAAACATCTTATGAAAAATGTTGCCCACCTACAGATAAAACTATGGAGTCTAAATGCAGGTTGAAGCAAACTATTTTCACTTGTTTTTTCTTTTTTGTGGTTTTCCCTTTTTTGTTCTGATTCTTCTTTCACAACATAACTAATGTGAAAATATGTTTAACATGATTATACATGCATAACTTATAGCAGATTGCTTGCTCTCTTGGGGAAGGGTGAGGGAAAGGAGGGAAGGTGAAAAATTTGAAACTCAAAATCTTAGGAAAATGAATATTGAAAGCTATCTTTACATATAATTGGGAAAAATTAAAATACTATTTTTTAAAAGGGAATGCTCATTCTATTTTGTTGTCCAAGCTCAGATTTTTGAAAAAACAATCTATGTACCTTACATGAAGTTGAGAGAGGTTAATATTGAGAAAATTCAATGCATCATGTAAGTATATGGCTAAACATAAAAGTATCAACATAAAGACTAAATCATAGTGACTGACGTATGACAATCAGACCCTACTCTAAAAATATTATGGGAGAAATTAAAATGTGGATTAATTAACTTCTTAAAATATCAGCATCCCTTTGTAATCAATATCAGACGTGATTAAGATTCATCTTATTCCCAGTTGACCAAATCAGGGATCTTATGGACTGTACACAAGTGAGAAGTTCTAGGGGACATCAGTTGACCTATACTATATCCAAATCTGCATAATAAACCTAAGTATAAACCTGTGGGAAAAGCCGCAGAAAGGGAGGTTAGGAAGAATAGCTAACTAGGCTGGGGTAGAGGTTGATAGGTAGGAGGCAGAAATCGAGAACTTATATTTACTTTTCCACACTCATATTCTATCGTACTCCCAGCAAGTCCCCCCACCCCCAATCCCCAACAGAAACTCATCAAGAGCAGAACTGTTTCATTTTTGTCTGTTTCCTAATACCTTGCACATAAAGAGAATTTGATCAATATCACTTTTTAAAAATTGAATATATTTTCTTTATATCATTATATAATTACCTATTAAATATTTCCCAATTATACGTAAAAACATTAACATCCATTTCTTACATTTTGAGTTCCAAATTCTCTCCCTCTCCCCTCTTTGAGAAGGCAATTTTATATTGATGTGAGGTCATGCAAAATCTATTTCCAAATTAGCCATGTTAAGAAAACACAGATCAAAAACAAACAACACACACACACACACACACGCACACGCATGCACATGCACGCGCACACACGCGCACACACACACACACACACACACACACACACACACAAAACCCCTAAACTCACTAAAGGGGAAGTGGACAGAAATTTGTGATTACGGAAAAGGAATCATCTCCTCAGGAACCTGGGGTTCATGAATCTCACTGTAAGACTGATGCTACAGTAGCTTTCTATCAATTTTGAAGGAGCTCCAGTGAAGGGCCCTAGTAAAGTCAGAAATGTGGGGGAAGAAAACATGGGCTGCATCAAAATACCTACAATCGTTAATAGTCCTCATGTCTCAGGGTATATTCAAGGTATTCTGCCCCCATGGAGACCAGGCTTGGGTTTGATCAGGCATGCCAAGGTGGCAAGGAAACCTTCTTCTGAATTCTCTTGTGAGCACTGCATTTGTTTTTAACTACAATTCACTTGTTCCTTCTAACTCTTTTAAAATTCTTCATTAATTTCAGCAAGATCCAACACTTTCTGCTCCTAAATAACATTTAATTTTACAGCTCTAACCTATACTTTCCATTTACACTATATACATCTATATCTTGAACATACAATTTTTTTGTATGTCATCACTCCCATTAGAATGGGAGCTCCTTCAAGGCAGGGACATTTTTGCCTTTTTTTTTTTTTAGATCTCTGGCTCTTGGCACAATGCCTCACATATTTCACAAGAGTTTCACAAATATTTGCTGACTGGTTGACTCCAAGAGATTTCATTATCAACTAGTGCAAGGGTTCTTAACCTCTTTTTTTGTCATAGACAACTCTGGCAGTCTGTGAAACCTATGAATAATAATGTTTTTAAATATATAGAATAAAATACAAAAGATTTAAAAGGAAGCCAATTATATTAAAATATAATTATTAAAATACTTTTAAAAGCATAGAATTACAAAGGGAACCAATTTTATTAAAATGCAATTATAAAAAAATTTTTTTCACAAGCTCATATACTTCAGGTTACAAACCTTTGATCTAATACAACCTTTTAATTTTAAAAATGAGGAAAATAAAATAACAGGTAAATAGTGGCAGATACAAGATTAGAATTCAGGTCTCCTAACTTCTACCACTAGCCCACTGTCTCTCTGTTTTCCAGAGAATGAGTTACGTCTCTCATCTTCTTGCACACTCTGCCAAGTCAGACTTATAGCCCAGTCTGGAAAAACTTAAAGCACTCATCTCTGCCACAAATTCTTTTAAGATGTTATTCTCACCCAACTTCTTCATTCCATCATTTCTGGAGAAACCAAAGTCTATGGAGTTAAAATCTTTCTATAACTGCAGATCACGTTTCAGACATTTTCCAGGCTGACCAAAGTCTCTCCCCATTTCAAATACGGAACAGTTTTATAGGTCATAATTCTGAAGCATACAGTGTTTACCTTTGTACCCCTGGTTACATTATTTTAAAAAACCACTGTAAAACTGGTGTTTGTCACCATAAAATGGTTATCCAAACATCATCTTTGTGTTAAATTTTTTTTATTTAAGGACTAAAATACTAAAGATGAC
The DNA here is from genome assembly GCA_028658325.1 of Potorous gilbertii. Classification (NCBI taxonomy): domain Eukaryota; kingdom Metazoa; phylum Chordata; class Mammalia; order Diprotodontia; family Potoroidae; genus Potorous; species Potorous gilbertii. The sequence continues at coordinate 57,079,767 of CM053769.1, forward strand.
AGAGTTGCAGGGGCCAGCTGGCTAAGGGAAGCATCATTTCTTTGTTAGTCACAGATCTCTCAACACCCCATTGGCAAAAGTCCAAGGGCTAGGCCTCTGCTGTGTCTAAAGAGCTAACCCTTGGACCGGAAAGATATCTGAATTCGAACCATCACTTCAATAAGTGGAAAGTACTTAAATGTTTCCCATAAGTGGCAGGAGTATAAGTCAAACACCTAGGGTTTATTTTAGGAATATGGGGTTGGTTTTGAAAAGGGACAGGACGACGATTTTTTAAAGACATATCTATCAACCAAAAGTATTTATTAATAATTGTTTACATAAAGGTAATGTGGGTTGGTGGAAAGAAAGCTAGCCTTGAAATGAGCAAGTCTTACCACTGACCCACACTTGCTGCCTGACCCTAAGTTTGTCACTTAAGGCCTTTCTGCCCATTTTCCGAGAAGTTGCTACCTGCACTGGGAGAAGTTGAGTGATTCTTATACTAAGGATCACAGTCCAATTTCTACCTAATGATAAAATTCTGGAAAAATAATTCCTCAGTTTTCATGGTTTACTACCTTAGTAAGTCAGAGAACCCAAGACAGTGGACTGCAAAGATTCATTTGCAATTTCTCCTATCAGACCATCTTAAGGAAGATGAACTTTCTCAAGGTTAACCAGCTAGATATTGGCAAATCCAGGAGTAGAACCCAGGCTTCTTTGCCTCGTGATCTGTAAGCCACTCTCTTTGAGGAGAGTTTTCTCCTGTGAGGATTTTTTAACCATTAATAGAGTTACTGAAAATCTGGCCCAAATTTCCTTTAAAGAGGGTAGGCATTGGGCAGCTAGAAGGCTCAGTGGGTAAAGCTTGGACCCTGGAGTCAGGACGACCTGAATTCAAATTTAGCCACAGACACTGTGTCACTGTGGGCAAGTTGTTTAGGCCCTGATTACCTCCAAAATAAGAGGGTGGGTTGGCATTCTATGAGCAAAAAAGAAGACTTCTCCAGGACAAGATTTGGGACAAAACCTGATAGCCAAAATTTGATTTTATGTCAGCTCATTCAGGGACAATGAAGTGTAGGTTTTAAGAGGGCAAATGCCTTCTTTGGTATTTTTCAACAATTTTCAAAATTCTTTTGATGTTCAAATATTTATTTGTATATTTTTAATACTCAAACTTCTTTCTCTTTTTCTTTCATGCCTCTTTCTCATTCAGTGACACAGTATAATCCTAGAAATCAAATTTTTGTCTCTTCTCTTTCTTTGTGGTTGAATATTAAGGTATAATAATTTCCAATATTAATAGAATCTTTTTATCATTTTAAAATGGGTTGTTTAAATGCAAGTGATCCAAAACAAAAAGTCTAAAGTCATTGGCTGAATCCTAGAGCCAAATTCCTTAATCTGTAAAATGAAGGCATCATCCATGGTGTCAAAGTCAAATAGAAAAGAAGCCTGCAAGTAACCTGTTATTAGAAAACAGTTCAATTCCATAAACATTTATTAACATTATCTATGTTTTAGTATATTTTTATCTTATTAGCTATTTCCAGTTACATCTTAATTAGGTTCTGGCACAATTTGGGAGTTTTGAAGACCCCAAGTTTGTCTCCTCTGGTCTCTAAAATCTCTTTGATCTAAAAAAAGAAAATCTGTGAATCTACTATCCTTTTGTGCGTTCATCCTTCAATACTGAAGAAGACCAGGCATCATAGAAATGATGACATGACTTGCACTTGACTTTGTTTTGAGTGAAGGAGAGATGTTCAGGTCACCAGAATTAGTTATCCTCCAGAACCATCTGAATTCAGTGACCAGATATTCATCGGGATGACTGGAGATGACCAGGATGAGGCCATTGGGGTTAAGTGACTTGCCCAAGGTCACAAAGCTAGTGAGTGTCAAGTGTCTGAGGTGGGATTTGAACTCCTGCACTGGTACTTTATCCACTGCACCACCTAGCTGCCCCACTATCCTTTTATTGCAAAAGTAAAAGTCTAGATACCTTTTAAGCAACTTGGAGACAAAGACTAGATGTTATATGTCCCTGCTATCTCCTCTCCCAATATGTTAAATAGATGGAGACATGCTGCTTTAGACGAGCTGTTCAGTTCTATAGGTTATTGAACAAATAACTGAAATCTGAATAATTCTACCCCAACAAATACCTTCCTCTTGTGGTTAACCTTTCCAAGTCTAGAACAAGAAGAAAGAAGTCCAAAGTACTGTGCTGTAATAGGCATACAGGTCTGGATGACAGCAGACTTCTCTCAGCTCCATCACTAGCTGAGTTACCTAATCCTCGAACAATTCACTCCCCCCATTCTCTGAGCTCGGTTTTTCTCATTTTCCAAATGAAGGGGCTTCAGTAGAAGGCTATTACGCAACAAGAGTTTACTATGTACCAAGCATGTGACAAACAAAGTTACAACTAAAAATTAAACAATCCTTGAGGACAGGTGTTGTCTCATGTTTGTCTTTATACCTCCAATACCTGACACATAATAACTCTCAGGAGTGACTTATTATCCCGCCTAACAATTCAATTAAACAAAACAAAACAAAACTTTATGTAGTTACAACAGACAAAGTTTTGTGATTAGTTCTAAGGAAAAAAGGAAAGGAAGGAAACAAGGATGTATTAAGTGCTATGTGCTATGTGCTGGGCACTGGGCTAAATCCTCAAAACAACCCTGGGGAATGAATGCTAGTATTCTCTCCATTCACATCTGAGCCATACTGAAGCTAAGTGATTTGTCCATGGTCACCCAGTTTGTGTGTGGGATGAAATTCGAACTCAGGTCTTTCTGACTCCAGAAGGAGCACTTACCACTCACCACTGTGCTGTTCAGTTTCTAAGAACATGTCATCTGACTTCATGGAGCTTCCAATCTAGAGGCTTGTCTTAGCTATAAATCATCTAAAGACCACCACTGATAAAGCAGTCATTAGTAATTATCTTTCTGAGGGCAGCTAGGTGGAACAGTAGATAGAGTGCCACCCTTGGAGTCAGGAAGACCTGAGTTCAAATCTGGCCTCAAACATTTTGAGTGACCCTGGGCAAGTTACTTGACTCTGTTTGCCTCAGTTTCCTAATCTGTAAAATGAGTTCTAGAACAAAACAGTTTATAAGCAACAACAACAACAAATACATACATACATGCATACATATATATATATATATATATATAAATCCATATCCATATCTACACACATACATATATCACAAGCCAAAAGGGGTTTCTAGTTTGATAACTTGTGGAGGAAAGGTATGCTACAACATAATGGAAGACGATCCCAGATAAGCAGCAGTGCTATGGAGCAATCAATGTAAGAAGATGTTTCTTATTCCCAAAGAACCTGAGAAAAATCATCTGTCTGTCCTGTCCTAACTAAGGCTAGAGTTGGGGGCAAGCAATCCAATCCATCTGGAAGACCTATTAGCAATTAAGTAATGAGCTATGTTCCATCTAGAAAATCTTTTCCTGGATAGGTTTTTTTCTAGGGACCAGGAAATGAATTTCATTTTCTCTACTTTTAGCAATCTTTTAACTGCAAATATTTACAAAGTCTTGTTAATTTGTGACCCAAACTTAAAATCAAGTCAGTTATGTTTTTGTTAAGACTGGTTAATGAGTTCTACCTCCCGTGGCTACACTGATGGCCTGAAAAACCAGAATCCCAATTATTTTGGAGTCCTCCTGCATTCATATGCAAACTAAGTCTTTCAGTGCCAGGCTGATGAACCAATCCCTAGATTACTCATGGAATCAAAGCCATTTTCCCTTCAGCATTCTGTGATTAGAGAGCACAGAGTAGCAAAGGTGGGGAGGGGAGGGAGGAGTCATGGTACTTGGCCTAGTGAAACACAAATAAACTAATAAATACTGTGTACATCAGGGCTGAGCAGATGCTTAGAGTTAACGAGGGCAAGTTTCCTAGAGGAAGTTAGTTTTATGAAGGTTTTTTAAGAAGTGTGTGTGATCTTGGCTAAGTCAAGTTTGCCTTTGTGGGACTCATCTTCATTCAAATGAGTGTTATATCACATGATTTCCAAGGTCAAGTCTATGATTCTGAAAGGGAGGGGAAGGGGGATGTGATATACAGGATTATAGATTCAAAGTTTTCAAGGTCAGCTAATCCAACCCCTTCATTTTACTGATAAGGCAACTGAAGTCCAGACAGGTTAAGCCACTCACTCATGGTCACAAAGGAAGAAAGTGACAGAACTATAAACGTAAACCAAGGATGCTGACTCAGGATCCAGCTCTGTTCACACTGAACCATACTGAAACTTCTAAGGCAATACCAAAAAGTCACATCACATCCTGGGAGCGACAAATGTCAAGAGATCAGGCTGATGAGGTGGAAGAACCCTGGACCTGGAGTAGACAGCAAAGAGTCTATGAGAAGACACTGCATCATAGAACAATAACTGCCTGGATTCTTTTTCTCTCTAGCTGAGTCTCTCCTAGCTCCCGCTAGCTCATTCTTTCCTGCAGGTAATATATATGAGAGATCCGTATCATATACCTTGCTGAATATATCAATAAATAAAAACATTATGAAATATTTACTTTGTGCATTTTGCCAAATAACGGGGAGACAAAAACAAAAATACGACAGCCCTGAAGAGCTTCTATTCCAAGAAGATAGATACAATCTATATGGGAAAATGGTGGCAGGCTGGTTAATGTTTAACAACTGGATCGCCAAGAGATCTTCCAATATGACAAAGACACATAAGTTTCATCGGCATCGTTCACATTTTCTTCATCACTTTAAGTCCAGACAATCACCAACATCATAAATCAAGCCCAGATTTGTAGAATCTGCCAATTTCTGAGGAGTAAATAAAATGCTCACTCTAAAAATTTAATAATAGGTCACTGGTTGGTTCTTAGGAGCTAGTGGTCACCAGTGACAAGTGTTTTGGTCAGGGAAGTCAAAGGCAGTCAGTGGAGTCACAGGGTAATTAATTAACATGTCCTTTCCAGAAAGGTTAGTGTTGATTTGATTACTGTTCTCAGCACTAGGAGGGGTGCAGGGTAGAATGGGTTTCCATGCCATTGAATGGCTAGAGAACAGCATGGTGGGTCTAGGTTGACATTAGATATAGTAAAAGTTCACCAAATGGAAGCCTAAGATGAAGTCTGCTCAGGAATGTTTCTGTGATCTGAAAGTTCCAGAACTTCAGATAACACCAACATTCTGAATTCTAAAAAATCGATAGCCAACACAATTTGTTTCCTTGAAATGTAATTTTTTGGGCGAAGGGGGAGACATCCTTAGAAAATGAAAAGGTGAATGCACCAGTAGAATCCCTAGCAGGTACTGGATAAATCATCACCACTTGGAAGATATTTTGTCTGTGACCATAATGGTTACAGGATCACAGACTCACTTATGACAAAGTCTTTGAAAGTCAAACTAACCTTTACTCTTTTTAAAAAGTTGAGGCACCTATAACTAAATATATGATCTTATAACTAGCAGAGCTGCAGACTAAGTAACTTCAAGTTATTCAGAAAAATATATCTAGGGCAGTAGGCAGTCACTGTGATGTAAATAAGTAGGAAACCATCAAGACTTTTTATTTACAACCTGCTTCTGAGAGCTGGCATTTCCAAATCTGGATCAAAGGTAAACACTGCCCCTGACTCTCTACCTTTACAAGTCATTAATTTTTCTGAAACTAATCAGTACAGAATGAGTAAAGAACCTAGATGGGAAAAAAAATTAAAGGACTATAAGCCAAAGACTTGTTTATTTATGAGATAACCTTGCAAAGGAAAAATTCAGCTTTGCTTTTTCTCCCTTCTTTAAAGCCCAGTTTCACTTGTTATACATCTGTACCACTCAGTTGGTATACATATACCACAGATTCCCTCTTATACAATAATGGAAAGAATACTGGATTGGAATTGGGTTCTTGTTTTTCTCTGGGCTACTAACAATGTGTCCTTAGCAAGTCATTTTGTCTTCTTGGGCCTCAGTTTCCTTATCTTTAAAATGAAATATCAAATAGTCTACTGGGTCTGTTCCAACCTTATTCTTATAGTATTATAGGAATTCTGTTTTAAGTATATATTAGTTCAAACATAAATTGCCAACCATTAATAAACTATGCTGGATGGTGGAGTTATGAAGCCAAAAAACTGTGTCTATATTCTCAAGGAACTCACTTTTTCCTGGGAGGACACAATAGGTACATAAATAAGCTCAAAAAGAGAGACAGGTAGACCAGCATTTTGAGAATGAGAGTCCTGACAATTACAAGATCAGAGAAGGTGCTTAGTAGACTCTGGCACATTAGCAGAGCTTTAAAGTAACCTAAGGATTCTAACAAAGCGTGAACAGCCTGTTACATGGTTCTGTGGAAGGAATGCTGGCATGGAGTCAGAGGACATTGCCTCACATATTACTTGTTACCTCGGCAAGGCAATGAGGCAAAAAGCATTTATGATGTGCTTACTATGAGCCCTGCAGGCACTGTGCTAGGCACTAAGGATACAAATTCAAGGAAAACAAAGGCAGTCCTACCTTCAAGGAGCCTACAGAAGAAGAAACTGGAAATGGAGGTGAAAGTGGGGCATGCACCTCACAGGAACATGGTGTCACAGTTCTTCAGAGTGAGAAGCAGAGCTGGGAGAGGAATAAAGATGCTAATCTGCATTGAGAGCTGCTGAATCTAGCTAGATACTAATCATCTGAAGGTGGGAACTGGGGGTTAAAACAAATTTTAGAGATGATCTAGTTCAAGCCCTTTACTTTCATAGACATAGAAAAGGAAAACGTCCATTGGTACATCTTTGCCCGTGGAAAAACTGGAATTAGAATCTAGACCTTTAGACTACTAATCTACCAATCTTTTTCAATCACAACACCCTGTTTCACTTCTATGCTTAGCAGGATACCCTAGATCATTGTTTGTCCTTCATTCTCAGAAGAGGACCACAACATCAGGAAAGTGATGCCATAACTTGAAAGTGAATTGGATTTAAGTGAGGGAGGACATTGCAAAGTTACCAGCCTCACTCTCTTCTCCAGAGCCATCTGGGTCTAGTGGCAGGATATAGATAGGGATTACTGGAGATGACCCAGGATGCAGTGGGAGACCTTGGCTTTTTTAAGCCAAGTCTCAGTTAGATTGAGGCAACACTCATTCAGTGATTAAGGCTAGGTAAGAAATGAGGCAAAAAAGGGCCTCTTTTACCTAGGAAAAAAAAATTGTATGTTGTTCAGTTATTTCAGTGGTCTCCAACTCTTTGTGATCCCTTTTGGGGTTTTCCTGACAAAGATACTGGAGTGGTTTGCCATTTCCTTCTCTAGTTCATTTTACTGATGAGGAAGCTGAGGCAAACAGCTTAAGTGATTTACCCAGGGCCACACAGCTAATAAGCATCTAAGGCCAGATTTGAACTCAGGAAGATGAAACTTCCTGACTTCAAGCTCTGTGCCACCTAGCTGAGTATATTCAGTATAGAGTTACCTAGTACATGTTGTTTCTTCCATTAAAATGCTTCATGAGGGCAGAGACTGTCTCACTTTTGTTTCTGTATCCTCAATAGTTAGCATAGTGCCTGTCATATAGTAGATAGATATTTGATAAATGCTTGTTCCAGGACATTAATCTGATCTAATTCTTTCATTCAGAAGTTGAGAAAACAGTCCAACAGATGGAGGAAGTGATTTGTCATTGAATATGCCCACCTTTATTCATGATAGATATGCTGCATAAAAGAGTTAAATTAAAATTAAATTTAAAAAATTAAATTAAAAAAAATTGGAGCACAGACTACCAGCAAACATCTATGTAAAATCAATAGCTAACAGTTATACAGAACTTTAAGGTTTACAAAGCACTTTGCAAATAATATCTCATTTGGTTCTCATAACAGCCCTATGAGGTAAGTGCTCTTATTATCTACATTTTACAAATAAGGGAACTGAGGCAAACAGGTTAAGAGACTTGTTCAGGGTCACACAGCTAGTAAGTGTCTGAAGTAGTATTTGAACTTAGGTCATCCTGACGGCCTAGGCTAGGTTGGTGAAGTAAAAGTAAAGCTCTGATCTTAGAGTCAGGAACACCTAAATTGAAATTCTGCCTTAGATTCCTACTAGCTGTTGGACCCTGAGCATGTCACTTAATTTCTCCCGGCTATAGAGTCTTCATTGGAAAATGTGTACAATCATAACACCTACCTCACACAGCTAGTGTGAGTATCCAATGAGATAACATATGTATAAAGGACTGGGCAAATAAGACATTATACATGTGCCTGCTAAGAAACAATGATACATCATTCAAAAACCTCAACCACTGAGAATATACATGTAATACTCAAAGAGATAAGATACATATGATTAGAAAAAGTTAATTTTGTACTGTCTCTTTAAGTCCCAAATAAGTGGAATGGATAATAAATATTATGGGACTTCAGATCAAGGAGAGATCAGTGGGAACTGAATTGGTTAGAGAAGGCTTCAGAAAGAATGTGGGATCTAAGGTGAGCCTTGATTGTGAAGGTGGTTTGAGGCAGACTGTGTGGGGTTATGAATGTCCTCTTTTCCTTTTCCTCTAAATATTTTATAACAAATAATGCATATATACAGTCTGGATTGTTCATCTTTTCTGGTGTTTTCAGCATCTCTCACAGTTAGCACTGCTGACTGGCTGTGATCAAGGATGATGAAGACAAGACATGAACTGGCTGGTTTGCTGAAGAAATGAAAAAGCTGTCTGCCATCCTGCTGAGCTCAAATTAAAATGCAGTTCATGGACCAGAGCCTGACAGTAGGATATTCAGGAAAAACAGGGGAGAAAAGTGATGGTTTACTTCCTTAATGACAGAGGGAGACAGCAGGGGTCTATTCTGTGGTACTTTATGCCACAAGGGGCAAATCAATTCACTTGTGCATCTATGAGGGGGGGAAGAGAAGAGGGGGGAAGAAGAAGATGGGGGAGGGAGAGGGAAGGAGAGAGAGAGAGAGAGACCAAGAAAAAGAGAGAGACTGAGAGAGAGGCACACAGAGAGAAACAGAGAGAAAGACAGAGAGAGACAGAGAGAGAGACTGAGAGAAGAAAAAGGAGAAAAATGTTGAAAGGAGAATGAGAACGAATTACTCTTTTCATAGGTTACAGGCATGCAAGCTTTCCTTCCAGCTTTGCATCATCTATAAGAAATAACCATAATACTAAAAATATTCCCACAAAGGGAATACTTTTGATTTTTTCTACCAAAATTTTGTTTTGCTGAGGATATGAAAGTTATGTAAAACCACCAAAATAAGAATTATTTAGCACTAAAAGGGCATGGAAACAGTGTGAAAAAATAAATAAATGAAAAAGAATTTATTAAGTACTTTCTAC
>CM053769.1:57089624-57102234 GCA_028658325.1 Potorous gilbertii
ATTTAACTAACTGTAAACTGAAAAATAAATTCAATCCCTGAACAGAATTTCTTAAGGGTTCCTTGGTGCTGGCATATTAACAATTGACTTAAAGGAAAGGTGAAAGGAAAAAATATGACCACAAAAGATCAATGCCTTAAATTCTTCATTTGTATTATGAACAGTCTTGAAACTACAGTGTCTTTTCAATTCTTAAACAAGAATTCCCTTCTTTATCAGGTAACTTTTTATTGCATCAAAACACATTCTTCATGTTAAACATGAAGATGTGAACCATGAGCTAAAGTAAGCTAAGACACAAAAAGATATTTAGAATATTTTTAGATTTACATTATTTTAAGAGAAGATCTCAGCAATCTTCTAATGCTAACAAACCAAAGGATCATGGATTGAGAATTAGAAGGAATCTTAAAGACCACTGAGTCCAATCTCCTCATTTTTCAGATTGGGAAACTGAGGTTCAGAGAACCTAAGCAAGTTAGTGTCTCGGGAGTCAAACCCAAGACTTTCTAACTACAAATCCAGTGCTCTAGAGCTAATGTGCCATGCTAAATTGTTCAATCAATGCAGAAACTGAGACTCATGGATTATAATAAATTACTCTATCCCAGGATTTGGAACTAGAAAGTATCTCCCTGAGAACATCTGGTCCGGCACCCTCATTTTACAAATGAAAAATCTGAGACCTAAAAAGACGAAGCAATTTATCCAAGGCCACAAGTCACAAAGCTAGCATTCAAATGAAGTGACCCATATTCAATGCTTTTCCCATTGCCTCACTTCAGTAACAATGAGCATATTGGATATGGTGGAGCCACTGGAGAAAAATGGGAGGGAAATGGTATAGTGAGTGCCTGCCCTTGAGAAGCTTATTGAATAGATCAAGCTCTCAGGGAAACGTGGCAGTATCTGGTGTACAACTTCAGTCACTTGCCTTAGGGTCGGTCCAGTGCTCTTCCTGCTACAACAGCCTATCTATCTCCACTGACCTCAAGCTAATTCTTTACGAAATATCTATGAATTTCAGAAGACTAATGGAACTAAAGACAGTTTTGGTTAATGACTATGTAGCCATCATTAGGCACACAATACATATTTCTGTAAGCCCACATTCAAGTCAGTTCCCTGATCTATACTTCTTTGTTCAACAGACTGGTCCTGATACTAAGAGATTACTGCCTCAGCGAAACAGCAAGAAAATTCAGAGTTGTAAAATAAAGGTGATGAGACAGAGTCTAGCCACTCATCATCAAAACCAGCAACTAGCTGTACCTATGCCCCTGTCCAACAAAGTATTTCCTTTCCTAGCCAGGATAATAAAAGGTAACTAAGTTACTCACGAGTGGGGAATTCAATACTTTCACTTCTGACTTGAGACTACTATATGAAATAAAAGTAAAAGACATAGAAAAAAACCAATATTTTAAAATCTAAGATATAATCAACAGGGTTAACAATGATGAGTTGAAATTTGGAGATAGAGCAAATTAAAAATTAATTTATTCTGAACACAGTTCACATGCAATATTCTGATGAATGTACAATCCAACATTCCATAATTTGAAAGAGGAAAATGCTCTTATCACATTTTGAAAGTTTGCAATGATCTTAAACTGAATTTTCTAAATTTAAGTATTTTTGCTAAACTACATATATACTATTAGAAACTAGAGATTAGGATTTCAATATCTGAGGCAAATCTGGCTGGGGTGGAGGAGAGTAGAAGATCACCTTCGTGACTGTTTGTTGTTGTTCAGGGGAGACCCCATTTGGGGTTTGCTTGGCAAAGATTCTCCAGTGGTTTGCCATTTCCCTCTCCAGCTCATTTTACAGATAAGGAAACTGAGGCAAACAGGGTTAAGTGACTTGTCTAGGATTACATAGCCAGTAAGTGTCTGAGGCCAGATTTGAACTCAGGAAGAGGAATCTTCCTGACTCCAGGCTTGGAGCTCTATCCACCTAGCTACGTGTGCGCACCTGTGTGCATGTGTGTGTATGTGTGTATAGGTAACGTGACACTAAACATGCCTGTGCATGATTTAATTAATTCTATGCAAATGAATCACCCCAACCCTAGTCTTCTACCAACTTAATTGTTCCTTGGACAACTCAAAACTCAAGCTGTCCAAAATAGAATTCAATGGTTATCTTTTCCTCCCTGAAAATTCTCCCCTCTTCCAAGCTTCCCCATTTCTGTCAACAAACATTCTTCCAATTTTTCAGGTTTAAAATGGCAACACTATCCTAGATTTTTCCTTCTCTCTCTCTCTCTCTCACCTACATTTATAAGTAACTGTCAAATCTTATCATTTCTACCATTACAATCTCTTATGAACGAACCCTTCTCTTTACTCACACAGCTACCACCTTAGTTCATCACTGATCACTGACAACCTATCACAAAGGCTTCCCAATTGATTTCCCTGTTAAACATCTCTCCCCACTCCAATTCACCCTCAATTAATTTTCCTTAGAACCAGATTACCTATATTAATTCTCAAACTCCAGTGGCTCTATTTCCTCTGGAATCAAATATAAACTCTGTTTAGTTTTTGAAGCCCTTCATGACCTGACCCCAACCTGTCATTGTAGCCTCCTTTAGATATCATTCCTTTTCCTGAATCTGATACCCTAGGCAAACTCTCCTTCCCTCTGGTCTTCACGCATGGCCTCCATTTCCATCCATGAACCTTTGCGCTGACTGTGTCTCTACATCTAAAATGCACTCACTCCCTATCTCCACCTAATAGAATCCTTCTTTCCCTTCAACCCCAAATTTAAGAACCATCTCCAAGATGAAGTCTTTCTTCATTTCTATCAACTTCTAGTGCCCTCCCTCAAAAACTTGCTTGTTTTTATTCTCTATATACTTATTCTGCATATACTTATATATGTATCTGTCAATTCTCATTGGAATGTAAGCTCCTTTTTGGTAGGGATTGTTTCATGCTTTGTATCTTTAGCAGGTAGGATGGTATCTGGCATAGAGTCGGTGCTTAATAAATGCTTGTTGATTGACCTGTCAATAGTTGAAGTAGAATAAGGATTGAAGTCATGGTAGTTGAAGAGGTTTAAAACGTGTTGGTCAAGATGACAGATTTAGAGCAGGAGGGGACTTGGAGTAGGAAGGGGTTGAGGTGGGAACTACTTATTAAATTGTTAACTTACTGATGAGGCCCATACATTATAGAACAGTGATCCTGAATAGAATGGGCTGAACTTTTGAGGAGGGTTATGAAAGTGGCACAGAGGGGCACAGAGGGGATATTCTATGCAGCCTCCTATCCCTTATATTACTGAGTGCAATAGGAAGCACTGTGTTGGGCCAAGTCTAGCGCAGACTAGTCTAGTGATTCAGACTCAGGGATAGAATGCAATAAAGCACTCATAGACCATAAAATGCAATAAAATGATTTTTCTGTTGACAAAGAATAAAAAAGGACATAATTCCTAAAAGGCAGCAGACCATTTGGACAGTTCGTGCTGGTAGAGCAGAAGGTCAGGAATCCTACCTCCCAGGGAAAGGAGTTACTCCCTCTTAGGAGGTCAGCATGTAGGACAAAGCCCTGGCCTCCCCATTCTCGTTCCAACTCTGCTGGAAATTATGATTGTCTTAGATTAAAAGGATAGGTCACTTTCCAATTAATCATCCAGCCTAAGAACAACTTCAGCGCTTCAAAGATCTTCGATTTCATCTGCCTGAGTGCGTTCTCCATCAACCAAGACTGACTTAGTAGATGGTCTTCAATGCATCATTTCTGTCTTTATTTTAAAATAAGATACAGGCCATTTCAAGACACACACAAAGCCAAAAAATCACTATCAGATTAAAATTTGACAGAACTTGGCTTTTTAAATATCTTAATGGAAGATTCAGATTCCCACATAATAGATCTAATTAACTGTCTGGCCATTAAAAAGTCAGTATAAAAAATGAAGTGACATAAGGCTGACCTATTTGGCTATGGTATGAGTGATGTCATGTGCAACTTCAACAGCATACTGAATGCCAAGATTACAGCTAGCACTTATATATAAGGTTTGCAAAGCACTTTAAAATTATCATATTTTTCCCCATAATAAGTCTTGCAGGGAGGTCCTATGATTATTGGTAAAAATGTTACCAAGGAGTAAGCTGAGGGAAACAGAAATTAAGTTATTTGCCTAGAGTCACAAAGCTAGCAAGTGTCTGAGGCAGAATTTGAACTCAGGTTTTCCTAACTCCTGTATTCTATCTCCTGTGTTACCAAGTTGCTCATTAGTTCCAAGGGACTTAATTATAAGCCTGAAGGTCTTCACTCATTCCCATGTACACTAAAGAATGAGCATATTTCTTCTCCATCATGCCCCTAGGAACATCATCATTTCCCAAGATCACAGTATTTATATTTCGTCATCCCTAGGACCCCTCTGATTGGATGGTAGAGCAGAGCTCCTCCTGGAATCTCCATTTAAGGAGGGTGCTCAGATACCCGTCTCTTCATTTCTCACCTAGCTTTCTCCTCATGCCTTTAACCATTACTTCTCTCCTCCCTGTCCAGCTTTCTTTTGTTTGCTGCCTTACCCTATGAGATTGTGAGATTTTAAGTTTCCAGCAGGAAGGGATTGTCTTTCTTTTTCATGTTTGTATCCCTAGCCAGTACCTGAAACACAGCACAAGTTTAATAAGTGTTTATTGACTGACTGACAAGGTCTATGAAGAAAGTCAGTCATAATTCATATTTTTATGGTGCTTTAAGGTTTACCAAATACTTTCCTCATAATAATCCTGTGAGGTAGATTGCACAAGTATTGAGAAAACAAAGATAAAATGATTTGTCCACAGCCATGTAGCTAGTAAATTTCAGCCACTGATCTGTCTTCAGTTCCATGCTCTTTCCACTACAGCATGTTCTTACATTATTTATATAACCCCTTAGGACATTTAAGGAAATCTGAACACTGGAAATGGATGCCTGTTGGTCAGATTGTACCTTGCCTTTACCCCTCAGAGAGTTTAGTCTTACACCTCAACTGATTGATATTTAACTGGTAAGTCTGTCCTTCATTCTTAATGGGAAAGAGTGAAAAATGGCATCAAGAGTGAGCATCACAGTGACCAAGCAAGCCAAAGGGGAGATTCTAACAGGAAAACAGCCACCTCAACAAGTACAGGGTGAGGAAAGGTGCCTCCCAGCAACTGCAAGGATCACATTCTGGGCCAAAACAAAGCTGTATGTCAGTGGTCATGTACATGCCACCAGGGGCAAAAATTGAGCTGCTGCGACCACTCAGAATGCTGAGAACACAGCATCCTTTTTCCTACTGTTTCTTCCTAGGGGAGAAATATGTGCCTGTTCCCTCATATCTGATAAATTTGGTTCTTATTTTCCTTTTGCTTTAAAGTCGGATTCCCAAAAATGTGTTCAACCATAATATTTATGATAATGTGTTTCATCACTCAACTTCAGCAGAGGAAATATAGAATGATTGGAACATTTTGGAGAAAGGGGAAAGTCAAGATGAGGGAGAAAGAAGGTAGGGGTGATAGAGAAAGTAGGGAAAGGGGGAGAGAAGGGAAGGAGGGGAAGAGAACAGAGCAAGGGAAAATATACGTCCAAATTCCAGTATAAAAATTCTAGACAGGGGCTCGAGCTAAAGAAAGAAGAATTATTGATTATTTTGTGCCTTTCAAGAGCAAAGAAAGCAAAACATGGACATTGGTCTTTCCAGGTAACGAGTCAGAAGATTTTGCAAGGAATGGCAAAGAGGAAAAGTCTGTGACTAATAAGTGAGAAGAGAAAAATCACCTCCCAGTCTTCTTCCACCAACTTTGAAAAGATAGCCAGGTTGGTTTTTTTTTTCTTTGTGGGAGGGTGCAGAGAGGGGAAAGGCAATGCAAAGCTTAGGGAGTGACAAGACAGAAAGTTATACCCGAGGGCATAGTCAAGGGAGTGTCTGGGAAAACATGGTACACCCACAAGAAGGAGGGGACCAGGAAAGAGAGACTTACCTTCTTGACCATCACCACCCTGCAGCCATCCCCATCCCCATACCACTATTTTATATTTATTTTTCATTGCCTAGGTTTACACTGAATAATAGATGCTCAGGCTAACATCAGACAGTATGTTGTAGAATATTAACTAAAATCCGGCACGACCTCAGTTGTACTCCTTTGTCTGAATTCGCAGAACAAAATAGGTATTTTTGTAAGCAATTGCTCATTATGAAAAGATATATCTCATGAAAATGTAGGGAGATCTCTGGAGCGTAAACCAATAAACATTTATTTGGCGCCTCCTGTGTGCCAGGCACTATACGTTAAGTATCAGAGATAAAGCAAGGCAAAAGATAATCACCGCTCTCAAGGGGCTCCCAGGCTGGAATACTCCTTGATCCTGATCTATTTAATCTCAAAGTAGTATCTATTTTAACATAAGTGATTAATTAAAATCATATGTAAATATGAATCAATCGGACTTGAAAATGTTCAATCCCTCTGCCCAAATTACTCGAAGTCTGTTAAGTAAGCGTAAAACGGTCTGATTTTCATATTTTCACCTTGATCTGCGGAGATCATCACCTTCTCTCTAGGGGAGGTTAAGAGGCAGTAAAAGCACCATCAAACCATCATAAATAAATACATGCAAGAGAACTAAAGAGTTAATTTCAAAATGCTTAGCAACTATCTATTTTGAAAGTTACGTATTATTTATATATGTGGTACTTTGTCATAGCATGGCAGAAACCTCTGGAAAGGCAAATTCCAGTCTAATTCAAGCTCTCATAGAACTTAACATCCTGGAGTGGCTTTGGATTGAGGCTGGTGGTGATGAATTTAATGTCCTTTGTCAAAGGATATACCTAGTTAAGTCTGCAGGGGCTTATTAAGAGACTGAGCATCTCTTGAGGACCATCTGCTAAGCTGGAGAGAATACATACAGAACACAGATGAAAACAGGTACATGGTTTGTCCAAATACAACTGAAATGAGGTTGTTTTGTGGAAAGAAGCATGACCTCAGAGAAAATTGTTTTATACTAAAGACAATGGCAAGAGTATGCTAGAAACACTAAATAAATCTGAAAAGATAGTGTCAGATAATCAAGAAAGGACAGAAAAAAGTCTTGCTTGGAACCCCTAGTAACCATACAGTTCTGCCATGACATTTTCCAGCATCACTTAATAAACAGAATGGAACTGAGGCTCTCAGTTTTTGAAAGTTTGTCAGGTAAGGGCAATATGCTAGTGACCCATATTAGGTGGTATTGAATTTGCTTTTCTAGAGTCAGTTAATCTGTCATTGTTCAGTTGTTTCAATTGTGTCCAAATCTCCATGATTTCACTTTGGGGTTTTCTTGGCAGAGATACTGGAGTTGTTTGCCATGTTCTTCTCCAACTCATTTTACAGATGAAGAAGCTGCTAAGTGACTTGCTCAGGGTCACACAGCTAGTTAAGGGAGGCCAGATTTTATCTCAGGAAAATGAGTCTTTCTGATTCCAGACCCAGCACTCTATCCATGACACTACCTAGCCACCAATTAATAACTGTTTGTACACAACATTCAGGCTACAAGAAAAGATGAAAGCTCTCTATTTTCTGAGTTATCAAGAAGTGTATAGTGTTCTTTGGAAGAATGAAAGAAATGCTTTAAGAGGGAGGGAAGGAAAAAAAGGAGACAGAGTAGAAACCAAACCTATTAAGAGTCTGGAAAAGGTCAAAGAATGTGGTATGGAGAAAGAGATAGACTGCTTAAACATCAAGGTGATGTAAAAAGGTCAAGGTTCTTTCCAAATAAATGGAAATTAATACTCTATCAGTGAGGCAACTTTTTGAACCCTACAGACTCAGTAACATACACAGATGTCACTAGGAGAGAGAACATTTAGTACTGGCCATAGAAGTGGTCCTTAGAGTTGGCAATAACTTATCAAGGGGTAGACAGACATCCATGGGAGAGATGACATGAAACATAGAAGGAGAAACACAAGATAAGTCACATTTATTTTTCAAATTTCTAAAGATAAAAGGAAAAAACAAACTACAGTTAGAACTCAAAATTATAAGCAAAGGGTTCCATTTTTTTAATGACCAAAATAATACTTTTACCAAGAAACTTCTCCTCTTGGCTAGCATTGCAAAGTATTCAGATCTCTCAGCCTAGTTCTTTAAAGCTCCATCACTAAAGGCTGGGCCAGATTTACTGTCATCTTTGTAATCGAGCTAGGAAGATGTCATCAGGAAGAAGAATGGATACCGTCTAAATGAGTCTAGTTTGGAGAAAGGGGAGGGAAAGTGACAAAATCAGAAAATGAGCATCAAATGACAAATTATGGCACTTGCCAAGAATGTCAGCCTTAATAATCATCATTTAGTAAGAGCATGAAAATGTAGAGAGGGAGGAAATGGTGACAAGAAGTTATCTCTCAGGAACATATTTTAAAGCAGATTAGATTTGAGTTAAATCATGGTTTTAATAAGTGTAAGTCATTAGTCTGGGGAGAAAGCATTTTTTTCTCTCTATGTAAAGTACATTCTTCTATGTTTAACATAATTTTAATACTTGTCTTTCATAATAGCCTCTTATTCATTTGACATTTTTAAATTTGATTCTTTAAAAAAATGTTTATGGGCTTGATTTCTTTTATGTAAATTTCAAAAGACAATACAGAGTACCCAATCTGCTCTTCATATACTTAATGATAAGTTACTTCTGAAGATGTAAGTAAATAGTTGGAGAATTGACATTCAATAAAGAAATGCCAAATGAGATCTTTTGATTTGAGCATGAACTTTCATTGCACAAACTAATATTCTTTGATCTTTTAATATAATGCAAAGATGAATCTCTGAAAACCTCTCAAAGTTATGTCCGTGCCTTGTTATTTGTAAGCTTTAAGGAAAAAACAATTATGTCATTTTACAAGAAAGAGTCAAAATTTAAGCAGACTTTCAAAAGTACATTTTCAAACATGAACAAAAATATTGCCAGTTCTATACTGAAGAAACTATGAATGTTACATACTCAGACAGTAAAAGGGATATGTAACTATATTATTGGAAAGAAACTTTAGAGGCCATCTTGTCCAACTTGGAATTGAAGAGGAAATTTATTTTATAGCCTCAGTATGATAGAAGCAATGCTTCTCTAATGTTACTTCTTCCTTCTAACCCACAACACGGGAAGTCTTTACCTAAAAGAAGACAAAACTGCTCCCAGAGCTAGACTGGCCTTAGCTTCCGCCCCTTTCCCTCGCCCCTCTCCCAACCTGTATGAGGTAGCTCAAGGACAAAGGTGCCCTGGGACCTGATTGGCCCTGGATTCACTAACAGTTTCCTATTCATCTAGGGTCATAAAAAGTTCCAGTCATGTGAAATCTGGGACTCTTAGATATGGACACAAAACACCATACCCTGAAGACCTATTGACACATTTCCAAGATGGAGACAAGCTAGGCTCATCTTCAGAGAAGCTAAGTGTAACTGTATCCTTGGTGCATATTCTTGCAATGCTAATGAAAAATAATTCTCCTCAATGACCTAAAAGTGTTCCATTTCTCCCCAACAGTAGACATGAACTAAAATGGTATTAAAGCTGCACCCCAGCACCTAGCAAGTATCCATATAGCATGGTTGAAGATTCACAGAGAGAATTTCCCATACCCAGAAGCCATCTATTTCTCATTGAAATCATTCTCTTTGGGATTTTGCCCCCTTTTGTCAAGGCTAAATCTCTTTGCAACTCCCATCCATTGCCTTTAGTTATCTTTCCTGTGAAGAACAAGTATAATCTTTCTTCCACGTGAAGAGGTCTGTCAAATATCACCAAACAAACAGAGGTCTTTTTCCTCCCTTCCTCCACTTAAGGCTTTTATCCTCCAAGCTAAAGTCCCCAAGTTCTTTCAACCAATCCTCCCATGGTATGATCAAGATAGTAGTCTCCATCCTGGTCACCCTTCTCTGGATGCTGTCCAACTTGCCTCTCTAACATTCCAGGTGTGAGTTAATAAAGACAAGTCCAGGAGTCCTGACACTATGTCTCTTAATGTTGTCTAAGATTTTATACGCTTTTTTAGCTACCATCTTTCATGTCCCCCACGTGATGGACCCTGTGAAAGATTTACAAGAAGACAAGACTAGAAAATTATAATATGGGGTATGATTTCTACTATTGAAGACAGTGACAACATTGATGAAATTACAGATACATTGAAGAAAAAAAAAAGGAATATCATCTCATTGCATTATTTTTCAGAAGAACTACTTTCTAGCCATGGCTCTAGATTTTGTACCTCTGAAGTTGATTTTGTAACACCATACCTTGGGCTAGTTTTATCTCTACTCTAATTTTCATCTTATTAAATTCAGCTCAACATTACTGTTTGTCCTGGTAAATGGCTGGACTCTGAATTTTCTTGTAATCAGACAGTTTCACTGAGGCGGTAATCTCCTAGTATCAGGGCCAATCTGTTGAACAATAAATATCGCTCAGGGAACTGACTTGAATGTGAGTTTGCAGAAATATGTATTGTGTGCCTAATGATGGCTACTTAGTCATTAACCAAACCTTCCACTCATCTTCTGAAGATCATAGATACTTCATAAAGAATTAACTTGAGGTCAGTGGAGATAGATAGGTTCGTGTAACAGAAAGAGCACTGGAACCTAAGGCAAAGGACTGCCATGTTTCACTGACAGTTTGATCTATTGATTCATTGTAAGTTTCCTAAAGGCAGGAACTACAGCATTTCCTCTCCATTTTTCCCCAGTGGCTCCAGTATACCTAATACTTAATACTTAAACCTTAGACCCAGTGCACTCTAAAACCCATAAACTGAACAACAATAGGTCCCTCCACTCAATGGTTGTTTTTGGACCCTCCTGGTTTAGAGTGAAGGACAAGAGTAACAGTTTCTCTTCCAAACAATAACCTGAGGCTCCTGTCCCTCCCACAGTGATTTATCTATTTATCTATATTTTTCTTTTCAATTAAAGAGGCCTTCCCCATGACTACTTTTTAAAGAGGCCTATTCACTTAAAGGTCATTACCTCATTTTAAGTGAGTACCTAAAAAGACCTTAGCCTAAAAGGCCAAGGTCTCCCATTGCTTCCTGAGCCATCTCCAGTCATCCTAATGAATATCTGGTGACTGGATAAGATGGCTCTGGAGGAGAAGTGTGGCTGGTGACCTTACATAGCCCTCCATCCCCTCAAAACAAAGTCAAGTGCAAGTTATGTCGTCATTTCTCTGATGTCATGGTAATCTTCCAAAATGAAGGATGAACAACACCTTAATGCTTGTTATTGCTGAAGTGAAGCAGTATGAAGAAAATTTCACTCAGCTAGAATACTAGCCTTGTGACATGTGGCTTTAGACAAGTTGCTTAGTCTTTCTAGGTCTCAGTTTTTTTATTTCTAAACTGAGGATGTTGGACCAGATGGTCTCAGTAAGCTACTTTCTAGTTCCAAATCCTGGGATTAAGGGAGCCTCAGTTTCTGCATTTACTGAACAATTTAGCATGGCACATTAGCTCTATAGCACTGGATTTGTAGTTGGGAAGACTTGCCCTAGAGGTGGCTAATAATTTAATTTGGTGAATTTATATGAAGAAAGAAAAATAAGGAAAAAGAATACACCAAGGAAGAAAGGTAGGAAAAAGAGTTAGAACTTACTATTTCATATAATCAGGATGCGAGGGGAAAAGACTATGCCAACATAGAGGAAGGGGAAGTGGGCACTTTTGCCACAACTGAAGACAGTTAAACCTAAATAAGATAAAAGAGTTTGCATTAGGAAAATAACAAAACCAAACAAGGAATCATCTTGAAGAAACATAAACAAGGACAGCAAGGTTGAAGAGGGTGGACAGAACAAGAGCCAGATGTCAAACAAACATCAACGTAAGAAAATGGATCATGAAGGGAAGAATTAAAATGATAGAAAGGGAAAAATCTTGTAAATGGGGTTTGAGGGGAGAAAAAGAAATGATGGTAGAATGGAAGAAGATTTCTCATTAGTTGAACACACACTCATGTTCACTAGCTTCCTCACTGTAAAAAGAAAAAAAAGCAGGGGGCAGGGGATACGTTCTCGCACTTTGCCAAGTCTATGCCCAGTGAAAAGCACAGTTCTTGGCAACATAATAAGGACCTAATGATTTTCCCCCCTTTCATTTGTAACACTATTGAATTATTAGGGAGGAGGGCGCAGGTGACAAACAGTAATTTTCACTGCCCTTCCCTTACCCACTTTGTCCCTGGAGATGCAATCAATCACACCCTGTTACATTAAATAATCAGCTCATTTTAAGTTTAAGAGCAATATATTGGCCCATCAAGTCTACAGGTTCTTCCTGTGCTCCTTCAGGGAATTTCTAGTAAAGGAAAAGTTTGTACAACCACAACTGCTCAAATCCCCCAGTTAGAAATTTCTAACATTTAGGCCGAGGTAAGAATTTACATTTTCTCTAGCTAATTCCTGCTTGAGAGTTGAAGCAAAGATATGTAACATCTGCTATTAGATAGTCACTGGTAGGGTAAACTGGAAGAAAAAAAAAAGATCTTTTTCTTTTTTTAAAAATTTATTTTATTTTTAATTTATGGATAAAACAAGTATTTCTATAACAT
>CM053769.1:57102334-57131322 GCA_028658325.1 Potorous gilbertii
TGACCCAGGATAAGGCAACTGGGGTTAAGTGACTTGCCCAAGGTCACACAGCTAGTGAGTGTCAAGTGTCTGAGGTGACATTTGAACTCAGGTCCTCCTGACTCCTGCACTGGTACTCTATCCACTGCACCACCTAGCTGCCCCTTAAAATATATAATAAACTTATCATGAAAATTCCTTTTTTTCTCCTTCTCCCTCTAGATGGCTATCATGAGACAAAGCCACTGCTCAAGTATCTGTTCTTGACCTCTCCTCTCTCCATACTCTACTTTGGTAAACTCATTCAGGTGAGTGGATTCATCAACAATCTCTTTAAAGGCAATGTCCAATTATATCTTTTTTTTCTCTTTTTTTAAATGTTTCTAATTTTTGAATTATGAAATAAAACAAGCATTTCCATAACACAGCACAATAAAAAAAGATGATTGTAAATGAAACTGCAAATCTACTATATAATTTGCAAATATACAACAAAGTTATCATGTAAATTTCTTTTATTTTTTTCCCTTTTTTCTCTCTCCCAGATATGGCTACATATCTGTGTGTGTGTATGTGTGTGTATAATATGTATAAATATAAATATAAGTATATATATATATGTAATATTATTCTAAACATACTATTTATCAGTTCTTTCTCTAGATACAGATGGCATCTTTCTTCATATGTCCTTTATAGTGGATATTTATAATAGACAAAATCACTAATTTTGAACAGATCTTTTCTTGGAACTTCCCTTAGCCCTCAAGTTACAGCTGATGGTTTCAGCCCCAATCTTTAGCTCAGAAATGCTTGCAAAGATGATGGCCTTCTGCAATCTCTCCCCTCTCGGTTATAATTTAGTCCAATTTTTTCTTTTGTCTTTTGCCTATGAGTCCTGTGCTATCAATCTTTTTTTTGGCTTAGATCTTGATCTCCCCATGCCTCCCCCTCCACTGTCATACCCTCAAATCACTAATTCTAAATTAACTCACTGAATTTAAACAAACCCCACCAGGCCAAACTCCCTAAAGATTCAGAAGTCCAAGGAGGGAGTCCAGGACTTGTTCATACCTGGTTTACATTTCAGGTTAATTTGTTCAATCTAGGTGTGTTCTCACTCAATAAAGGAATCCCTATATGGGACTGGCTTGATTGTCTCAATCAACCCCCACTATTTTTTTAATTAATATGCCTTTATCAAAGGCAGCTAAGCAGCACAGTGAAAGGAGTATTGAAAGATTCATCTTTCTCAAGTTCAAATCTGGCTTCATTACAGGCTGTGTGACCTTGGACAGTCACTTAACCCTATTTGCCCTAGTTCCTCATCAGTAAAATGAACTGAAGAAGGAAATGGGAAACCACTCCAGTTTTTTTTTTTAACCAAGAAAACTGCAAATGGGATCACAAGGAAGGAGTACAACTGAACAATAAAGGACAAGAAATCTATCCATATTGGCATCCCACAATAGGGTCTCTTGGGCATCTTTTCCATGAATACGTGCAGGTCTGTGACTCCTGGTATTAAAACTCCCTCTATCAAAGCAGATCTCAATAGCTAAGTCCATGATTAATGGGGATAAGTCTGGGAAATACCTGAGATACACTGAGATTAAGTACCTTGCCCAGAGTTGCAAAGCTAGTGAGAAAAGAAACATGAATTCTACCTTCCTATAACAACCCTGGTACAATATCTATTACACCAAGATACATATTTCTCCAAACCACAATAACAATCCTATAGAACACACACACACATGCACACATATACGACATATATATATATATATATATATATATATATATATATATATATATATGTGTGTGTGTGTGTGTGTGTGTATGTATGCATACACACAAAACAAAGAATGAATTTTTCAAATATTTCCCATGCATTCTGTATGGAGCTTTCTCTCTCTAATATTCTCTAATATTCAAGTTCCTTGAGGGCAGGGGACTATATCTTTTTTTTAATCTTTCTACATCAATTATCTATCATAGTACCTGGTAAGTGCTCAATAAAAGTAATTCATTAGCACCAAAAAAGCAAAAGTCTTTTTTTCTTCCCATCCCTCCAAAAAAAGAGTGCGTGTGTGTGTGTGTGTGTGTGTGTGTCTGTGTGGTAGAGGGATGTTCTTTTTTTTTTCTTTTCTCTCTAGGTATTTTAACTCTCCTTCTCCTATTTTTATTTTGAATAGTATATGCCAATCATTTCCTCAGCAGATTTATTTTTGCTACCAGTGTCTGCCTTTGGTTTTCTCCCTTATGCCTTTCACAATGCAGCTGACACTTTAGTCCTAACAGGAATAAACAGGCCAAACAGAGAACATCAGAAAAATTCAACTCTTCCTTCCGTTCAAACCTGGTTTTCTCTATCTGTGCTTGCCAATGACTGAGGACGGCTTCCAAATTATTTCACTTTAAAAGTGACAGAGGAAAAATGCAGTTATTTTCAGAAATAAAATTCAAACCACTTACAAAATGACTGTCCCTATTTCATCAGCAACCTTCCTAAAAGTAATTCACTTCGCTTCTCCCTCTTAATTTAAAAGCCTATTTTTCCTTGTTTGTAAAACTATTCTTTTGTATTTGGCACAGAACCAGTGAACTACAGAGGCAGAAAGGACCTCTGGGATCACCTAGTTGAAGTCTTAGCCAAATCATGAATCCAGTCTACAATATCCTCAAGTGTGGACCCATCACTTCTGCTTAAAGACTCACTATTAATTGTGGCACATATTTGCATATTTTTGGATCACGCCAATAGATAGAAGCAAATTTTTCCTTATGTTAAATCAAAAAGCTATCAGCCTCTCTGTAATTTCCACCCATTAATCCCAGGCATATCCTTCAAAGCCTAGGAGAGCAAGTTTATTCCCTCTTCTCTTCAATTCTTCCACATGGGGAAAAAACCCTTCAAATAACTGAATTCAAATACTTGTCTCACTCCACCCCCAAAGTCTTCAATTTCCTAGGCTAAAATATCCCCAGCTCCTTCACCCATCCTTTGTATGTCATTAGACTCTCAGTACCCATCTAAAATGGCATGCAGGGTGTGTTCAGGGAAGACTAGAACCTCGGATGTTAGGGCTACTGAGCTTTGTTCAGGGCTGCTTTCCACCTTTGGTGTCTCAATGAAGCTGGAGCATGCACAGTGGCCAACCCGCAGTAAACCATTTTGGCAGATGGGTTAAACCAGGTTGCAGGTAACCAAGGGGTTTCAAATCTGTTGGTGAGTTAAGGGGTGTCTACCCCAAGCACGTGAAGACTTCCCCTAGTGAAAAGGGAAGATGAGAACAATTTATCCCAACAACCATAAAGGCGGCTGAAGCAGGTGCTGTGGAGTGCTTAGAGTTTGGTTAGACACCAAAGACACGAAGGTCAGCCCCCGTGTCTCCAGTCATCACCAGCTGTCTTGACTCTGTCCTTCCACTGGACTGTGATGACTGGAAGAGTGAGGGTGATGACTCTGTGCAGCTCTGCCTCACTTAAATCCAATTTACGCACAAATCAAAACGTATCACCCATACCATTATACTATTTTTATCTGTCTCAAAGCCCCGTGGCTACAGACAAGTGACAAAGGATACACTGGGAGCTGTAGTCACAGCCATGTACACAGGCAGCCCAGGTCATAGCGTTATCTTCACACTGGACAGTCCCCTGGGTGTCTGAGCAGCTTTTTAAGGATCACACTGCTCATCTCCTGGTGTGAGGAAGGGATTAGAAAAGGTGCCCTAAAAATTGTCTGCTAACCCAACCCTGGCCTGACTGCCACATGATAGGTGAGGATCCCCAGCCTACACCCCCACAATTGGAACACAAAAAAGTACCAAAACTTCTACAAGGATGACTCCTCTCACCATCAGTATATGGAATGTGCACACCCTTATAAACAACACAAAATCCAGTAGACCTGAAAGATGAATGGCTCTTATTTTGAGAAAACTCAGCAAGTATCACATCCAAATAGTACCCCCGAGTGAAATAAGACTGGCAAATGAAGGCCAGCTTACTGAAGTAAGGATTTTCTGGAATCAGAGTTTTTCTGGAGTGACCACAGTGAAAGGAATACCATAAAGCTGGTGTAGGTTTTGCAGTCAAAACCAATCTAATCAGCAAGCTTCTATCCCTGCCAAAGGGAATGAATGAAAGTCTTGAGAAAATATGATTGCCACTTGTAAGAAAATGCCAACTACCATCATTAGTGCTTATGCTTCCACCATAATGAACCCTGATGAGGTTGAAGAAAAATTTTATGGAGACCCTTATCGCCAATATGCCAAAAGAGAACAAGCTTATAATTCTGGTTGACTCTAATGCTTAGAGTAGGCTCAGACTACCAGACATGGCAGGGAGGAATGGAGCTGGAAACAGCAACAGCAATGATCATTTATGACTGAAGACTTGTGCATTGCATGACCTTCTCATCCCCAACACTGTCTTCCATTTAGCTAAACACAATAAAACTTCATGGATGCAACCCTCACAGAAAACACTGGCATTTAATAGATCACATGATCATAAAGAGAGGAGACAGACAGGACGTGACAAAGGCAACATATGATAAAGAGTACTGGACTGACCATAGACTTATCCTTTCCAAGCTAAATATTTGAATTCAACAAAAGCAGCAGCCCCCAAGGCAAAATGACTACCAGAATAATTAATGTCAACAGATTACAGCATTTCTCTGAGAAGGAACAGTTTGTTGCTAATGCAAAAGTTTAGCTAATGCTAAAGTTGAGGCAATGTGTAATTGGCAATGGTGTAGCTGAGAAGGAGTGGACAGTTATGAGAGACTTTGTTGTACAGCACTGCATTTGCTCATCTGGGTCAGAACATTCACACGCATCAAGACAGGTTTGATGAAAATGATGGAGAAATTTAGAAGCTGCTTCATGAAAAACGAGAACTCTACAGGGTTTACCCGCAGGATAATTCATCCATCTCTAAGAAGACAGCATTTAATTCTGTCAAAAGTAAAGTACAAGTGAAGATCAGAGAGATGCAGGATTCTTGGCTCAGTAAGAAGGCAAATGAAATTCAGTTTTATGCTGATAGTAATACTCCAAAGCACCTTTATGGTGCCCCAAAGACTATTTATGGGCTGAAGACCTATGGTGCACCTCAACTGCTCAGTGCTGATGGAGTCACATTGATTAGTGATAAGGACATGATTCTAGAGAGAAGGACTGAACACTTCCTGCTCTCAAGAGACTGTCATCAATCAACGCTGAAATCACTGACTGTTTACCTCAGGTTGAAGTCAATCCCTCTCTAGCTGAAGCTCCAACTGAAGAAAAGGTTTTGAATGCCATTAGGCTCCTTTTGTGGTAAAGCACCTGGCACTGCTTCTATCCCAGCTGAGATTTACAATTTGGGATGCAAGCATATGCCAGTGCCTTGCCAGGAAACTGAATCATTTCCATTTGAATTATCTTAGGAAAATTCTGAAGATCACCTGAAAGGATAACATACCAGACACTGAGATCCTTTCTTGAACTAAACTGTCAAGCATTCAAATTCTACTGCAAAAAGTTCAACTCCTATGGGCTGGCTTCACTGTTCAAATGCCAAACATATGCTTATCCAAAAGACTATTTTATGGAGAATTCACACAGAGCAAGCGCTCATATGGTGGTCAGAAAAAGTGAGACAAGGACACTCTTAAGGTCATTCTCAAGAATTCTGGAATTGATTGTGTGACATGGGAGACACCGGCACAGAACCACCCAGCTTGATGTGCCTTCATCAAAGAAGGAGCTGTGCTCTATGAGCAAAGGATAATTGAAGTAGCTCAAAAGAAACATGAGATGTGCAAATTTAGAGACTCCATCCCAAATATTCTCGCACAGGTTATTTGTGCTCAATGTAGTAGAACATTCCGAGCTTATACTGGTCAGACACATTGTAACTTGACCCTAACATAGTGATTTCATTTTGGTCCTCTTTGACAATGGACAACAACCAACCAACTAAGTATGTCACGGTTTATCAATATCCTGTCTAGATCACCAAAAACTAAACCAAAGTTTCCAGTAGTATGACCAAGGCAAAGTATAAAAGGATTGTTACTTTCCTGAATCTAGACGAGGACTTCTTAATCTTAGGTCTGTGAACTTTTTTAAAAAATAGTTTGATGATTGCATTTCAATATAATTGGTTTCATTTCACTTTAGGCATTTATAAACTTTCTGAAAATATATTTCCTATTTTTCATTATTCATCAGATGCCAAAGGGGTCCAAAACTCAAAAAGCTTAAGAACCCATGCTCTGGATTATAACCAAACATCATATTAGTTTTCTTCTTCTATACCAACAGGGTTGACCCACACTAACACAATGACCTTGCAGTCCTATGAAATCTCAAAGTCTTTATCACAAGAAGTGTTTGCTAGAGGCTTTCCAGAATTGGCATCTTCTCCTTGCTTAATAGGTTATTTCCAGCTTTTCTTCTTTAGAGGGTGGGGGGTAGCTTTAACTCTCAAGCAAGTCTCTCCTAAGTCATTGTGCTCCTATCTGATAAGGCCACCTCCTATTCCCATTATTTATATGTAACAGCTGAAAAAGCTTGGAAACCAAGAAGATATTCAGGTCTGTAGCAAAACCTTAGGTTTAAGAACCTGAGGAAGAAAAAGAAAGAGGAAAGGAAGAAATAAAGAAAAAAAGGTAAGGATAAAAGAGCATCATCTGTAATGGTGCTAAGAAAAGTTTGGTTTAGAGATAGAGACAGAAAAAAGACACACATACACACACAGAATATTAAAAAAGAAAAGGAAAACTGGTTTCCTTTTATCTTCTTCAGAAGTAGTAATTTTCCCACCTCTTCCCACTTCAAACATCCCAATCATCTAAAAAGAAAAGTCATTGGAACTTCCAAAACACTCAACCCTACCAAGAAGATTCTTTTACCTAAAGATTTTCTAGCTAAGTTATGGGCGGAAGAAGATCAAGGCATGGCACAGAATAGGTTCTGAATAAGACTAAACGTGGGTAACTCAATGGCTGCTATTCTCCAGATAATTGTACAATGATATGCTACATTCCTTTACTAGGCAACATATAGCTGACGTGGAATTGTCTGCTTGACTCCTGGGTTGTGTTCCAGTTTACTGCTACATCCTTTGCCAAAAAAAGCAAGTTCACTAGCAACTTAAAAATGCAACTTGGAAGACACTTAAGATCCTGCTCAATTCCACTGGCACCTGGATTGCATCAGTGATAAGAACTAAATCCAGGGAGACAAAAAGAGGTAGGAGGATAAAGAGGTAGGGAAAAGGGATGCTATATGCATAAAATCTTTGCTTTTGCTCTGCCCTACGAGATTTGAAATATTTTTCACTTGCTAATGGATGAGGGAGGCTGCTCTGCATTTCCTTTTCATCTCCTGCTCTTTCCACTTGAGAAAATGATTTCTAGTAATTATTCATTATAAATCCATTACAGCAAAACAGTCTTTATTGCTTAGCTTCAATTATCCTAAGTAAGCATTTCTCTTGCTGTAATTTTTAAAAGAATGTGGATGATTTGTGGGAAGGGCACTGGCCTGGAAAGTCAAGAGACTTGGTCTCTAGGTCTTATCCCTAGAACTAGTCAGCTATGTAGCCCCCAGGCAAATCATTCAGTTTCTTCATCTTTAACATGACTGACAATAGGACATTCTAACAAGCCTGAAGCAACTGGTCGATCTCAACCAAATCTAATATTTTTTAGTTTGCCCATGCTAGAGAGATTCAGGCTTATTAAAGCTGCCTAGACAAGACAAAATAGTCTCCAGTCCAGGTTGCTATCCACAATGAATTACCACGATGACCATTTAGCGAATGTCCCTGACTCACCCTCCATTATGAAAGCACTAGCAAGAAGGAATGAAGTTTTTTCCCCCTAATCCCTTTGTTGGGACATTTAAGAACAAGATAAATTTTGATCTGAAAATTGATCTTCAGGTGTTTGCTTGACTATCTGATTTGTTATAAGAGATCATTAATTAGGGGTTATTTTGAGTTTAGAGATAATGTTATTTTAAAAAGAGAAAAAAGGGCATCAATGAATCACTTTTTTAAATATACTTTTATCCTGAACTTAAACACCTCTCTCAATGACCATTTCTATATACACGATAGAATAGAAAAAGATAATTGTACATGATATTGTAGATCTCTATAACATGCAGATTGCTTTTCTTTTAAGTAAATTCAAATTCAATCTGCAGCTTTCGAAGCTGTCTTGCCTTCTGTCCTTCTGTTTCCTTCAATGAATCATTTATTTGTTAAGTATTCAAAGAAGGGAAATGTTGGAACTATTATGATAAATTTGAAATATACTTTTAAAAAACTCTTGTGATAGAATAAAGCTGCCCCCAGGCCCAATATTCTAACTTCCTTATAGGCCCCACTGAGCAGCAGGCCCACTTCCCTGACCTAGACACTCACCCCAACACACACTCAATATCCTAACTCTTCATATATGTCTCACTGCTCATTCGAACAACAGGTGTGTTCATGAACTCATACTTCTCACAGAAACAGCAGGTGTATCCATATATGAGATCCCTAGCTCTAGCTAGCCACGGCCCCCAGACCTGCTCCTCATCTTTCTCACAGAAACACCAGATGCACTCAAGCACAACCACATCCATCTAGTCTCAGAAAAGACTACAATACTCAGCCAATCAGAAAGCAGCACCATCAGGATGCCGAAGAGGATGTGAACCCCAAAACAATAGAGGGGACTTTCCCTAAGTAAGCACCTGCACTGTAATAGCAAAAGCTGTTCTTTAGGTGAACTTGTGAGGTAGAGAGACATTATAATCTCCTTATCATGCATGCATGCCCCCCAAAGGGTTTTTCTGTATGTAATGTGGGTGATCTCATGTGCAGTTCCACTTTGACTGGGACCTCTCCCCATTACCTAATGTCTTAACAGACCTTGTCTTTTTAATATTCATAATTTCTGTTATGTAATTGCATCTTTACCCTATAAAAATCTATCTTGCTTTCTCTGAAGTTGTTGGTTCCTCTTGGAACTTAACCCACTTTATGAGAGGTGTTGATCTCAATAAATGCCTATACTTAGACTAGAGGTGGTCTGACTGAATTCTTTGAGAAGGTTCTACCACAGTACACCATGAAGTCACAACATTTGTACTTGTTGAAGATTCATGGTTTCACATGCAAGTCTATTTTTCTGCTCTTTGTAGATGTTGGCAAAGTTCATACTAATTGAAAGAAAACTTATATTTTAAAAAAATTGTTCTTTGGGTCCAGGGGCAGTTCCAAATCAAGTACGTGAGAGAATAAACTCAAGGATTGTACCACTTAACGTTTTGGACCTAAAAGTTGCCAATTTAATATTCTGGTGGGAACAGAGTAAATCCAGGGACTGCTGGTGAAAGAACAGTAAAACTGCCCATTGTATCTGAAAATAGGGAAGTCATTGCTAGACCTGCTGGAGTCAGCTCGAACTGGAAACTGTCAAATTCTTAGTGTGGACATTTACACCTGGAAATCAAAGTTTGATTTGTGGCTTAGCTGATTGCCTAGACTTTAAAAAGTGACAGAGAAAATATTAATGCAGATTAAACATAGAAATATGCTGTATCTACATTTTTTCCCCGAGAGAACTGGTTGTTAAGCATTTACCAGTGTACCAGTATTAGTGACCTAAGTACATAATAGAACAGCAAGGAAAGAGACTCAAGTGGAAGGAGGCATCATGCACAGAAAGTTTTCTGTGGAAGTCTGGCATTTAAAAAAAGGAAAGAAGTGTCTCAAAAGAATTGAAAAAAGCAGGATTTTTGGTTGTGAGAGATTTTCCCTTTCAGGGGGCCTTAATTTACAAGTTGGACCGTCCGTTTCAAGTGTGGGATGGAAGCAAAGGGGAAGTGAAGTAGTAGGAAAATGAAGGAAAACTACCACAGGGAATGAGATATAAAAATCAATATGTCATCAATCCTTCAATTCCTGCAGTAGCAAGAGGCCAACTGAGATCAGACAACATAGATTTACAGTAGATGAAATCAGCATGATTGTCCTAAGTTCAGACACAATTAGTAGCCTAGGAGAAGGAGGCTCATTTTAGCCAGTATAAAATTGGAGGAGGAATAGAAGAAAAGGCTAGCAAATATAAGGTGTAATCCTTATCTCCCTTACCTCCCCTTCGCGAGCTTGGTAATGGTATCCCAGAAAGGAGATGTCACTGGAACACTGTAAGAAGTTGGTAAATACTTTCTGTGTGTAAATGGGATAATCTTCCTTGTCTGGGCTAGTATATTCAAAACTGCAAACAAAACTTATGGCTACATTTGCATGATTTAAATCAGCTATGAAGATATTTTCTCTACTGGAGTATTAAATGCAACTCTTCTCTAGTGTCTCCTGTTACTCACCACCAGGTATCTATAAGGCAAATGTAGAATGTGCCCAACCCTTCCACTGGGCCTTCTGAAATGCGTACCCATAATTTTCAAATTTCCTCTTGTCTTAGATGATTTCCCTCCTTGTTCCTCTGATCTTTTGGTACTCACTAAGAACTGATAACTTCATCCTCATGATGCCACATTCCTGGCCAGTCTTTTTAGGACTAACTAGACATTCATTCATCCCCTAATCTCCTCAGTTGTAGTGGGGGAGCCATAATATTCCTTTATTCCCATTGCTACATGTAGACTAGGGGTGGGGAATCTTCTGACCTGGGAATTTGTTCCATGAAGTTTGCATTCAGTCAAAGGGTCACACTTGAGGACCTAGAGGGCCACATGTGACCCATTCCTGGGAAATTCCCACTCACTCTACAAGGAGTGTCTAGATCAGGGATGGGAAACTTGAGGTCATTCAGCAACCTCTCCTCTTTTGAGGTTCACCTAATCTAAAACTGTCATCCAATTCAGATCATGGTAGCCATCATCTACTAACACCCAGACAATTCTCTCTCCTATCTCAGTGGGTTCAATGCCTGTCTCCAAAATACTGCTATCATTGAGTTTATTGTTTAGCAGAGAAAAATAGCACATTAATAGATATTATAATGCTAAATTATATTTTAAATGTGTCATAGTTTTTGGGTTTTTTTTAAGTTTTCTATGTAAGATTTGAAGGATGAAAGGTATCACCATGATGCAGAAAAGCTTCCGGAAGGAATCTGAGTTGGACTTTAAAGGATGGATAGGAATTTACAAGGTAAGAAGCTATGAATGAAAGCCACTTCAGGTGAAAAAAAAAACAGCACAAGCACATGGGACATGAAATAATGGGGCATTTCTAAGGGAAAGCAAGTCTTTCACTTTGGCTGAAACAAAGTATATATAGGACAGGACTATGAAATAAAGCTAGAATGACCAAACCACCAAGAATCTTGAATGAGTTTTACTATTGGTAAATCATTGGAGGTTTTGGAATAGTGACGTGACCAAATATGTATTTAAGGAACAGAGTCTGGCAAGGGAGGGGCGGGTAAAAGAATGACAGGAAGAGGGATAAGGTGGAAGCAATAAGACCTGTTGCAATAGCCTCTAACAGATCAGGTAAGTGGAGCCTGTACTAGGATGGCAAGAACACATTGTAGTAGGCAGGTGGAGAAAATATTGCAGAAATAGAACTGATTGGACTGAGTGTGGGAAGTGATGGAATAATCTAAAACATCAAGATTTCAAACATGGGACAATGGGAAAATGATAGTATCAATTTCAGAAATTGACATCATAAAGAAAAGCAGGTTTGGGGGAAAAGAACCGATTTGGATTCTGCTGGGGTTGAAGGGGTGGCCAGATGAAAATATTTTCTGCAGGTACTTGAAAATTCACTTCTGGAGTCCTGAAGAGAAGGCAGGGCTACAGAAAAAGACATGGGAGTCCTCTCCATAGAGGGGAGAGTTGAAGTTATGGGAATGAAAGAGATAGTCAAGGAAGAGGGAACCTTCAGAAGCTCAATAAAGAGAAAGTTCAGAGACATCCATCTTATAATAGCTGACAGTTAAATAAAGAAGATAGTTTCTTTAGAAAAAGACCATTTGGAGAGATAAAAGATGAACTGGGGCTTGTGTTGTCCTTGAAGTCAACAGAGAAGATAGTCACTATATGCTGGAAAGAGTTCAAGGAAGAAAGAAATACAAAGATATATTGATTAGGAAGTTATTGTGGGTCCCTTGAGAAAGGGGAAAAAAAGGTAGTAGAGAAGTCAGATTTTTTTATTAACTAGAAATTGGACATAAGGACTAAATAAAATAAAATTTAATAGGCACAAATGTTCACAAATGTACCTTGAGTTTAAAAAAAACTTTACAGGATGGAGAGATATAGCAATATAATAGTTTGTCTAAAAATCAAAATCTGGGTGGGGACGAGGGACTTTAAAGAAAGATTTGGAATGTTTAAGCCCAAGAAGAGAAGATTTGAGGAAAACATATATAGTTGTCCTGTACAAAGGATGTTGTCTGAGCTGAATTCCTCCTGGGCACCCAACTTACACATGAATATCACTGGATTTGTGATTTTAACAGAAATTGTATTTTACTTATTGGTTAAAAGCAGAGATTCTTAACCTTTTCTATGTCATGTACCCCTTTGGAAGTGAGAGGAATGAAAAACCTGAGACAGTTTCTGGGTAATCAATAACCAATTTATTAAATTGATCGTCAGTGGTTTCTCTCCCTAATTAAAGACAAAGCTATGAAGAGACTGGAAGCCTTAATATTTTTGGAAAAGGGAGGTGCCCTTGACAGGTGAAAATCAACCCTGACAGGTGGACATTTAAATGAGGTGGGCTAAAACTTTTTAGCTCCTCCTGCTGAGAAAGTAGCTTGATCATGAGATTCAGCTGCCTTCAGTAAACTGGACAGAGGAATACATCTCCACCCAGAACACTCTGGGCATGTACTCCCAGGATTAGGGCAGTCTACTGTGTCAACCATGCTCTTCAGAGACTGACTGAGGGACCTATAGGGTCTGGTCCCTGAATGAGGAAATAAAAAGCCTAGATCCTAATTAATAATGTGCTATATATGCATATAGGCATATATATAGTTATAATAATATAATAGAAAATAATAATTTCTTTCAGCAGTTTGGTAATGCCGATCGACCCCTTCTCAGAATCAAGTTTTTAAATGCATAAAACACATAGGATTATGAAGATCGATTGTATTACAATAGTTATCAAATTTTAAACAAATGGAGTTCTGACTCTGTTCTACAGTTGACTATTCTTAACAACCTATTTTACAAAGTTAGTTATTTTGAGGCACAAATAAGTTGCCCAGGATCACACAGCTAATACAGGAAGTGTTATCAGAGTCCAAATAGAGATCTTACTCCAAGCCCAGCACTCTACACACAAACCTGCCACTAAAATAAAGTGGCATTAAAGTAGAACAGTACATAAATATATTAAAATTAAATTAAACATAGCCTTGTTTGGTCACTCACAAGAAGAGTGGGAATACACAGTGCAGTTGTTTAAGCAGATAGCAATAATCATTAGCCTCAGACAGGCACAGGATAAACCCCCAAATTAATCTCCAGTGCCCCCCCAACCTCTTTATCCTATAAAACAAAAACGCACAGATTTTAAACTGCTTGCTAGGCATTGGAAGCCAGTGGTTTTTCTGACATTGAGGTTCCAGAACTTTAGATATGATATGTTAACCACCCTAGAGGGTCTCTGAAATAATGACTGTCAGGACTTCACTTCACAGAGAGCTACAAAAGTGACAATAAGGTAGAAGGTTGAGTGTTGGTTGGAAATCACAGTGAGGAGGTGGGGACAGACCATCAGAGAATGGAGCAAAGTGGAGTGACTGCTGGCACTGTACCCCGGCCCTCAGCTAACATTTTTCACATAAAGTGCACCTCCATGGTCCATCCAGTAGGTTCTTTGCTAGGGAGGTGAGAAAGAGGAGAAGGGAGAGTTATTGCTTGAGAAGGAAGGCAAATGAGAAAGAGGGAAAGCAGCGGGGTTAATAATGTGGCTCAACATTGTGCAGTGATCACCTTTGAGAGACTTAGCTCTTCTCAGCAATACAATGATCTGAGACAACACCAAAAGGCTCAAGATGGAAAATGCTATCCAAATCCAGAGAAAGAACTATGAGGTCTGAATGCACATGGGAGCATACTATTTTCACTTATTTTGTTTTTTCTTTCTTGTGATTTTCCCCTTTTGTTCTGATTCTACTTTCACAATATGACTAACATAGAAATGTGTCTAATATGATTGTACAGTTCCATCAGATTGCTAGCCGTCTTGAGGGGGAGGGAAGGGAAAGAGGGAGAAAAAATGGAACTTAAAATCTTATAAAAGTGAATGCTGAAAACTATCTTTACATGTAATTTAAAACAATGAAATATTATTAAATGGGGGGAAAATAACGTGTTTCAAGTCCTTGGTCTAGGTTTTGTGGAAGGGTGGGCTTTCATGGGTCCAAGATAAACAAGAGGGCCAAAAAAAAAAAGTATCGTGGAGGGAACTTAAATCTCCAAGGTTGCAAATGGCCTGACCAAACTTTACAGAAAGAATGCAAAAGGTGCCAAATAAGAGATGAGGGAGAAGTGCGATGACCAGAAATCAGGCCCACGGTGTGGCACTGAGCAGGAGTGATGGGCGCACGGCTAAGGGATTGTGCGGGGCACTCACCCAGCAGCAGCAGCTTCAGCTCCCTGCGCGCATCCTTCTTGTCCCTGCGCAGCTGCCGCTCGATTTCGGCGCTGATGCGCTGCGATTCCTTCTCCTCCGCGGACAAGCAGCAGCAGCCGGCCATGGTTTCGCACTGCCCCCTAAGGATGGATCACCCGGGTGGGGGGACCACACTTACGACTTCCTTCTGATTTCTCCCCGAAAGTGGTTTTTCCTCCTCAGTCTTTCCAATACCAACCTGATCGAGAGAGGAACAGACAAAGAAGGATTTAGTTGGAGAAGGGAGGTCCCTTTTCCCTCGAAAACGCGTCCCAAGAGCTAACTCTCTCGAAGGGGTTTCTTGCTGGTTGACAGTTCTTCCCGGGGGGCGAGGATCGTTCCTCAGCAGCACAAGCAAGGCAGAGGCAGGGTTCCCTGAACTTTGGGGGTGCCAGCGTCTGCACAGCGCGCTCTCTGCTCGCGCCCAGGTTCAGATAACCTGCGGTTTGGTGTGATGTTTTCCGAGGAGATCCCAGAAGGCTGGGGTTGGCTCCCTCCAAACTCGAGGGCGGCTTTTTGTATGCGCCGGAATAGGTGGACCTAGAGAAGGGGCCGCGCTGGGAGGAGAGGGCGCAACTCACGCGCAAAGTTGGGGAGGAGCTGCCCGGGCACCCCGAGAGCCCTGGCCAGAGGCTGCGGTGGGGGAGAAGGAGGCGGCTGCTGCGGGGGCACCGGGGGAGAGGACTGGCCAGGGAGATTCAAGCCCCCAAAGCAGAAGCCACTGCTCCCGCAGGCAAGGTCCGAGGGAAAGATTTCTGGTTCCTGCTGTTCGCGGCTGAGAAGGCGGAGCGTCCGCGATCACTCCTTTGCAGCTATGGCGTGTGTTGGCTGCGGAGTGGGTCCCAGTGGGGCTGATTAGGGTGGGAGGTGGGGACCTGCTAGTGTCTGCGCTCCTTAGGGTTCTTTACTGTGACAGGAGCGTTCAGAGGGGTGGCGCAAAACCCTGAGTGCCCGCGCTCCCTTCCTCAGCAAATCCGGCTTCTGACAGGTGAGGGAGTTTCCACAATTCCGCAACAGCTGAGAAGGCTGCGGAAAGGTGAACGCAGGGGGAACAGAGCCAGAGTTCTGGTCCTCCCTTGGAGGACAGCTCCCCTGCTGTCTTCCGTTCCCCAGCCGATACTCCCTGATCCCTTGTGTAGATAACCACAGGGTCCCTTCCACTGCTGTTTGAGAAGTGGTAAAAACTC
Organism: Potorous gilbertii; assembly: GCA_028658325.1. Taxonomy (NCBI): domain Eukaryota; kingdom Metazoa; phylum Chordata; class Mammalia; order Diprotodontia; family Potoroidae; genus Potorous; species Potorous gilbertii. Next base: position 57,118,171 of record CM053769.1, read on the forward strand.
CTCAATGGTAGAGTCGCCTCTGCTGGGTTCGATTCAAGTAGTTAAGGGAAGATGCGTGTAAATATCATCACAGGATCCGTCCCACCCCACCGGATTTGAGAGAGGGCTTTCAGGGGACAGAGGAAATGGAAACTGATGGATAGTTTGCATATTTTAACATAGAAAAAAAGCCTTCTAGAAATTACAGCATCTGAGCAACACCTGATGATTCCTTAATTCAAAGCAGCTGTTTGACACAGACCACTTCAACAGTCTGTCTATATATGTTATTTTATATGAAGACTATATAGTTTTGTTTTCACGTACTTTTATGGATATTTATGGCTATATATGTTTGCATGTGTGTAACTGTATACTGTAATCCAAGAATAATTTATGGGTTTTGATGTATACGTGAGTCTGCCTTTTAAAAGTCTTATATTCAACTAAGAAATGCAATGTGCTGTAGTAGCTAGGGGGCTGGCCTGGGAAGCCAGAAGAGCTGTGTTCAAGTTTTGCCTCGGACACGTTGTAGTTAAGAACCAAAGTTTGATTTATTTAAGCTTTCCGTGCCCCCAAGTAACGGTCTAAAGCACTAAGTTATAGATAGGCTACCTAATCTGCAGAGGAGGTGGGATTTCCACACCTGGAATCATCGAAACTGATAAAAATCACTGGCCAAGAATATACAAAAAAGTCAAGTCTAAAAGGTAGAATGCATTTTTTTTTGGCATTGTTTTTGCCATGCACCAGACTGAGGCTTCAAGAACAGGTACAGCGAGAGGGAAGAGACTAGTAGAAAAGAAAACGTGAGATTGATGTCTTCAATAACTGAAGTTTCTATTGCCTCAAATCTTTAAGTCAACATTTACACTGTAAACATTTTATGGCGGCAGACAATTAGGTGGTGGTGCCTAATTAAGAACAGGCAAATGTAAATTTAGAAGAATCATATCTTTCAATCATTGATAATTGGGCAGCATGTTCAGTGAAATGAGTTGCGTGTCTTTTTTATAGAGCATAAAAAACTTGGCAAGGTAGAGCCATTTTGCTGCAGGGTTGTACTGTTTATTTTACAGTCCAAAGAATGTAAACTAGTCACGCATTAAAAACTTATTATGTGTATGCATTATTAAACTTTTGCGGCTTATTTCTCCCCCTTTTACCATAGCAGAAATAGACTGCTGGTAACAGTGACCCCTACAGGAAAGTTGTCTGACTGAAACTTAATCAAGTCTAGACTGCTGGCGGTGTGCTAACAACATATTTTCACTTTTTACATTTTTTTTTCATTTTGCATTTGTGCTATGGACTTCTAGAACTGTCAAATTGCTTTATATTCAATGGGATTAAAAAACAAAATCCCAAGAGAAAACTTGATGTCTGCTCACAAAACATTTAAGAATTTTCAGTCATCTATACTATATGCTGCCAGAAATATACAACAAAAAACATCCAAGATAGGCGGTAGGATTTCAGTTCATTTTAACAAGCATTTATTATTTCAAAAGATGTGAATGAATTTATGGAAAGATCACTGGCCTGGGGAATCAGGGGACTTGAGATGTAGTGCCTTTCTCTAAAATTGACTAGGAAGGTGTATAAGCAGGCAGTCAGTAAACATTTATTAAGTACCTACTAGGTTCCAGGCACTGTGCTAAACTCTGGTGATACAAATATTTTAAAAAAGAAAACAGTTCCTCTCTCTCTCCTCTCCCACAAGCTTGCAATCTAATGGGAGGAAAACACAAAAGGAAACTGAAAAGGGGTTAGGGGGAGTGCCTGGGGAAGGTACCCTACCTTGCGTCATGGTGGCAAAGTCACAGAGGTCCCCAAAGAAGTACAGCCATGTGAGAAATGAGATGTTCTGACCTGTGCTCTCTCCTTAAGTGTAGGTTTTGGAGTTCATGGATCCACCTAGCAGAAGGAACTAACTAACTAGTCAGCTAACCTCAGGGCAAATTATTCCGTTTCTTCACCTTAACAGTAATTTGTATTAAATGAAAAGTTCTTAACTTGGGATGGGTGATCACTTTTCAAATGTTTTGATAATTTGCAATGTAATGGGTTTCTTTTGTAATCCTAATAATTTTAATTTTACACATTTTAAACCATTGTTCTGAGAAGAGTTCCATAGTCGTCACTAAGATGCCAAGTTCATACAAAAAAGGTTAAGAATTCCTGGATTATATGATAGATTTTAGAGCTGGAAGGGATTTTAAAGATTATCTTCTTCAATATATTTATCTTACAGATGAGGAAACTGAGGTCCAGAGAGACTATATGAATTGATTTTCCAAGGTTTTCACTATACCTCCTACAAACCTTTGGGTTCTCTGGCAACTATACTATGTTACAATTTTAGAAGAATTTTTGAAAATGAGTGCAAAATTATTTTTTTGAATTTACAGGTTTAATTCTCTTTTTAAAAAATATTTATTTTATTTTATTGTTTATTAATTAATTTAATTAATTATTTATTAAAATATCTTTATTTTTTTAAAATAAGATTTTGAGTTCCAAATTTTTCTCCCTCCCTGCCTTCCCTCCTCCCCAAGACAGCAAACAATCTGATATAGGCTATACATGTGGAATCATGTTAAACATTTCCCCATTAGTTGTATTGTGAAAGAAGAGACAGAACAAAAGGAAAAAATACACAAAAGTGAAAAGAGTATGCATGCTTCCACTTGCATTCCAACTCTATAGTTCTTCCTCTGGATGTGGATAGTTTTCCATATAAGTCTTTTGTAATTGCCTTGGATTATCTTATTGCTGAGAAGAGCTAAGTCTGTCATGGTTGATCATCAAACAATGTTGCAGTTACTGTGTACAGTGTTCTCCTGGTTCTGTTTACTTCACTCAACATCAGTTCATGTAAGTCTTTCCAGGTTTTTCCTGAAATCTGCCTGCTCATCATTTCTTATAGTAGAAGAGTGTTCCATTACATTCATATACCATAACTTGTTCAGCCATTCCCCAAATGATGGGCATCCCCTCAATTTCCAGTTCTTTGCCACCACAAAAAGAGCTGCTGTAAATATTTTTGTACATGTAGATCCTTTCCCCTTTTCATGATTTCTTTGGGTTATAGACCTAGTAGTGGTATTGTGAATTCAAAGGATATGCACAGTTTGGTTGTTCTTTGGACATAGTTCCAAACTTCTCTCCAGAACAGTTGGATCAGTTCTAAGTGCAAAATTCTTTTAAAATATTGAGCACACTGAAAGAAATTGAACAAAATACAACTAAAGGTTAAGTACCTGCTATCTACAAAAACGCAGAAGTCCTCCTCCTTGAAGGGTCCAGTGGGGGAATAAAATTAACACAAGTGACATTTCTTATTAGAGTTATAGGAAGATATGAAAAGTAATTGTCAACCAAATCAATTCCCATCAATTGAGAAAAGGCTAAAGTGTAGTGCATGAATGTAACAAAAGATCACTACCATAACATAACAGCGAATATGAAGAATATAGCAAAGTATGGAAGAACCTATGGGAACTGAAGCATATGTGAGCAGAATCAGAACAATGTTGCAATGATTACAATACTGGAAAGAAAAATGAAATTAAATGCTGAATAATTATTATAATTAAGTTTGACCTAGAAGAAGAGCTGAAGAAAATACAATTCCCTTTCTTCTTTGCAGAGGTGGGATACTATTGTTGTGGAACATGGAATATATAGGCAAATACAATAAAAGTTGGTTTTTTTAAACTAATTTTTCCCCTCTCTTTGCTACAAGGGATGCTTCACTAGGGAGAGGAAGGGAAAGGGGGATGTATTTGGTAATAAAAGTGATATAAAAGCAGAAATGCATTTTGAAAAAAGTGATTAAAAATTAAGTTGATTTTGACTTTTGAAAGCCAGAGCATCCTTAATTTCTAAGTCTCACACCTCACTCCCCAAACCTCTAGTGATTCCCACTTACTTATAGGATCAAATATTGCTTGTAATTTAAAGTCCTACACAATTTGGCCCTAACCTACCTTTCCAGCCTTATTATATGTTAGTCCCCGAACGTTCCTTGCTAATTTTTGCATAATGATATTTCATCACTTATCTATGTACCTTTGAACAGACTATCCATGATGCCTAAAAATGACTTCTTTCCTCTATCTTAGATTCCCCAAGTTTCTTTCAAAAAGCTGCTCAAATGTCCTACCTGAGACCTTTTCTAATCCAATAAATGTTACTCTGCTTTGTAACAGCGTATATGTATATGTTGTGTCCCCTAGTAGAATGTAAACTGCTTGAAGGCAAAGGCTATTTTATTTTTGTCTTTGTATTAGCTTCTGACCCAGTCTTTGGCACACAGCAGTTGCTTAATAAATGCTTGTTGCTTGCTTGCTTGTTTGACTGATTGATGGAAACCAATCTAGAGAACATCTGAAATCCTTCGTTCTCAATTTGAATTGTAGGAGGCTAAAAGCCACATTTAGGTCTGAGAGAGTTTGGGGTAGAAATGGGAGGATGAGAATGACCTGGAATGTCCCTGGGAAGATTAGTCACAGATCTAACCCAGTCCAGTCAATATTATGGAAGGTAGATTTGTCCTGCTGTTTAGATGTGTTACGAGGAAAGTGTGGAATGGAAAGGGCAAGAAGCATCAAACCAGAGTAAATATACTATATAACTACTAGGTGGTGTGGTGAATAGTTCACTGGGCCTGGAGTCAGGAGGATCTGAGTTCAAATCTTGCTTGAAATACTTAGCTACATGGCCTTGGGCAAGTTACCTAGCCTGTGCTTACCCAATAATAGCACCTAATTCCCAGGGTTTTTAGAATCAAATGAGATAAAAGTGATAGAGAATCGAGCACAGTGCCTGACGTATCACAGGTACTATAGATAAATGCTAGCTATTATCTGTTATTGTAGCTCTGGAAAAACCATTACCACTATTAGACTAATCTACTGCAGATATTTCAGTGGAGTCTATCAGGTCATCCAAAAACTACTCTTTTGGATTGTGGAATAATCTTTAGTGAAACATACAAGAAATAGGAAAGTCGCAGCCAAGGACCGCTTCCTCTTTACTGAGTGTATTGAGGCCATTCAACATCAACTGTCTCTTCTCCCATTCTCTTCATTTTATAATCCTCATCCTTATCCCTTGACATCATCCCCTGTTCTTTTTCACCAGGTTTACAATGAAGTGATCCTTCTCCTTATCAGTGACCAATTCTCTATATGCATCTTTGCTCCCATCCTGTTCCATCTTCTCAATCATATTCTCTCTCTCTCTCTCTCTCTCTCTCTCTCTCTCTCTCTCTCTCTCTCAGTCCTCATCCTTCTTGGCTTATTAGCTGCATTTTCAACTTGACCACTTTCTCCGGTGTAGGCAAGTGGTCTTGAGCAAGGCACTTAATGTCTCAATGACCTAGGCACCTCTCTCAGGTTATGTAACACAGAGAAGGTACCAGCCTGCATTGGGGGTGGAGGAACAAGCATTTATTAAGTGCCTACTCTGTCCCAGGCACTAACTATGCTAAGCACTTTCTAGATATCTCATATTTTCCCCTTACCTTGGAATTCCTTATACTAATGAAAGCACAGGTCCAGTCCCTTTCCATTTTGTGATAAAGCACATTAGGAGTTTCAAACTATCAGCTCTCAAACTGGAACAAGAAATCTGTTTTTACGATGGGAACTAAGTAAATTTTTTTCCATTTACTGGCCAGTTATATCCTAAAAGCTCATTTTTATGTTAGTTTGGAAACTCTAAATGTATTTTCCCATAAAATAAGCCATAAATAAATGATGGTCAGGTCTCTAGGTCAACCCACAAATGCTTCTTTAACCCCTTAATGTATTTGAAACCTAGGTCCTATGAGCAGGGGCTCATGCAATATGAGAAGAATTAGGGTGTATCCTCCACATTTTCTGAGAATACAAGATATTCTAGATTAGGGGTTTCTTAACCTTTGACTTTCTGGTAAAATCTATGGATCTCTATTCAGAATAATATTTCTAAATGTATAAAACAAAATACATAGAATTAAACAACCAATTATATAGACATACAGTTATTAAAAGTTAAAAAAAGAAACTTAATCTACAGACAACAGGTTAATAAACTCCTGCCCTGGATCACAACTTTAAATGGACTTTTTGTCTTAAGTTTCTTCCTACCTCACTTTCAATATCCCTTTCCCCAATCCTGCTCTTCCTAAGGACTCAAGACTTGAATATGACTCTAAAATGACCCCACTGGAACACTGCTCAGACACACTGAATGTTAATGCTGGGATCTTAGAGATCATCAAATCCATCTTCCTTATTCCACAGAGAAGAAACTGAGACCTAGAATGTGGACATGATTTCCCTAGAGTCACATAGTAAATTCATGCCAGACCCAGGATTAGAATCCATCTTCCTGTAGTTAGGAGAATATGACTTAAGCCCCCTTAAAAAACTAGAATTAACCCTAAAGTAAATGAATTCATGTAATGCTGCCTCATCTGTATAATATTATGACAAATTAATATGTGGCTGATAGTTTACCTTGAATTTGTGTAAAACAGTCTTGATATTACAGAACCCCCAGCTCCTTGGTTTGAAAGAGAGCTTAGTAACCATATAATCTGATCCATACCTTTTCCCTCACCCTCGCTTTTTACTTTTTTCCAATTACATGCAAGGATAGTTTTCAATATTCACTTTTACAGTATTTGAGTTCTAATTTTTTTCTCCCTTTTTTCCTTTCCCCCCTCCCCAAGAAAACAAACTATCTGATATAGGATGTACATGTATAATCATATTAAACATATTTCCACATTAGTTATGTTGTGAAAGAAGAATCAGAACAAAAGGGAAAACCACAAGAAAGGAAAAAAGGAATAGTATGCTTCAATCTGCATTCAGACTTGATAGTTCTTTCTCTGGATATGGACAGCATTTTCCATATAAATCCCTTGGATCATTGCATTGCTGGGAAGAGCTGTTTAGCTCTTTAGCTTTATGTAGCTATTTATCAAAATTGATCATTGCACAAGGTTGCTGTTACTGTGTACAATGTCCTACTGGTTGTGCTCCCTTGACTCAGCATCAGTTCATGTAAATCTTTCCAGGTTTTTCTGAAATCTGCCTGCTCATCATTTCTTATAGCATAAAAGTATTCCTTTACATCATTTACTAAAACTTGTTAAGCCATTTCCCAATTGATGGACATTTCCTCCATTTCCAGTTCTTTGCCACCACAAAAAGAGCTGCTATAAATATTTTTGTACATGTGGGTCCTTTTCTCTCTTTTATGATCTCTTTGGGGTACAGACCTCATAGTGCTACTGTTGGGTCAAAGGGCATGCACAGTTTTATAGCCCTTTGGGTGTTGTTCCAAAGTCCTCTCCAGAATGGTTGAGTCATTTCACAACTCCATCCACAATGCATTAGTGTTCCAATTTTCCCACATCTTCTCCAACATTTATCATTTTCCTGTTTTGTCATATTATCCAATCTGAGATATATGAGTTGGCACTTTAGAGCAATTTTAATTTGTATTTATCTAATCAATAGTGATATGAGCATTTTTTCATAATAATGTAGATAGCTTTAACTTTTTCATTTGAAAGTTGTTTGTTCATATCCTTTGACCATTTATCAATTGGGGAATGACTTGTATTTTTATAAATTTGACTCATTTTAAAAATATATTTTAGAAATGAGGCCTTTATCAGAGACACTGACTGTAAAAATTGTTTCCCTGCTTTCTGCTTCCTTTCTAATCTTGGTTGCATTTGCTTTGTTTGTGCAAACCCTTTTAACTTTAATGTAATCAAATTATCCATTTTGTATTTCATAATATTCTCTATTTCTTATTTGGTCATAAATTCTCCCCTTCTCCATAGATCAGACAGGTAAACTTGCTCTCCTAATTGCTTATGTGTCTAAATCACGTACCCATTTTGACCTCATCTTAGTATATATTGTAAGATGTTGGTCTATACCTAGTTTTTGTCATCCTATTTTTCCCGTTTTCACAGCAGTTTTTGTCAAATATTGAGTTTTTATCCCAGAAGCTGGAGTCTTTGGGTTTATCCAATAGTAGATCACTATAATCATTGACTACTATGTCTTGTATACCTAACATTCTACTTATCCACCTGATCCATAACTTTTAAATAAACATTTAGTAAGCACTTACTATGTATCCGGCACTGTGCTAAATGCTTTACAAATGTCTCATTTTATTTTTGCAATAATCCTGAGAGGTAGGAGCTATTATTGCCTCCATTTGATAGATGAGGGCTCTGAGATTGAGTGACTTGCCCACAGTCACACCGCTAGTATCTAATGCCAGATTTGAACATATCTTCCCAACTCCCAACCCAGCATTCTATCCACTGCACCACCTAGCCACTCAGAGGTACGAGAAAAACACCTTCTACATCATACCAGATGAGTTCAATCTTTCCTCAAAGACTGCTAATGAGGAGGTAACCACTATCTCTCAAGATACCCTTTATACTTTGGGATCACTTTAATTACTAAAAGTTTATTCTGACATCAAATCTTAAATATCCTCTTTATAAAACCCACCTTTTTGCTCCTCATTCTGACCTCTGGGGTCAGGTAGAATAAATCTAATCCTTCTTCTATAAGAAAGCCCTCCAGATGTTTAAAGACAGTCATAACGTTCCCAGCCCCTTACCTCATTTTCTCTTCTGTATTGCTAGCCATTCTTAATGCCTTCAATCAACCCTCATGTATCATTAAATTCAAATGGCCTTCACCATCTTGATTGTCCTTCTCTGGATTCTCCCAGCTTATCAATGTCCTCCCTAAAATGAGGTGCCTAGAATTGACCACAGTATTCTTTGTATGGTCTGACCAAGGCAGAATACTACAGGCATACCATGTTCTTTTTTTCTGAATACTATATCTCTCCTAAGGTAGACTAAGTTGTCTTAGCTGCCACATCACAAGGATGGCGCATTATGTTTAGCCATACTTTGTATCTGAAACTGAGTGTGTTAAAGGCAAGAATGAGGTAAGAAGCGCTGATTTTGTTACTTAGCTGTTGTTTGATAAAGATGAGATATCTGAGATCTGTAGGGTACTGATACAAAATAAAAGATTTTTTAAAAAAATACTATATGGTTTAATGGGTTATCTCTAAACCACCTGAAACACATGTTAATGCAGCACCACTAGGAGGGGCAAGAAATCTATTCTGACCCTGGTGGAATTTGCCTGAAGTATTTGGGCTTGTTTCCCCTGACTGACGGCACAGGGTAGTCTGACAGATAAGCAGTTCTTTATTAGACTGGAATTCCACAGAAAAGTCTAATTCTGAATCTGATCTCAAGTGGAAGAATTGTGAGTTCTCCTGTTTTGAATGGCAACCACAGTCAAGTCAATACTCTGGAGGAAAGGGTTAAGGGAACCCTGAGGGACGGATAAAACTTAAATCAGCCTTGACCTTTGACTGTTAAGACAAATTCATTATGGTGTTTTGAATGAAAAACAAGTACATTTGGGAGTCAGGAGATCTGAATTTAGTTCTTTACTGGCTATATGGCTTTTAGAAAGTCTCTTAAAACTCCCTTAGCTTCAATATTCTGACACATAAAGTTGAGATGAGAGGTTAGATGACTTGATGATTACTAATATTCCTTTAATTTTGTCTCATATAAAACAGAACTGGGTCTTTCATATCACTTACCCTTCATTTCCCGACCATTTTATCATGACTCTACCCTCACCAGTCTTCCTAACATCAGGCCTGGAACTCTATCCTAGCTATCCATGACAAACAGTAAATGCTTAATAGATACTTTTAACGTCAGCAACAGCGTCATGAAATTAGCTTTATTGATGCTTTTTATCTTTACCTGTCAGCCATTTCCAGATAACCACATCACTAATGCCACTAATGATCCTTGTTGAAAACGAAAAGTCATTAAGGAAACCCTACCCTCACAGGGGCACATCCAACAGTGTCATTTCACCCCTTTACCAAAGAGGAGTCAGTTCATCTCATCAGCGGTTGTCTAAATGAAGCCATGATTGATCATGGCACTACAGAGGTTGGCTTCCCTTTCCATTTTTATTTTCATTATGGTCGTCATTGGCCATTGTTGTTCTCCTGGTTCTGCTTACATCAGTTCATTCATGTTTCAAGAACTATGATGTTTTATGATTATACAGAGTGGTCCAAAAGTTACTTTTAGGCCGCTCTGTATGCATTCATGGGTAAGACAAGCCCTAAGCAAAATTGAAATGTAAGCAAATTTTCTCTCTCCCTCTCTCTCTCTCTCTCTTTCTCTCTCTCTCTCTGTCCCTCTCTCCCTCTCTCTCTCTCTGTCTCTGTCTATCTGTCTCTCTCTCCCTCTCTCTATCTCTCTGTCTCTGTCTATCTGTCTCTCTCTCCCTCTCTCTGTCTCCCTCTCTCTCCCTCTCTCTCTCCCTCTCTCTTTCTCTCCCTCTCTCTCTCTTTCTCTCTCTCTCTCATCCTCTCTGTCTCTCTCTCCCTATCTCTCTGTCTCTCTGTCTGTCTGTCTGTCTCTCCCTCTCTCTCTCATCCTCTCTGTCTCTCCCTCTTTCTCTCTATCTCTCTGTCTCTCTCTCTGTCTCTGTCTCTCTCTCATTCTCTCTGTCTCTTTCTCTCTCTCATCCTCTCTGTCTCTCTCTCTGTATATATAAATATACATCCATATATACATATTCACACATATATGCATATATGTACCATACATGATCAATATCTGCATGTACACGTCTCTCTTGATTTCTCCTCAAATGTTGTAACACTAAGTTTCTCTTGCTGCACAACCTTAATCTTTCTCTTCTTTTTTCTCCATTAAAGTCTCTTCTCAGTAGTTGTTCTAAATATTAATGACTGATAATGATGAATATTACTCCAAGATAATGGTGTTATCCCTCCATGCATTTTAATAGGAAAAAAGTAGCTTAAGGCAAAGAAATGATATTAGCAATAGGGTGAAGCGGCAGTTTTGGGATAGATCTTTTTGGACGGGAGGCTTTTTCAGCACCATTCAAAGCACATCACATGTCTCGAGGTAAAATTAGACTTATAATAAAATATATTGCTGCTCATAAAAGTTAGTCTTATAATGAATTTGCTCATAAAAGTCTAATGATAAGTATATTTTCCTCAAAATCTCCTGTTCTGAATCTTCCCATCCTTGTTAAATTCTTCTAGACCGTAGGTTTTTAACCTTGGAGGCATGCAAGTTTCATTTTATTCAAGTGAAAATTTTTTTCATTTATTCATTCATTCATTTATTCATTTTTGACTCCTCACTCTCCCTCATTTCACAAATCCAGTGATCTGCCAAATCTTGTCAATTCTGCCTCCAACCTATGTCTCAGAACCATATTTCTATTTCAAGAGCTGTCCCACTTGTTCAGGACTTACACCTTACATCTGGACAATTGTAACAACACCGTAATTGACCTCCCTGCCTCAAGTCCCTCTCTTTCCTGTTACATACGCCACAAAACTGACAAAAGTGTTATTTTTCCAAAGTACAGATCTGATCATGTCATACCCCTACTCAATGAACATTAGTGGCTCTCTGTTACTTCAAGGATCAAATACAGTCTCCTCTGTTTGGAGTTTAAAATCCTTCACAACCTGGTTCCAAATTACCTTTTCAGCTGGACTATGTATTACTCCCCTTCATACACTTTTAAGTCCAGTTATTCTGGGTTTCTTTGCATTTCCCATACATAACACTCCATTTTTCATCTCTGTGCATTTGTGCAGGCTACTCCTTCCCTCTTCTCCCTCTTATGGCTCAGAAAGTTTTGTCCTTGACTCCTTGTTTACCACACCAAAAACTTAGCTTCTTTTAAAACTCAATTCAAGTATCATGTTTGATATGAGACGATTCCTTATACCCAATACAGAAATTTCTTTTTATTAATTTTGTATACATTTTATACTTTTATGTGTACATATCAGTCAATAAGAATTTAAGTTGTAATTAAGTTAATTAATTATATGTAATTAATTACATATAATTAATTAGTATACATAATTATTTATAAATATATGTAAGATAAATAACTGATTAATTTGTATATATAATTAATTTAATATAAATATATGTAAGTTAAATATATAATTCATTAAGTTGATTGAATAAACTATTGTTTATTTACTACCTGCATTCCAGGCACTGTGCTGAGCTCTGAGGATACAAAGAAAAGACATTTCATGCCTTCCAGAATTTCACCATCTTATGGGGAGACAACAAGTAAACATATATGTACAAACAAGCTATGTTCAGGATAAAAAAAGGAAATAAGAGAGGGGAGGTACTAGAATTAAGAGAGATTGGGAAAAGCTTCCTATCGAAGGTAAAATTTTAGCTAGGATTTGAAGGAAGCTCAGGAAATCAGGAGGTATATATGAGAGTGAATAGTATTCCAGTCATACAGGACAGCCAAAGAAATTACCCAGAACCCAGAGGAATGCCTTGTTCATGGAATAGCCAGAAGGCCAGTGTCACTACATCGAAGAGCTGATGGGGGTGGGAGGAGGAGTATAGAGTATAAAAAGGAGTATAAAGTATAAGAAGGTGGGGTGGGATGGGGAGAGAAGCTAAAGTGTGAAAGACTTTGAATGCCAAACAGATCTTGGAGGCAATAGGAAGCCGCTGGCAATTACATTGTCAGACCTATGCTTCAGGAAAATGGTGGCTAAATGGAGGATGAAATAAAGCATCAAAGACAGGCTTTATGCTCAGTCCTGTAATTCCAAGTTTAGTATTCTTTCCAATATATCACAGTGCCTCCAGGATGACTTGTGAGTGACCACAAGAGGAATCCTCAAAGATGCATGACAAAAAATAGAGAGCAGCCCAGTCATAGAGCATGCATGGATATAACAAACCAATCATCTGAATATGCATTGGTAGCCACCAAATATGAAAACAGCAAGGCTTCATGCCTTGTACCCTGGATGGATAATCTACAGGGAAGTGACAGAAGGAACTGGGCAAGAATCACATATGACAAGAAACCCTGGTTTAGTTCCATTTAGCCCTGATGGACCAGAAAACTATGGAGGTCATTTAGTCCAACCTCTTTATTTTACCATGTTTAGCACAGTAGTATGTGCTTAATAAATGCTGGTTAACTAACTGCTGAGGAAAGAGAGCACCAGCGTTTAAATGATTCACCTAAAACCACATGGGCA
>CM053769.1:57131822-57208577 GCA_028658325.1 Potorous gilbertii
CTAGTCTGTCTCAAAGCACAAACATTCCTGAACTGAATAATGGCTCTTACATTCTGGTTTACGTTCTGGTGCCATCCTGGTGACACTCCTGTGGATGCATTCCAGTGTGTAGCTGATTTTTCTTAGACTACATGTTTCTTAGCATTTGACATTTAATCACAGTAAATTTCATCTTGTGTTATAAATAGTGTTGCTTTTGGCTACATAGTCCAACCAAGGAGATAATACTGGCTGCCTGAGGTCCCTTTTGGACAATGGTGGATAACAAGCTGGGTCCAATTCAATTGTGCCAATCTATTTAGTCAAGTGTGTGTTAAAAACACAAGCTCTCTGAAAATGATATAGCTGCATATTGACTTAGAAGACCACAAATTAACATTATTTATGTTGGGTTGTATTTTTGTTTGTTATGTTTTGTTAAGCATTTTCAAATTACATTTTAATTTCACTTGGGCTGCCTGCAGGCAGTTTTTCAAACTACTTAACTGCCCTCAAGTTTGACACCTCTCCTAAGGTAAGCTGTTCTCAGTGTGATTTGGGAACTGCAGGAGATCCTTTCAAGGATCTTTGTGGTCCAGACTATTTTCATGATAATACTAAAATGTTGTAGTATTGTGATACTAAATTATTAATAATAAAAATTGCTTATAATAGTAAAATAGTAAAAATATTTGTAATACAATGTATAGATAATATATAACATAATCCATTGTGTTATGGGTTATTTTATGAGTTAAATAAAAGAAATATTAATGTATTTAATATTTATTAAATATAAATATTAAAATTTTATATAAGGACATATTTTATATAAGTAAATAAAATATGTGTTATTTTATTAGCTCCTTGGTTTTTAAGAGTGCAAAAGTTTCCTGAAACCAAAATGTTTCACTAAGACTATGAGTTGCAGAGAAGATGCTGACTTACTTTGATAGGGGAATTGCTGTGTGCCCTTCAGGTTTTTAACAAAAGAGGTCCCTGAGTCAATATCATAGGCCCAGTGTTCATCCTTGGCTTCACTGTTTCTAAAGATTTGTGATTTCTTCAGTGTGGATCCTTACTGTTTTGCAGAGGTTCATTATCTGTTGTTCATGGACCCAGAAGAGCTCTATGGATTGATTTCAGGGAGTCTATAAGTTTCAATGGGGAAAAGAATGTGTCAATTTCTATGAACCTTTAGTTTCCTTTGTGATCCTATATAGTATATTTAATTTGGTGCATTAAAATAAAATGATTCAGAGAAGGGATCCATAGACTTCACCAGACTGCCAAAGATGTCCACAACACAAAAAAGTTTGAGAACCCCTGCCCTGCTAATACAGGGAGCACAGTTCTACTATGCCCGGCTAGATTTTTTTTGAGGAAAAAAACATGTTTATCCTCTGGAAGTGAGACTATTTGGTTTCAGGAAACTTTACACTCTTAAAAATTGAGGCTATGATAAAATAACACATTTTTAATTAATTTATATAAAATATAAAATATGTCCTTATATAAAATTATAATATTTATATTGAATAAATATTAAATAGATCAGTAACTTAATTTACTTTGGAAGACTCAGTCTTGTCTCTGGTACTTATTAGCCATGTGACTATGAGAAAATTACTCATAAATTAAAAATTTATAAAATTAAAAATTATGAATTAAAAACCAAAGCAAACAGGGTGAGAAGACTTCCCTGGGGTCGCATTATCTAGTAAGTGCCTGACAGGGTCAGCTTTGCCTTCAGAAAGATGAATCTTCCTGACCCCAGGTCCAAAGCTCTACCCACTGCACCATCTCACTGACCTAAAGCCTGTCAACTAAATTTTTCCTATGTGGGTATTTAGCCAAACTCTTTTGAGTGATTATGTGTATTCCTTTTGTTGTTGTTTTGTGAGAAACTTCCTCTTCTGGTGCAGATTGGTCACTGTTCAGCTACTAATAATCTTAGAGCTTTGCTTTGGGGAACTAAGAAGTTAAATGACTTGTCCATGGTGATACAGATAGGGAGTGTGTGTATATGTGTATATATTTGTATGCATATGCATGTGTGCATATAATCATAGGTGCTTAGGTTCTTTGGCCCATCTCTACCCCAGACTCTCTTGCTTTCCATATAAGCAAAAGTTTATTGAACTGAGTTAGAGCTCTGCAAAAGCTTGCTGTCTAGGTTTGCCTTGTATTGGAGCACTTTAGTGGGAAGTCATAACAGTGGATGTGTAGAATCTAGCCACTACCACCAGTTAAGTCAAGTGAAGCCATGATTTTCCCATCTCTATTTCCTAGTGCCTCGTCAATCAATCCTCTTGTAGGATGGTCACAGTTTATACCAACCCAAGCATAGGAAAGGGTCAGGTAGTTAGGTGGTGCAGTGGATAGAGTGCTGACCCTGAAATCAGAAAGACCTGAATTCAAATCCAACCTCAGACATTTACTAGCTATATGACCCTGGGCAAGTGATGTAACCCTGTTTGCCTCAGTTTCCTCATCTGTAAAATGAGCTTGAGAAGGAAATAACAAGCCACTCTATTATCTTTCCCAATAAAACTCAAATGGAGTCACAAAGAGTCAGATATGAGTGAGCAGCAAACTGTTTCCACTTGCATCTACCTGAATTGTAAACTCATCTCTGAGATAAACCTAGCCCCTCCCCTTTTAGACATGGGCATCCATCAGGAATGCCTTCTCTTATTACGCTGAAAAGCAGTATATGGTTTTAATTCAGGGCCTGGCCACACCATATTCCTTTTATGTTGTAAGAAATATGTTGTAAGAAATTCCCTTTTGCTTCATTTTCCTGAACCTGCCTGATTCATTAGCAAAGTTTTTCTTTAAACATGGGCTCAAAAAATAGTCTCCCTTTCTCTTGCTTCTCCAGTTAATTCAAGTACAGAGAGGTCCCATAGTGTGTGTATATTTGTATATGTTTGTATGCATATTTGTAGCCAAGCATGTACATGTGTATATATATATATATATATATAATATACATATGAAATTATATGTAAGTGATAAATGTTCACTCATAGACATGCACACATCTTTTTTTAAAAAAGAATAATCTCTGTAATTGTAAGTTGACCCATATTGTTCCCTATTTCTTAAGTAAATTTCACTGCTACTGTATATAATTTGGAGGGAGGAGGGCAGGTGAGGAGTACATTCCACTGCCCTGCTGTGTATCTTCATCTAAACTGTGTGAACCTGACTGAGCTTTCTGACTTAGATTTTAAGAGGAGGGGATCGTTGTGGGTACACAGTGCTCCTCAGCTGCAGATAAGACCAGGTTGGTTGTATGGGCTCATTAATTGTGAACTGATGGCGGTAAAAGAGCTTAGCCTTATTGATTAATATTTCAGTCATTGACTTAACTGCTTGTGGTCAAAGGGACCAAGTTCCACAGCTTCTCTTTTCCAAAGATTTCTGTGTAAACACAACCTGTTTTGCAGAGATGACAGGAGGCTGACTGTGATTTAGATGCCCATTTAAAAAAAACCCAAACCTTTTAGTTTCTATGAAATATTAAGAAATGCTTTTTCTCTGCTCTAAAAACTCTTTTGGAAAGAAGGATGATAGGTGGGGGACAAAAAGGGAAGCAGAACAAAGGCGATAACCGAACTTAACTCTTCTCTGCTTCTCCACATGTAGTATTTGGCCCTCGAGCTGACCTTTTTCCATTGAGAAAGGATTAAGTTATTGGAGAA
Source organism: Potorous gilbertii (assembly GCA_028658325.1). Classification (NCBI taxonomy): domain Eukaryota; kingdom Metazoa; phylum Chordata; class Mammalia; order Diprotodontia; family Potoroidae; genus Potorous; species Potorous gilbertii. Next base: position 57,135,512 of record CM053769.1, read on the forward strand.
GGGAAGGAGCTCTCTTGGTTTTATGAAAGAAGAGATAATCCTAGTAACTTGGTTGCCCAACTGTATTGGAATATTAACCCAAATCCACTCGAAGTTATTTTTTTCAATGTTACCTGAAATTGTCTTGGAATTTGACTCCCATTGGGGTGGGGAGAGATGATAATTTGGATCTCTCTCTCTTCAAGCTAGAAATGGCTTAGATGTAGATTAAGATAACTGTATTTGTTTATCACAAATATGAGCCCAGTTTGCAGAGTACAGTATTGACATTTCTTCTAAATCAGTCTGAGTGGCCCCATTGTTTTCAGTCTTACTTGTTTTCCAGTAGGTGCCAGGCAGTCTCTAGGGAAAGGGGGCATGGGCTTTGATCCCATCCCCTTTTCCTTTTCATTACCCTAGTCAACAAATATCTGCATCCACTTTCATCCTATCTCCTTATCTCTACTCTTATTTCCCTATGACATGGCAATAAGGGAGAAACTGAGAGATGCTAGCCCATGCCCTTAGAAGAATGTGCACCAATCAGGGTTACTTTTCCCTTATCACAAAATTCTTCCATAAAAACAGCTACCTTGGTTTGAACTTGGTACCAGCTGCATTCAATGGACCTTTGTCTTTGGTGCTACCATAAACTGTATATTTTCTCTTCCTGAGTAAGGCCCAAACAAAGATTTTTCTTTTCACAACAGTATTAGCAATATGTGTTTTTTCTTTGGTGGTAAAGGGATGAATCACAAAATGCAAACCAGTCTATATGGGGAAGGGATGATGTCATGGTTGGAGCATGCTAGAGTATGAGTTCCCTAACTTCTAACTTTGTCAGTACTATGCTTTCTATAACAAACCCTGAGTTTGAATTACAATTTCTGAAATCCCCCCCTCCAAAAAAAGATTAAAGAATTGAAAAAGACTTCAAGGAGCTAGTTTTCACCACCTATTTCTGCAGTGGTAAACCTCAATTATCCTAGAACTAGAGAATTTGTTCAGTGAGAGAGACATTGACCTTGAAGGAAGAAACCTGGGATTTTAGTTTCAATTCTGCTAGTTGATTGTTGTGTAACTTAGAGCAAGTCATTTAAACTTCTGTGATCCTTAGATTTCTCATCTGTAAAGTCAGAGAGAGACTCAAATTATTATACTACTTTACACAAACCTTTTTATATACTTTCCTTATTGGTCCCCTTCTATTAATTTTCTCTTCAAAGTTTATAGTTGTTTCTTTTTTTAAAAAAACTCAATGTCTATCAATCATGTGGAGTAGATTTTAATATCTTCAAGTGTCTGATCTGTAGGTTCATTTGTTTTCAAATAACTCTTTGTAAGACCAACCACGTTGGGCTGGGACAGTTAGTTTCCTCTTTCTGGGGATGAACCAAAGGGTTGGCTATCAGGAAGTGATTTTTGGAGGGGTCATGTTGACCTATATAAAGGGCAAAAATTTTAAATAGTTCTCAGTTCTTTATGTCCCCATTTGACAGTGGCAGAGGGGTAAAAAAATGAAATAAAGTATTAAGGATGAAGAATAAAGTTTTCAGGCAGTCTACAAAGATTAACCGTTAACGTGGAGGATTAGTCTAATTACCGACTAGGTAACACAAAATTATAGGGAAAAAATGGACCATATCCATGTGGATATTCTGGCTAAAAATAGTAACAGTAGTAAAATTTATATAGTCTTTTGAAGTTTTTTAATGTTGTTCAGTCCTGTCTGATTCTTCATGACCCCATGGACCACGCCATGCCAGGACCTTCGATCTTATACTATCTCTCCAAGTTGGTGCACGTTCGTGTTCATAGTTTCCATGATGCTATCTATACGTCTCATCCTCTTCTATCCCTGTTTCTTTTGCAAAATGCTTTGTTATTTCTTAGTTGATCCACACAACAACTTATGAGGTAGGTACTATTATTTCCATTTAACAGATTAACAAACAGAAAGTTTTGAGATGTTAAGTGACTTTCTAAGGACTACATAGCTTGTCGGGAATTGAGTCAAGATTTGATCTCCATCCCTTACATGGATTGAACCATCCTCTCTCTGTTGATGATTCTCTGACTTATTTGTACAGTGCTAACCTCTCTCCTGACCATTAGTTTCATATCTCCAACTGCCTTTGGACATTTTGAACTAGAGGTCCTGCAAATATCTTAAGCTGACATATTTAAAACTGAACTTACTGTCTTACTAACTTTTTTTTTATTGCCAAGGATATCAGTCACTTCCCGGTCATCTGGGCTTACAACTTAGACGTCATCCTTGACTCCTCTCCTGCAGAGTCCGTTCCCAAAAGGTTGCCAAGTCATATTGTTTCTGCCTTTATAGTACCTCTCATGTATGTCCCCTTCTCTTTTCTGATCTTATTACCACCTCCCTGATGCAAGGACCTCATCATCTCATACCTGGACTAGCAGTACCCTGCTGGTTGGTCTCCCTGTCTCCAATCTCTCCCCACTATAATTCCTCCTCCATTCAGCTGTCAAAGTCATCTCCTGAAGTATAAGTTTGACTATTTCATTTCCTTACTCAGTTAACTCCAGTATCTCCCTCTTATCTCCAGGATCAAACATAAAATCTTCTGGCTTTTAAAGCCTTACATAACTCGATTTCCTCCTACCTTTCTGCAGTGTCTATTTTTCAGATCCTCTGATTTCCATATATTCTGTGACCCAGTGATACAGCCTTCTTGTCGTGTTTCAACTAGGCACTCCATCTCTCAAGCCTGTGCATTTTCAATTCTTGACCTGCAAACCTGAAACTTTCTTCCTCATCTGTGATTTCCCTGACTACTTTCAGATCTCTTCTACATCCCATGTTCTTCAAGAAGCTTTCCCAATCAACTTTAATTTTACTGCCTTCCCCTGAACCTAGCACAGCACCTGGCAAATAGTAGGCATATAATAAATTCATGTTGGCTCATTGAATGACTGACTTTGGGTACCTCATGGCAAAAAGAACACTCATTTTACTTGATCATGCCTTGCATTGCTTATAAGTAGATACCATGATGATAATTTCCATTTTGGCACTAACATCACCTGCAGAAGATGAAGTAGAGAGGTCCTGTGCAAAATTTGATAAGAGTCTTCAAACTAAGGCAACATCCACCTTGGATACTTGGTGACTTCATTGTGAAGGTGGGCACAGTGAAGGACTACAAAAGCCATATTGAACAATGTAGTGAATCTCAAGGAATGAATCCAAAGGACTATTTGTAAAGAACATCAGACTGGTCTGAAGATCCGTTTTGATACTGGGCATTTTTTGCCCTCTTGGGCGGGTTAAATTGTTCCCACTCCACTTTCCTCGTGTGTAAAATGAGAGGCTTGGACTAGATGATCTTTGACTCTTGTCATTTACTGATCTGATCTTATAAGCCTATGAAAAGACATTTTGCCTGTACTTAATGAAAACACTCTTCAGAGAAAAAAATCAGAAGGCACTCTTCATGGCATGCAGCTAGTATCACCATAAAAATGAAAAGGACTCTATCTTTATCTCAGGAAAAGATAATTACCAAGGCAATAATCATTTGAGAATCAGCTATGAACATGCAGTGAAATAAACTGGCTGGAACAAAGATCGTTGTAAATGATGAGGTGGAGAAGACACCGAATGCAGTGGTAGCAGCTCCATACTGACCTGTTTCGGCTGGTGACCCCAGTAAAATGGGAAAGGGGCAAAAGTAAATGTGCTGACTTGGCCACCATTTTTAGGGAAGTTTAACCCATGCAAGACTTCTGAAAGAGTTCAGAAACTGCCTGAGGCAATAAACATTTTATATTCTTTCCAAGCAGTAAGTATGGCAGCTGGAGGGGATATCATGTTATATTAGAAGAATATTTGCATGTTAGAGAGAAAAATGGAAGATTTCAAAGAGTGTAGCTTCACAAAAACAGTCCAAGAGAAAACAAGAGTGATGAGCATTTGACGTAAGATTTAGCAATGCTGCATCATTCTGGAGCAGTAGATAAAACCAGAAGGTAGGCAACAGATGCTAAACGGGCCAGATCTTAAATCATTTCTATAGTGTTTTTTTCCCTTGTAGGCAGTGATAGTGGAAACCATCTCTTTTGGACTCAACTACATGGGTACCCAATTTACTGTTTAAGAAAGTGGCCATTGAATTTCAATATAGAAAAGAATACCTCAGGGTAGGTGCAGAAGGAATTTTTGTGAAAAGCAGTACAATTTTAAAGGAACTTGGGGGACTTTTTGAAAAGGTATTCTAAAGAGAAGAATTTTTTAAAAAGGCAAAGATCATGAATGGCATTTTTACCAAAATATGAACTGAGAAGACAATTACTTATTCATATGCCTTCTTACTCATGCATTTAAAATCATTTTGAGAATGCTCTTAACATCAGTATTAACCTTGAAAAATAGGAGAAAGCAAGCTTTTGCAAATGCTTTCCTTTATTCTTTTTCCTTCTGGGGAAAACAGGCCAAATTGCCTTTGGAAAAATTTGCAGTGAATTTAAGTTGCTGCTGCAAAAGTCTGTGTCTTTGACACTAGTATTCTCTGAGTAATGTCATGTGACAAGTCATAAAACATAATTATGTTGGAAAGAGCAAACTCATAAGTGATCCAAAGGATGAGATGGCTCTGTGTGTGTGTGTGTGTGTGTGAGAGAGAGAGAGAGAGAGAGAGAGAGTGAGAGAGGAGAGGAGAGGAGAGGAGAGGATGGAGGGAGGGAGGGAAAGAGGACTACGACAGTAACCCTAGGGTATAGACGACCAGAAAAGGTGATGCCATTATATAATTCAATCAAGAACCTGTAGATAGCCCAAGAACTACACTGATTTCCCAGAGATGTTAAAAGCATTAAAAGTTCTCTAGTACTTTGATTAAGATCTAAAATGGAGGATTTATGGGGGGAAATGGACAAAAATCCTACAGCAGGGAAAAGATGCAGGCATTCTGAACTCTAGAAGTAGAAAAAGTACCTGCTATGGTTTGGATCTCAGACTTATCCAAGTAAATATTTGGAAGAAATATTTCTCCCCCATTCAGGAAATGTGCTGATTTGGGAATAAGTTTAAGGAAACGAATATTTTTCTTAATTTCCAACTTAAATTACCCGTAATAGTTTTCTCAACTGTAAAATGGAGATTATAACAATAACCTTCCAGGGTTTTTGTGAGGGTCAGGTGAGATTATAATGTGAAGTACTTAGTGCAGCACCTGGCATATAGTAGGCACTAGATAAATGCTAGCTGCTGGTACTATTATTTGGTGTCTTTTGTCTTACTAAAGGTAAGGGTTCCATCACAGCAGGCACAGTACTTGATCTAAAATTTTTATCTACTAGCATTTAGCACAATACTTCTGGTACAAGTATTATTTTTATTAAAGATTTGTTGTGTTTTTTGTGTTCCTTAATTAATTTTTTAAATCTATTCTAGAAAAATAATGCTGAGGTATCATGAGAACACCCTTTTTCATAGGATTGTATAGGCTGATAGGTACTGAGCTGAAACATTTGGAGTCCAACTTCCTCATTTCATAGATAAAGAAACTGAATCCAGCTCCCTCATTTTATACATAAAGAATTTGAGTCCAACAACTCCCTCATTTCATAGATAAACTAAGACTCAGAAACAGGAAGTGAATTTGCCCTAAGTCACATATGTGAAAAGAAGCAGAGGTGGGAAGGGCGCTGGGGGAGAAGGGAATAAGTCTTTCTGTACCACCTGCTTTGTGCCAGGCACACTGCTAAGTGCTTTACATCCATTATCTCATTTTGTTTTCCTCTTAGTGGAATTTGAACCCAGACTATCTGACTTTAGAACAGTGAACTTTTCTTCATACCACATTGTCTCCTCCTCAGAATGATGGTGTTTAGAATAGAACCTTACAGTTAAGCAAATTTTTAATTCAGAGAAAATGACATGAGATAAAAAGGCCAAAGTTTTGGAGATCTGCAGAGAGCTATATATAGAAAAGATATCTTACAAATAATTAGATAGCAAATTTCCACGCCATAAAGGTAGCATCGAGAACTGCATCAGGACCATGCTCTTAATATGTAGAGCCATAAAATTCAGCAAACAAAGCACCGAGTGTCTTCTCTAAGGAAAGCGAAAGACAAGATAGTATGCAAAGCACGGACCTAATAAGGGAAGGCAAATTATATGGATCCAGTGGTGCTTGAAGGGCAAGAAAGGGTTTTTAAATGTTTCCTTTTACCTTTTGTTTCTTTGCTGTTTTGTTTGCATGTGTCTTTGGAGGGGGAAAGGATCTATGAAATGAATGACTTATGGGATAATCCAGATGTGCCACCCACCCCCAGAAATAGAACCCTAGGTGGTATAGCGAACAGAGTGCCAGCCCTGGAGTCAGGAAGACCCCTGAGTTCAAATATAGCTTTAGATACTTACTGACTGTGTGACCCCAGGCAAGTCACTTAACACTTTTTACCTCAGTTTTCTCATCTGTAAAATGAGCTGGAGAAAGAAATGGCAAATGACTCTAATATCTTTGCCACACAAACTCCTAATGGAGTCACAAAGAGTCATATATGACTGAAAATGGTTGAACACCACACAACTCCCTAGAAATAGAGAACAAAGAGACAGTAAAGTGATGTGGTAATGGACTTGGAGTCAGGAAGTCCTGAGTTCAAATGCTGCCTCATACACTTACTAGTTTGTGATCCTAGGAAAGTGTTTTAGCCTCAGTTTCTTTATCTGTCAAATAAAGATAATAGTCCCTACTCCACAGGGTTTTATGAGGAGCAAATGAAGTATAGAAAATATTTTGTAAATCTGAATGTGTTATATGAAAGTTAGCTGTCATTATTATAAAAGGAATAAAGCTAGAAAACAGCTGTCAAAACACAAATATAGCTTATGAATGTGTGAATGTTGGTATAGCAGGCATGTGAGGTGGGGAAAGCATAGTATTTTACATGTAGCACTTCAAACTCTTAACTTAAAATTATTATTTATAGATGACATCAGAACTCCCAGGTCTTTCAAATGTCATCATAATTACAACAAAATTTTGAGGTGGGCAGGACAGGAATTGTAATTCCCCATTTCATAGAAGAGGTATCATTTGACTCCATTTACAACGGTCTTTTCTTATTATCTACCCAGTTTTGTACATAAGAAACCCCAATGAAAATGAATCCCTCCTTCACCTTCCTTGTTTTTCCCTTTCAATTCAAACAGCTCTTACAGAACAACTACCTTGGACTGAACACTGTGCTAGGCACTGTGGAGGGAAAAAAAAGAACTGTCAGATAAAATATGCCCATACATACACATATAAAGGGCATATATATTTAAAGACATAGTTTATCTCTAAAAATCGCTATGCTCAAGAGAAACTGGCAATAAGGTATTAGACCAACAGCACTGGGTAATATATGTGAAAGCAGTTTATAAAGTGTCATTAAAATGGTTCTATCCACCTAGACAACTAGGTGGTTCAGTGGATAGAGTGCTAGACCTGGAGTCAGGAAGATCTGAGTTCAAATTCAGCTTCAGAAACTTACCAAGTGTGTGACTCTACATCACCTGTCTTACATTCTAATGGGGGAGACATGTACATTCGTTAAATACCTAAAAATTTATTTAAAAAAACAACCAAAGGGGCAGCTAGGTGGTTCAGTGCAAAGAACATCAGCCCTGGAGTAAGGAAGAATTGAGAACAAATCTGTTTTCAGACATTAGACGTGTACTAGCTATGTGACCCTGGGTAAGTCATTTAACCCTGATTGCCGCACCAAAAAAAAAAGTAACTAAAATTTGTTATAAAGTAATTAAAAAGTAAAAAAAAAGTAAAAATGTTAAAAAGTAACAAGATAACTTTAGAGGGAAATTTACTAGCATCCTTGTATATTAACAACATGAACTGTTAAATATCATAATTTATTCCATCTTCATCATTCTAGCACTATATGTTTTGAGGGGAGAAAAGTAAGGAAACAAGCATTTATTAAGCACCTGCTGTGTGCCAGGCACTGTGTCCAGCACTTGACAAATATTACCTTATTTGTTCCTCATATCAGTCCAAGGAGGTTGGTACCAGCAGGGCAAGGATGGAAGGAGAAAGGAATAAGTATTTATATAGTATCTATTATATGTTTGGTACATACACACACATGCCTACATATATACACACATATAGTCAAAATATATGCTATATATACATATATATATATATGTATATATATATAATTTGATCACATCAGCTGAGATAGCTGCTGTTATTATAATATCCGCATTTTTACAGGTGAAAAATGATGCTTTCCTCTTTAGATCTCATTTGGGACTGAGTCTTCACTAAGCTTTTGTGGTAGCTATTAGGGAATAGTTTATTCCTCTATTAAATTGTGGTCTCTATGAGATCATGTCTTTAATTATCTTTGTGTCTCCCATGGTGAATAATGCAGTGCTCTGCATACAGTAGGCATTTAATAAATATTTACTGAAGATAAAAAAAAGAAAACCTTATTATTCAAAGCCAGAATAGATAGGATAGAAAATCAGTGTAACAATGATACATGGAGGCAGGAAACAGATTAATGTAGGAAGAAATAGTTTAGAAGATGTTGAGTGGAAAAGCATGGAGCTCAATGTATTCCTTGAAGGGTAAATGGAGGAGAATGACAAGGATATGTCAGGTAGAGAGAAATTATATGAGAAAGGAAACTGAGGAAAAATTAAATATCTTGCTTTGGGGAGACAATGAAGAGAATGGGTTGATGAGAGTAAGAAATAAGGTTGAATAGGAAAATAATTTAGAGCTAGAAGGCATTTTTAAGGTTTTTTTCTCACTTTACAAATAAGGAAACCGAGGCCAAGTGAGTTTAAGTGATTCACTCAAGGCCAGATAATTGTATCTTAGAGGGAGTGAGCTGAGGGAATTGAGAGGATTTGGTTTTAAACTTACTCATAAAGGCAAAAATTATTTATCATAAAAATTACCTCTTCAATTCCCAAGAATTGTAGTATAGTATCTATAAGCCACTGTAGCTAAAGAAAAGGGGGATATCTAGTGTTTCTTTAAAAAAAAAAAGATGGTCTGAATCAGAAGACAGGGGGATCTGAGATGGTTGCTTTGGAAAAGATTGTTTTTTCTATTTTTTATTGTACTCATCTGGGTTATTGATAAAGAGTGAGAACTATTTAAAAAAAAAACAAGGATAGGTGAAAATTTAGCTGGTAAGAAAACTGCCTTTTAGGGAGGAAAATGGTGTTGAAAAGGCTTCATCCATAGGTGTGATTGTGTTGGAATGTGTCTTCTTGCATCATCATGAGAAAAAGGTGACACGTGAAAGACAAAGGGAGAAAAACAAAGAGATCCTTTTAGCTGACCATCAATGCTAGGAAAGCCAGCTAAGGATGTCCTTATTAGCTCTTCCAATCTGACTGGAATGAATAGACTGGCTGTTGATATGATGAATAGTCACATTCAACCATGGTAGATGCTCACACTTGAGTGTTAGGAGAGAATTAAAATTGACAAAGAATAATCAAATGTATATCCTTCTCATGTTGGCTCTGAGTCACAAGCTCATTGAGTGGAATGGTGAATGGTGTATAGAGTTGTCAGCATTATTTAAATTATTTTATTTTTGCTGAATGTGCATTTGTGAAAGTTAAATATATGTATGTTGTGATTCCATTGTAGAAATCATAGAGCCGGGTTTTGTACTGAGGCTCTCTGATCTGTGGTATGGGGAAAGAATAGTGCTTAGGGGAGCAAGAGAACTCAGGTTCAGATATTGATTCTGCCACTGACTAACTTCTTGACCTCATGTTTATAAGATAAATTATATGCTCATATGATAAAGGTCTCATTTCTAAAATATATAGAGAACTGAATCAAATGTACAAGAATACAGGTCATTCCCCAAATGATAAATGGTCAAAGGATAGACCAGGCAGTTTTCAGAAAAAGAAATCAAAGCTATCTATAGTCATATGAAAAAATGCTCTAAATATTGATTAGAGAGATGCAAATCAAAACAACTCTGAGGTAGCACATCACACCTATCAAACTGGCTAAAATGACAAAATAGGATGATGATAAATGTTGGAGAAGATGTGGGAGAGTTGGAACATTAATTCATTGTTGGTGGAGCTGTGAGCTGATCCAACCATTCTGGAGAGCAATTTGGACCTATGCCCAAAGGGCTACAAAAATGTGCATACCCTTTGACCCAGCAATATCACTTCTAGGACTGTATCCCCAAGAGAACATAAAAATGGGAAAGGGTCCCACATGTACAAAAATATTTACAGCAGAACTATTTGTGGTGGCCAAAAACTGGAAATCAAGGGGATGCCCATCAACTAGGGAATGGCTGAATAAACTGTGGTATATGAATGTAATAGAATACTATTGTGCTATAAGAAATGATGAACAGGAAGACTTCAGAGAGGCCTGGAAAGACTTATATCAACTGATGCTGAGTGAAAGGAGCAGAACTAGGAGAACTTTGTACACAGCAACAACCATAGTGTGCACAGATATTTTCTGGTAGACTTAGAACTTCATTGCAATGCAAAGACTTAAAAAACTCCCAATGGTCTCTTAAGGAAAAATGCCTTCCACATCCATTTGATCACAGAGTGAAGCAGATCATTTTCTTCCGTATTACATTTTGGTTTGTTTTTTGATTTCTCCTATTCATTTAAATTGTTCTGTGCAACATGACTAAGGTGAAAATGTATTTAACAGGAATGTATGAGTAGAACCTATACAAAATTGTATGTCGTCTTAGGGAGGGGGGCAAGGAGGAGGAGGTAAAGGGAAAAAATCTAAATTACATGGAAGTGATTGTAGAACACTGAAAACAAATAAAAAATTAAAAATAAATAAATACATCATATGCTCGTTAAGGTTTCTTCCGGCTCTAAATCTCTGATCCTATCTCCTTGCTTATATTCACAACTCAGTGTGAATTTACAGATCTTAATTCCAGCTCCAAGATGTGAAACTGATGTTTCTGATAGTCTTTGGGGGCCGCTAAAGGTTTCTAAATGAAAGAGTGATATGATATGATAATGCTTCAGTAAGTTTAATGTGACCATTGATTTCTAGAATGACTTAGAGATGAGGAAGAATGTTGAAAATAGGGAGATAAATCAAGAAATTAGCATGATAATTGTCATAAGCCAAAATGAGCTTACCTGGGGCTATTAGTCTGGGGTTTTTAACTTGTTCTAAAAAAAAATTTGAGGACTATTTCAATATAACTGATTTCCTTCTTAATTCTTTGCATTATTTTATGCCATTTAAAAACGTTATTCTGAGAATGGGGTCCAAAGGCTTCATCAGATTATAAAAAGGGCTGTAAAAAGATCCCCAAAATGTCAAGAATACAGCAGTGGTCAGTAAGGATCAAGGGTAGAAAAAAACCATCTATAGTAGCAATTTAGGTTCCCTCTTTACCGTAATACATACAGACGAACATGAAACAGGGCTGCTACAATAGATTCATCCCAGAAAATGTGGCAAAAAGAAATAGAGAATCTTTTGCTGGGGTGCATGGTGGACAGAATAACTAGTGGGAATGACTGGTCCAGAGAGCTGAAGAACATAAGCTTTGCCATCTCTAGATTAAAAGCCAGTATGTAGGTGGTTTTAATAATTAACATTGAAAAATAACAGAACATTGGGTTAGAAATATTTTGCCAGTGTACTCTGATTGAAAGGGCAGACATTTAGAAAATATCATAGTTCAAAAGCTAGGAAGATTTGGCAAGATAGTGAGGAGGAGGGAGGTGGGAGGACACAGAAGTAGCCCACAAATTCTTGTGTTAAAAGTTCAGAGACCAGGAAAGGGGAGAGAGGATCACTGGAAATGATTGAAAAGGGGAACTTTTTAAGAGATGAGCCTGAGGAGAGGTGGGGGAGAGATGGGATGAAGGGAATACACTGGAAGGAGAAGGAAGGGCGTCTATGATTTAGATCAAAGGTCACAGGAAAGAAGAGGAAATCAAAGGGCATTTCTGGCAACAGCTGTAGGGCCTTTCAAAATATACCAGATCTGTGATAGAGAAGGTTGTATGGGGTATGCAGAGGGCAGAGAATGAAGAATTAGCCAGAGACTTTAAAGGAGAACTTTGAGTTTGTTAATTAACTGTATTTTAAGGAGTTGGTTAGTAGGCAAGTTACAGAGCATATAAACAATGAGAAATTAAATATCTTGGTATTTTTATTTCTAGTCAAGTTTGAAGTTCAGACTGAAGAAATTCCAAGAATGGGGACTGTTAAATAGTTGATTTTAAGTATTTTTTTCTGACATAGATGCAAAGAGATGAAGCAATAATATAAAGATTCAGACTAGTTAGGACGATTACTGATAGAAAAGAAGCTGTTTGAATGAGAAGCAAGCTAGTGGAAAGATGGATGGACTTCTTCAAAGAGACTGGGTCCTATAAAGAGAAGAATGAATTAAGTACTGAAGCAGGTAGGATCAGCTGCTCCAAGAATGGGAAGTCTGGCACCAAAGAAGGGAGAAAACCAGAGTGGCCAACAACAAATAAATGGTCACTCATTAAATATTTATGTGCCAGGGTGATACAGACTGCTTGGACTGTTCAGTGGATCTGTGTTCTCATGCTTTCTCTGCAGTCAGTCCATCTTCGAGGCTCTTGTCTATGTCCTCCCATAAAACAGGGGTTCCTATTCCATGTGCTGGGACTTGCCTGTCTCTAACTAGTAGCCAACATTAATTTAAAGTACATTTGCAAAGCCATTACTATGTGCTAGGCCCTGTAGTAAGCCCTTTGCAATGATCTCACTGGCTCATCACAGCTGCCCTGGGAGGTAGGTGTCACTAATATCCCCATTTTACAGATGAGGAAACTGAGGCAAAGAAGTTAAGTGACTTGCCCATGGTCACACACCTAGTAAATGTCTGAGGGGTTATTCGAACATAGGACTTTTTGACTAGGGCATCTAGGTGGTTCAGTGGATTGAGTGCCAGGTCTGGAGTCAGGAAGACTCATCTTCTTGAGTTCAAATCCAGCCTTGGGCACTTCCTAGCTGTGTGATCCTGGGCAAGTCACTTAACCCTTTTTGCCTCAGTTTCCACATCTGTAAAATGATCCGGAGAAGGAAATGGTAAACTATTCCAGTATCTCTGCCAAGAAAATTCCAAATGAAGTCATGAAGAATCAGACATGATTGAAAAATGACTAGAGAAGCAAGCTTCCCTGGGTATAGGACCAACGCAACCTAGCTGCCCCTAGTCACCCGCTGTATTACATGGATCCACTGGAACCCAGCAGCGCTCACTAGTGAGTAAACCTGTTGTTTTATTCTGCATACGCCTCTGACGTCTTCCTTTCCACAGCTTCTCCTGCGTGACTGGGAATGAGTTAGAACTCATTGCTGTGTGCCTCTTCTTTGTCCTTTTGGTGACCCTTCATTTCACTTTTTCAGAGACCACAGTCGTCCATGACTCCCAGCCCAGACACCATCACTGGGGAATATTGTTGTTAAGCTACTTAGGCATATTTAACATAGCAAACCAGACTGTGCTAATTAGGATAATTATTTTCTGTTTTATCTTCAGGGAATTTCATTCTCTTGCCTTGGCTAATATTCTTCAGGTGAATCGGCAGCAAGGTCTTTAGAGTGTGTCTTTTCCTTTTTATTCGAAGTATCAAGAGACGGAAAAGTTGCTATGGGGCCTTCCACGTTGTGCTTTATTTTATTTTATGACAAATTCTCTCAGTCTTAGCAAGAACCAGCTCCAAATCTCATCTCTTAAGATTTTAGGGTTATCATTTTGGAGCTGGAAGGTGGATTGGAGGGGACTGAAGTCACCCCTCTATTGCTGAGGAAACAGGCACAGAGAAGTTAAATAACTCTCCCAGTATCACACAGCTAGTAGATATTTGGAGCTGAGTCTTCATGTCTCCAAGTCCACTTGCCCTCTCTGTTATACCCCTCTTCCTGTCATAGAGATCATCCCATTCTCATCTCTCTGTGGACTGCAGGATAAACTGTGGCAAATGGTAGAGAAGCCCATTGTCTGTTCCTAAGAAAGGAAACTCAGTAAATTTAGCAGAAGCATTTTATGGCATTCAGTCTGGTAAATAGTCAACAACATTTCCTAAATAAGGTTTCAGAATGCATAAGAGTATTTGGTTCAGGTTCATTTCTGGTTCAAGTCACCAAAATAACCAAGGGACAGCTGGTGTGTGTGTGTGTGTGTGTGTGTATGTGTGTGCCCACGTGTATGCATGCACACACATGCGTATAAACAGAAAGTTCAGGATCCTGTCAGGTGCTGTATTTGAGAAAAATATATTAAATTTCTTTTGAAAAGTAATTCTTATCATGAGCTGAACAAATGCAAAATAAACGCATATGAAACATTTGCGGTCTTGGAATAGCTGGTTGAATTTAATATGCATGACAGCATAGGAACTGTCATAATTATGAATCTGTTGGCAGTTCCTTGAGTCTGGGCTCTTTAAATTCTTAATTCTGATCTTGCTCTCCAATTGAACACTTCTCTTAGTTAATTTTGTAGCTTAGTCTCCAAGTTCTGTCCATCCAGCTCTCCCCTTCACTTCATCCTCTAGGGCTTATTTTCCTCCAGTTTGACCGATTCAGTTGTGTGCAGTTCTCAACCCCTTGATACACCTGACGCCTTGTCCCTATTCACATCTGACCAACCCTCCTATTGGATCACTCCCTCTATCTGCTGCCTACTTCCTTTTTAAGCTGTTAAAAGTCATAGTAGACCAAGGCCACTGCGAATTAAATTTCTCTAATCTTCACTGGACCCTAATAAATCACTGTGTGGTATTCTGCTCCCGTCTCTTAAAATCATTGTTCCAGACCTCTTCTCACCTCAGCACCACCTCTACCAGAAACAGGCTTTCCCCTCTGCTTTTGGCCATCTGTTCAAAATGTTCTGAAATCCCTGACTTCACACCTCAAAATCCTTTCACATTTTTGCTGTGCTGTCCTCCTTTGCCTCAATTTCTAGGGATGAAGCGGCTCTTCACTTTACTGTAGCTAAAGGCTGTACTTGTGTGTTTTGTTTTATCTTCTCTGAGACCTTGCTTCATTGATCATTCATTTTCTTTCTCTTTCTGTCCCTGTCACTTAATATCAGCAATTCTTCTAGCATCATGTTTTCTCCATCACACTCTCCCACTTGGAATAAAAGAAACATGGGTACATCTTGTTTACACCTGAGTCAGTTTTGTGCAGTGATGTCTTGGCTTCAACCTTTATACCCATTTCTTCTTCATCCGAAACTTGAACCCTGTACCAGGAACTTTTGCCATATTTTACCTTGAGGAAATCCTCCATCTCACCTTCTGTCTACCATCTTCAAACCCTATGTGTGTCCCCAGCACTTAGCACAAGGTCTGACGCATAAGTTCTTAATATCTCTCTAAAATGCTTTCTTTTACTACCAAGCAAGTATTAAATATTTTCTATTTGCCAGGCATCATGGTAGTGCTAGGGATAAAAAATGAAATAATCTCTACTCTAATGGAACTAACATTTTTCTGGAACTGACATGCACATAACACGTTAGAAGGACATTTATCATTCATACTCTTTGACTTGTAGAACTCAATGCTAATTATATTTCTCCAAAAAGGTAGCTAAAGTTGAAAGTACTTTTGACCACATGACTTCCCTCAAGGGGAGAGAGATGCATGACTCAGCCTTCTGGATAGAGGAAGGAGGATTTTCTAGATAACTTCCTGGGGAGCTCTGAAACCCAGCTTTTTGTAGATTGGGACACAGCCTGGTTAGTATCGGCTTCTTAGAATGCATAGGTCAAACAAGTAGCCTAAGATATAGAGAATTATGGGTCTGATCCATAATCTGAAGTGCAAAGAACTGTGGTCTTTGCCCTCTGCTACTATTGTGAGTTATGTGGTATGATATGAAGGGATTTGTCTCTCTAGTGATCCCAAGTTTGTTTCCTTCTGGAGAAATCCAAGCTTTTAATGTTGGTACCACAAGGTCAAAGGCTTGTGGAGGCCCCTGAAGTTGAACATGTTGCCCACCTTTGTGGGAGATTGTCTCCCTAGCAACTCCAATTTATTTTCCTTTCTAGAGGGAAAGTTCAAATCGTAAGCTTCTGCTATTAGTCTTGAGAGACTGGTTGGGAGAGAGGGAGGAAATGATTTATAGGAGGGAAAAGAGAATTGTATTATTTTATGGATCATTGTGAGCACTATTCTGCTTTATGTATTCTCCCTGTGGAGTGAAAATAAAGTTTTCTGTGCCTGATATTCAGTTACCTTGAATTTTTGCATAGGAATTGGGATTTTTATGTTCATATCTGTGGAGATCAAGACACAAGATATGCCTGGGCATTTTCAGAGAAAATTTTGAGTGGGGGCAAAATAAGCCAAACCCATATGCTGTAGAGGATCTCCCAAAGGTTATGTCCTGAATTAAATTAAGGGGCTAGAGCAAAATCTATTATGTTAGATGAAAAAAAGACACAGATAACAATCACAATCTAACACAAAGGAAAAGCAAAAATAGACATAATTAATAGGAGCAAGCAAAAAAAACACATCATACTAAAAGGAATCATAGAAAGTGAAGTAATATCATATCTAAACATATGCACTAAATGACATAGAACACAAATTCTCAAAGGCAAAGTCAAATGAATTACAGGAGGAAATAGAGAGTAAAACATTACTAGTAGGGGACCTCAACTTTCTCCTCTCAGAGCTAAATAAATCTAACCATTAAATTAATAAGAAAGAAGTGAAGGAGATGAATGGATTCATAGAAAATTTAGATATTATAGTCCTTTGGAGAAAACTGAGTGGGAATAGAAAGTTTTTCATGACACCTTCACAAAAATTACCAGTTATTAGGGCATAAAAACTGCACCAAAAATGTAGAAAAGCAGAAATGTTAAATGTACCCAACATAATTAAATGTACCCTTTAAATAAAAATTACATTTAATAAAGAGCCATGGAAACTAATTGGAAACTAAGTAATGTAACCCTAAAAAATGAGTGGGTCAAAAAACAAATCATAGAAACAATTGACACTTTCACCAAAGAGAATGATGGCAACAAGAGAATATTCCAAAATTTTGGGGATTCAGCTAAGTGTTATTTAGGGGGAAATTTATTTCTCTAAATGCATACATCAGTAAAAGAAAGAGCAGATCAATGAATTGTACATGCAACTAAAAAAAAAACTAGAAAAAAAGAAAAAAATTTAAAAGTCTTCAATTAAACACCAAAATGGAAATCTTGAAAATTAAAGAAGAGATTAATAAAATTGATAGTTAAAAAAGTGAACTAGTAAAATTAGAAGGTGGTTTTATGGAAAAAACCCAATAAAATAGAAAAACCATTTGATTAATTTGATTAAAAAATGAAAAAATTAAATTGCTTGTATAAAATGAAAAGGTGAATGTATCACCATTGAAGATGAAATCAAAGCAATCATTAGGAGTTATCTGACCCAAATATTTATCAGTGAAATTGATAATACAAGTGAAATGAATGAATATTTGCAACAAAAAAAACTTGCTAAGATTAACAAAAGAGGGAATATAGTATTTGAATAGCCCTATCTTAGAAAAAGAAATTAAACAAACTATCACAGAAAACCATAAGAAAAATCCACAGAACTAGATGGATTTGCAAGTGAATATACTATCAAGCATTGAAGGAAGAATTAATTTTGATAATATATAAACTATTTGAAAAAAATAGGAAAAAGAGTCCCACCAAACTCCTTTTATGACAGAAGTATGATTTTGAGACCTAAATCAAGGAGAGAGAAAAAAACAGCAAAGGAAAATTTTAGGCTAGTTTCCTTTAATGAATATCAGTGCAAAATTTTTAAATAAAATACTGGCAAAGATATTAAAGCAATATATCACAAAAATCATACACTGTGACCAGGTAGGATTTATACCAGTCCTACTGGCATAATACCAGTAAGAACTGGCTCAATATTAGGAAAACTATCAGTATAATTGACTATATCAATAACAAAAACAACAAAAGTCATATGATTATATCAATGGATTCAGAAAAAACCTTTGACAAAATACAACACCCATTCCTACTAAAAATACTAAAAAATACAGGAATCAGCATAGCCTTTCTTTAAAAAGATAATATCTATCTAAAACCAAGAACAAATATTCTCTGTGATGGGAATAAACTTGAAGCCTTCCTAATAAGGCCAGGAGTAAAGCAAGGATGTTGATTATCGTCACTATTATTCAGTATTATACTAGAAATGGTGTAACAATAAGACAAGAAAAAGAAATCAAAATAATAAAAATGGTCAATGAGAAAACAACTCTTTTACTTAGTCTCTGCAGAAGATATATTGGTATACTTAGAGAACCTTGGAGAATGAACTAAAAAACTAGTTAAACTAGTTAAAAAGCAATTAACTTTAGTAAAGTTGCAAAATGCAAAATAAATCTGCATAAATGATTAGTATTTCTATATACTGCCAACAAAACTCACTAGTGAGAGAGAAATTCCATTTGAAATAACTGCAGATAATATTAAATACTTAGGAATTTACTTGCCAAAACAAAATTGTGGAATATATGAACACAATTAGAAAACAGTTTTCACAAAAATGAAGTCAGATTTTCCCACTGTTATTGTGCTTTGTTCTGGAAAAGGACAGACATATTAGGAAGATGATGCTATGACTTGCAAATGAAGTGGATTTAAATGAGGCAGGGCTGCGCAGGGTCACCAGTCTCACTTTCTCCTTGAGCCATCTGGGTCCAGTGGCAAGATATATAGATCAGAGCGAGTAGAGATGGCCCCCAAAGTCAATTCTAAACAATTGGAAAAATATAAGTTGCTCATGGGTAGACGGAGCCAATGTAATACAAATGACAATTCTGTCTAAGTTACTTAGTGTCATACCAATCAAACTGCCAAAGAATTGTTTTATGGAGTTAGCAAAAATAATAACAAAATTCATCTGGAAGAACAAAAGTCAAGACCATCAAGGGAATTAATAAAAAAAAATGAAGGAAGGGATTTTGGTGATACCAGATCTCAAATTATATTACAACATGAAAATCACCAAAACAATTGGTACTGGCTAGGAAATAGAGTTGGGTCAGTGGAATAGATTAGACCCATAGTTCACCATAGTAAATGATCATAGTAATCTAGTGTTTAATAAATAAAATATCTAGGCATTGGGGGTAAGAACTCACCATTTGACAGAAATTACTGGGAAACTTGGAAAGCTGTTTGGAAGAAATGAGGCAGACCAACAACTCATACCACACAACAGATAAAGTCAAAATGCATAAATGATTTCAACAGAGAGCAGAATATCTTCAGTAAAGTAGTGGAGTATGGAAAAATGTACCTGTCAGATCTTTGAATAAGGGAAGAGTTTATGATCAGATAACAGAGAGAAGATCATGGGAAGTAAAATGAATAATTTTGATTTGATCATGTGAAATTTGATGAAATAAATTTGATTTATGTGAAATTAAGATGCTATTGGACCCAAAAACAACAAAACAAAACCAAACCCAATGCAGCCAAAATTAGAAAGAAAACAAAACTGAGAAAAAAATTTACAGCAAGTTCCTCTGATAAAGACCTTGTTGCTCAAATATGTAGTAAACTGGTCAAATTTGTGAAAGTAAGAGCCATTTCCCTTTTGGTAAATGTTCAGAGGATATAAACAGGCAGTTTTCAGAAGAAGAAATGAAAACTTTCAATAATTCCATTAAAAATGTCCTAAACCACTACTGATTAGAGAAATGAAAATTTAAACAATTCTGAGATACCACCTTGTTGTAGCTATCGGATTGGCTAACATGATAGTAAAATAAAATAACAAATGCTGGAATGGATGTGAGGGAAAATGGGACACTAATATACTCTTGGTGGAGTTGTAACCTAGTCCAATCATTCTGGAGGTCAACTTGTAACTATACTGAAAGGGCTATAAAACTGTTCGTATGCTTTGATATAGCATTATAACATAATATGCAATATATATGATATATAATATAATATAAAATAGTGTTATTGCACTACTAGATCTGTATCCCAAAGAGATCAAAGAAAGGGGGGAAAATCTATTTCTACAAAAAATATTTATAGCATTTCTTTTTGTGTTGGCCAAGAGTTAGAAATCAAGGGGTTGCTTGTGTATTGGAGAATGACTGAACAAGTTATGGTATATGATCATGAAGGAATACTATCATGTTATACAAGCAGGATGCTTTCAGAAAAACCTGGAAACACTTAAATGAAGTCATAGAAAATGACGTGAGAAGAGCCAAGAGAATATTATAACCAGGAACATCAAGATTGTAAGGAAAATCAACTGTGATCAAGACAACAATGCAAGACAAATCAAAAGACCTCTGATGAAAGATGCTACTTACCTCTAGAGACAGAACTCATGAGCTCTGAGTGCAGATTGAAGCATACTTTTAAAATTATTTATATTTCATATTTTTTTTCTGTGGTACATCATAAAATATTGAAAGTACAGGTCCAGATTCCATCTCCTCCCTTTTTAAGCCCAGCCAATCCCATGAGGTCCTGCAAGTAGCACCTTTTTTGGCAAAGCATCAATCATAGGTCTTTTTGGTTGCAGTAGAATATATTGTGCTTCATTTGATGTAAAAAAAAATCAAAGGTAGCAATCCTAATCTCAGACAAAGCAAAAGCAAAAATAGATCTGATCAAAAGAGATAAAGAAGGAAATTATATCCTGCTTAAAGTCACCATAGACAATGAAGCAATATCATTACTAAACATATATGCTCCAAGCAGGGTGGCATCCAGGTTCTTAGAGGAAAGTTAAGGGAGTTACAGGAAGAAATAGACAACAAAACTATACTAGTATGGAATCTCAACTTCCCCCTCTCTGAACACGATAAATCTAAACTCAAAATAAACAAAAAACAAGTTAAGGAGGTGAATAAAACTCTATATAAGGTAGATATGATAGATCTCTGGAGAAAATTGAATAGGGATAGAAAGGTAACTTTTTCTTAGTGGTACGTGGCACATATGCAAAAACTGACCATGTACTAGATCATAAAAACCTCACAATCCAGTACAGAAAGACAGAGATAGTGAATGCATCCTTCTCAGATCATAATGCAATAAAAATTATATGTAATAAAGGGCCATAGAAAG
Source organism: Potorous gilbertii (assembly GCA_028658325.1). Classification (NCBI taxonomy): domain Eukaryota; kingdom Metazoa; phylum Chordata; class Mammalia; order Diprotodontia; family Potoroidae; genus Potorous; species Potorous gilbertii. The sequence goes on from CM053769.1 coordinate 57,156,653, forward strand.
ATAGGTCAAAAATTAATTGGAAACTGAATTATCTAATCCTAAAGAATGAATGGGTTAAACAACAAATCATAGAAATAATCAGCAGCATGATTGAACAGAATGACAACAATGAGACAACCTGCCAAAACTTATGGGACACTGCAAAAGCAGTTCTTAGGGGAAGTTTTATATCTTTGAATGTTTTTGTGAATAAAATAGAGAAAGAGAAAATCAATGAATTGAGCATTCAGCTGAAAAACCTAGAAAAAGAACAAATTGAAAATCCCCAAGTAAATACCAAATTAGAAATATTAAAAACCAAAGGAAAGATTAATAAAATTGAAATTAAGAAAATGAACTAATAAATAAAACTGAGTTGGTTTTATAAAAAAACAATAAAATTGATAAACTTTTGGTCAATTTGATTAAAAAAAAGAAAGAAGAAAACCAAATTACCAATATCAAAAAGAAAAAGGTGAACTAACCTTCAATGAGGAAGAAATTAAAATTGTAATTAGAAATTACATTGCCCAACTGCATGCCCATAAATTACATTGCCCAACTGCATGCCCAAATGAGATGGATGATTATTTTAAAAAATATAAATTGTACAGATTAACAAAAGATGAAGTTGAACACTTAAATTACCTCATCTCAGAAAAAGAAATTGAACAAGCCATCAAAGAACTCCCTAGGAAAAAATCTCCAGGGAGAGATGGATTTACAAGTGAATTCTATCAAACATTTAAAGAACAGTTAATTCCAATACTATATAGACTATTTGGGAAAATTGGGGAAGGAGTCCTCCCAAATTCTTTTTATGATACAAATATGTTTTTGATATATAAACCAGAAAGAATGAAAACAGAGAAAGAAAATTATAGATCATTTTCTCTAATGAATATAGATGCAAAAAATTTTAAATAAGATTTTAGCAAAAAGAATAGAGCAACTTATCACAAGAATAATACATCATGGTCAGGTAGGATTTATACCAGGAATACAGGGCTGGTTCAATTAGGAATATTAGGAAAACTGTTAGCATTATTGATCATATCAACAACAAAATTAACAGAAACCACATGATTATCTCAATACATGCAGAAAAAGCTTTTGGCAAAGTACAACACCCATTCCTATTGAAGACACTAGAGAGCACAGGAATAAATGGAACTTGACATAAAATAATAAGCAGTATCTACCTAAAACCTTCAGCAATATGCAGATTTATGGAGAAGGAAAGAATTTTTTACTAAACAAGAGATAGAAAACATTATGAAGTGCAAGAAGGATAATTTTGATTACATTAAATTGAAAAGATTTCAGCCAAACCCAATGTGACTAAGATTAGGAGGGAAGCAGAAAACTGGGAGAAAAAATTTTGCAACTAGTGTGTGTGATAAAGACCTCATTTCTAAAATATATAGAGAGCTGAGTCAAATGTACCAAGATAAAAGTCATTCTATAATTGATAAATGGTCAAAGGATATGAACAGGCAGTTTTCAGAGGAAGAAATTAAAGCTATCTATAGTCATATGAAAAAAATGCTCTAAACCACTATTGATTAGAGAGGTGCAAATCAAAACAACTCTGAGATACCACATCACACCAATTAGATTGGCTAACATGACAAAACAGCAAGATGATAAATGTTGGAGAAGATGTGGGAGAGTTGGAACACTAATTCTTTGTTGGTGGAGCTGTGAGCTCATCCAACCATCCTGGAGAGCAATTTGAAACTATGCCCAAAGGGCTACAAAAATGTGCACACCCTTTGAGCCAGCAATATCACTTCTAGGACTGTATCCCCAAGAGATAATAAAAATGGAAAAGAGTCCCACATGTACAAAAATATTTATAGCAACATTCTTTGTGGTGGCCAAAAACTGGAAATCAAGGGGATGCCCATCAATTGTGGAATGGCTGAATAAATTGTAGTATATGAATGTAATGGAATACTCTTGTGGTATAAGAAATGATGAACAGGAAGACTTCAGAGAGGCCTGGAAAGACTTATATGAACTGATGCTGAGTGAAAGCATCAGAACCAGGAAAACTTTGTACACAGCAACAAGCACAGTGTGCGAGAACACTGTTTTCTGGTAGACTTAGTACTCCATTGCAATGCAAGGACTTAACAAATTCCCAATGGTCTCTTAAGGCAAAATGCCTTCCACATCCAGAGAAAGATCTATGAAATTCAATCTCAGAATGAAGCAGATCATTTTCTTTTGTATTATGTTTTGGCTTGTTTTATGCTTTCTCCCTTTCCTTTTAATTCTTCTATTCAACATGACTAAGGTGAAAATGTATTTAATAGGAATGTAGATGTAGAACCTATAAAAAATTGAATGCCGTCTCAGAAAGGGAGTGGGGAGGTAGGGAGGAAGTAGAGGGAGGGAGGGGAAAATATCTAAGATATATGGGAGTGATTGTAGAACACTGAAAACAAATAAAATAATAAAAAATTTCAAAGAAAAGAGTTGCAAAAAGAGGTGCAAAAAAAATCATAGGTCTTTTTTTCACTGAAAAAGAAGAGCTGGAATGACCCATTGGGATCATAGATAGAGGATCTGGATGTAGGACTCAAAAGGACCTCAGAGGCCATCAAGGCTAGTCCTGTAATTTTACAGATAAGGAAATGCGGCCCAAGGAGGTTAAGTTCACCCAGGTTGCAGTAATGGGAGGTAGTATTTAAACTGAGGTCCATTGACCATAGAGACAGTACTCTTCCTCTGAGCCACTGCCTTTATTGTCTAAGTCCTTGGGAAGAAAGGCAAAAGCAATTAATGAGTCTATTCACCCAGAATAGTCACTGCTTTTAGTTTTAATTATCTGTTATTGCATATGATTAAATAGGTAAGATAAGTAGATGATAAATACATAGAAATAGATAATAGATCAGTTGTCTGTGTACCAGATGCCATGGCAAAGGCTATGAATAGAAATTCAAGTAAAAATTCAGTCCCTGTCCTCATACAGTCTGTATTCTATTAGGAGAAAGACAGTACATAAAGGGGAGGTGGAATTTATGGAGGGCAAGAGGGGGAGAGTAGTATGGTTTGAAAATGAGAGCCTGGAAGTCACATAAAGGCATCATTTTGCACAAAATGACACAAAAGCTTTCTTATCAGGAATAGTTCCATAAGGAAATTCTAAGGTTATGGTGGGATGAAAGGGATGATGGTCAGAGTGCAGGTAGAGTGGTTTGGAAACTCATCTTTCTCATGTGACTTTTCTTCTCCTAGACTTTTTGGTAAATTTTATTGCTTATTTTAAATTCAAATCCGAAAAGAGAAAAGAAGGAGAAAACATTGTCATTCACATGGTAGAACATGGAGGATTCAATATAAGATAAATTTCCATTTCAAGAAAGCCCATATAATAAATACTACACATTGTTTTCAAAACTGACCAGCTTTTCTTTGCTTCATTGTGGGTTTTTTATCGTTCTCTGCTGTGTACTTTTTACTTTATTTTTTCCCTTATCCATTCCCACCCCTGCCCTGAGGAAGGCTACAATTAAGTGGGTATATATTCATATAGATTGATATTATAAACACATATACATATATATACATATACACTCATACACGTATATGTAAGACTGTACTACACTTTTTACTTGTCATCTGTTTTATCGTCATAAGTCCAAGTCTTCCATATTTTTCTAAATCAACCAGCTCATCATTTCCTACTTCCAACCCCATCACATTCTATCAAAGGTATTGTCTATAAACAATTTTCCCCTCAATTCTCTGCATTCCTCCTATTCTTCACTGCACAGTTCTATTTATATAAGAAAATTTTGATTTAAAATAATGAAAATTATCAATTTTATTTTTCAACAATTCTCTTACCTTGTAATATAGTTTAAGGTCTGATACTCCTGAATCTTCTTCCTTTATATCTTTTGCCCCTGGTTTCTTTAACGTCCATGATCTTTTGTACTTCCATATGAACTTTGTTAAAATTTTTTCTAACTCAGTGAGATAATTTTTAGTAATTTAATTGGAATGGCATTGAATATCTTCTCCTAGAATCTTTACAAAGATAGAAAGAAATTTTTTAAAATTTATGATAAAAGAACATGATGCAATGAGAGGCATGTATTCTTGCTGCCTGCCACTGGCATTAACACAATATGTAATGAGGATTTGAGAACTGCCTGGCATCAGAGGAGTGGAAAGCATTCCTTCTTGGTTCTGAGAATGTGGGTTATTGTGAGCTTTGAGCTAAAAGGCACACTTGAGATATGCTGAGGTGCTCGTAAAGGACACATACTCTATGAGACACAGACTGATGGAAAGTAGTAGGGACTTAAAATGATGTGTAGTATGAGCAAGGAGACTGCATTCCCAGGCTCATCCAAAAGTGAAAGAACTGAGTTACACAGAATTAGGGTCATGGGGCAACAGAAAGGAGTCTGACTTACTGGTTGGACCTACCGGTTCAGTGACTGAGGGAAGTTCCACTCCTCCGTCCCCAATTCCCTTCCCCATGCCTTTCTAGGAATAGATACTCTAATCTTCTCTGCTTGTTTTGCTTATTTCCTGATTTTTTGCTTCAAGCATAAAGAGGTCAAGAGTTAGCTAAGGAAAAATAGAAATTTAGATTAAGAAAGAGAACTAAACTACTCTCTGAATTTTGCTAACTGGGGGCTCTGAGCTACTATAATTCTTATGTAAATTTTATGCTAATAATTCTCTCCATAGGATCCATGAGGTCAAAACTATTTTTACAATAGTAAGATGTTATTTGCCTATTAAAATACTTCTTTCTTCTTTAATTACCTAAAACAGAATTTGTTTCATATAATTCAACCAAAACAACATATAATTGTTGAATGGGGAAGTAGATATGAGAATCTAGTTGATATTAAGACAAACATTAGATTTGCGAATTTTCCTAACCTGTGATAGAGCCTTCTGAGTTCATATTGGTCTGATCAGTCATAGGCAGATACACTATACTTTGTCCCCAACATAGCAATACCATTTTGGTCTTCTTTGAGAAGGACAACGACCAACGGAGCAAGATTTGCAAAAAACAAAACACACACATACAAAAACCCCATGTAAAGCAATGTCACTATTCTCATTAAATTTTAACTTTACAAAATAGTTATTTTTCATAATACACTATTTGTATCAACATGTACGTTATTAATATTTAAAAATCAACAGATATTTTTAATTTATCAGTTTTAATTTTTAATATGGCAAATATTGATAGATGTAAGCTATATAAACAATAATAAAGGAGTCCTGAGAACAAAAAGTTTGAGAACTGCTACTTGACAGAGTAGAAAAATGGATCCTAGGTCCATATTAGACTAAGGCTAAAAGAAAGCTTATTGTTGTAACTGGGTGTGACTGATTAAATATCCAGAGAGAAAGGGGATAGAGGGAAAAGTGAAGTGATAGAACAAAAGACTACTCTATAGGAAAGGCTCGGGAAATGTTCAGTCCTACCCTTGTCTAACAAAGAGGATGCAACAAGAAAAATGTATATATTGCTAACTGGTAATGTCACAGTGACAAAGGGCAGCTAGGTACACAGTGTATCAAGTGCAGGGCCTGGAGTCATGAATAATTGCGTTCACATCCAGTCTCAGACACTTACTAGTTCTGTGACCCTAGGCAAGTCACTTCACCCTGTTTACCTCAGTTTCCTCATCTGTAAAACGAGCTAGAGAAGGAAACGATGAAACACTCCAGTATCCTTGCCAAGCAAACCACAGAGGAGTTCACAAAGAGTCAGACACAACTGAACCACCACAATGATATCCACTTGTGTTACAAACATAATCTTCATAACATGTTCCTGATTTACTAGGAAATCTTAAAATAACATTTCTGATCTTAATGAAAACATGTGTGGTTGGAGTGATGTAGTCAACTTTTTCATACATCCTTCTCATCTAAAGTGATTTTCCTTCCACTCTGTATGTTTCCTGTTTTCATCTATTTTTGTATGACTGTTGTCTCCTATATGCCGAGGATATGTGCCCACAGCATTTGGCACATAGTAAACACAATAAATGTTTGTTAATTGATTGTGGTATCCTATCACCATGTGTATTTTATAATTATTTTGTGATGGCTATCTGTCCATTTTATTTCTTTACGTTTAATCTGTTTTAAGTTAACTTCATTTTGATCCCTTTCTGAACATAGGAGAGGGGTAGAAGTTCTGGGGACATGAGAGACAGCAGGACATCAGTTTAAAATGCTAGGTGATTGTTGGCATTTCTTCAGTAGAGCTGAAAAAGAATCCTGAACTGTCTTTAGACCTAGTAATAAAATACGTGAGTACTTGAATATCTTCTTCCTTTCCCCTCCTTTCTCATTCATTCTGTAAAGCCTACCTCTCCCAGAGTCTTTGGGGACAGAGTGTTAACAATGAGAAGTCTCACTGCATGCCAGAATTGCTCATTCTTTGGTAGAATACTAAATGCAAGTTATATTTTTCTTCCTTTTTTTTTGACGTTTGCTAATGGATACCATTCCCCTTTTCCTTCCCCCCAAGAACATGGTGTCCCAGCCAAAATTCCATATCTTAACCAAAAAAAATGAAAAAAAAAACAAGACCACAAACAAAAATCTAAATCTAATCAGTGTTTACCTGAGTGCAAATATTATCACTGTTTAAGGGAATAAGGAAAAAAATTGCTTGGGAAAGAATTTCCCCTTGTGTCCAATCTCTGTAAGCTGCTCTGACCACTGTTTCTGTTGCTGAGTCATTTCGGTTATGTCCTACTTCTTGTGACCTCATTTGGGGTTTTCATGGCAGAGATAGTGGAGTGGTTAGCCATTGCCTTCTCCAGCTCATTTGACTGAAGAGAAAATGCAGACAGGAGTAAGTGACTGGCCCAGGGTCACACAACTAGTAAGTATCTGGGGCCAGATCTGAACTGGGGAGGGTGAGTCTTCCTGACTCAGGGTCCCCCTACACCGTTATCATGCTACCCCACTTTTGGGGGGCAAGTAATAAAGCATGAGGATTAAATAAGACCTTTCAAAGACCTTGCCATTCCTTGCTTCCTTTAAGCTTTTCAAGTGCCCATTTATTAGCAAAACTACCATGAACAGAGGGCCTAGTACTGTGCCTATGGGAGCTGTGTGCTCCATAAATGGATGTTTGTGGTGGTAAAGATGGAATAAAGTACTTTTGAATGAAGCCTGCACATAAATCAATAAAGAAATTACCCAGTGTGACCACAAACCAGAGCCTGCAATTGAGAAAATTGATTTAGGCATGGTTTCCCTTTTGTTTCTACCCATAATCCTGTCTGTACCTCTCTACCTTCAAACCACTATTATGCTGGGGATTACAGGATTTGTGCTAAGCAGCTAAGGAGCAACGTTACAGTCAATAAAATAACATGTGCTTCTTTTCCCCTCCCCTTACTCAATACATCCAATCATTAAAAAAAATGAATACCTTGCCAAGATCCATTTTAAAAAAAGAAAAAGAAAAAATAGCCAGTGTTTATATAGAACTTTAAAGTTGGAAAACACATATAAATATCATCTCATTTTATCTTCACTATACTCTTGAGTGGTTGGTACTCCTATTAACCCCATTTTACAGATGAGGATACTGAGGCAAACAGAAGTCAAATGACTTGCCCAGGATTACAGAACTAGGAAGTGTCTGGGACTGGATTTAAACATGTCTTCCTGATTCCAGGTCCATCACTCTGTATGCTAAGGCATGTTACTACCTCTATTTTATATATACATATTCATAAAAAATAGGTAAAGTGATTGGTTAATACATATACACGCATCTATATCTATATCTATATCTATCTATCTATCTATCTCTCTATCTATCTCTCTCTCTCTCTCTCTCTCTCTATATATATATATATATATCTATATATATATATAGATATATATATAGATATATATATATATATATAGAGAGAGAGAGAGAGAGAGAGAGAGAGGAATACTAACAATAGACATGTATATACTAACTAACAAGTATTTATTAGCAAGCATTTCTTTAGATGGCTTAAATTAAATCAGATTATATTTAGGTCCTAGAAATCAGGATAAAATATTAATAAATGGCATTTGAATGATGCTTTTAAGGTTCATAAAGGGGTTATCTCATTTACTCTTTCCAACACTCTGTGAGGAAGGTTTTATTATTAGTGTAATTTTACAGAGGGGGAAATTGAGGCAGGGAGAAGTTAAGTGACTTTCCCAAGGTCATATAGCTAGTGAGATTATGAGATAGGATTTGAACTCAAGACTTTTTGACTAGTAAGAATCTGAATCAGAATCTGAACTCATTTTCTTGAGTTTAAGTCTAGTACTCTATATGGAATGGAATATCATATCTTTGTAAGATAATGAAAGTCAGGCTTTTAAATAAGCTTCATGGGAAGAAATCAACAGTTCCTGTCACTAGACTATATGATTTTAGCTAAAGTATTCATTTTTTTATTGCCTTTCTTCTCACTGCAGCCTCACCTCATAAATTTTCTTTCAAAATAAGAGTGAGATTTCCTTCTTTAAAAAAAAATTTAATTTTTTTGTTAAATTTTAAGTTTCACACTGTCTCCCTCCCTTCCTCTCTCCCCAGCCCACCCTAGAGAAAGCCATCATTTCACACACATGCAAATACACAGAGATATATACATACACTCATATATCTATATTTATTTTTCTGTAAAATTGTACTTCTACCTATCACTTCTTTCTATCAGTTCTTCTCTGGAGACAGCATCTTCTTTCATAGGTCCTTTGTAGTTGATTTAAGTATTAAAATGCTCAAGATAACTTAGTCATTCACATTTCTTCTTCCAAAAATATTACTGTTAGTATATGTAACTTTCTCTTGGTTCAGGTCATTTCACCCTTCCTTATTTCATCGAAGTCTTTTCATGTTTTCCTAAAATCAATCTACTCATCATTTCTTATAGCACAAGAATATTCTATCACAACTCGTTCAGCCACTCCCCAGTTGATGGGCATCCCCTCCATTTCCACTTCTTTGCTACAACAAGGAGAACTTCAATAAACACTTTAGAACATATAGGTTCTTTTCCTTCTTCTCTGATCACCTTGGGAAACAGACCTATAATAGTGGTATTGCTGGCTCAAAGGGCACACACACTTTTATAACTCTTTGAGGAAAAGAGTGAGATTTTTCCAGACTGTTTCATGCATTGTACTTATCAGAGCTTACTTTTTTCAATAGAAAAATCACTTTCTAAATTGAGTAATATGAGATGAGCAGGTGAGTTCCTTGGCTTGACTCCAAAATAAACACAAATGGGAAGGTATTTATCAGAACATGTTTATAGTACTCATTTGGCAGTATAATACCTAGGTGTTCAGATAAGAGAATTATACTGAAAGGACCAAGATAGACATGTTCCCTCCTTCCACCACCGTTGCCTTCGTGCCATTGAAAAATGACTGCCTAAGGACAAGAGGTAGAGTGGAAATAGCCCTGAGTTAGCCACCGGGAGACCTGGCGTCTGTGAGTTCTAACTCAACCACTAACTGTGACTTCAAGCAAATCATTTAACCTTTCTGGGCCTCAGTTTCCCTCTGTATAAAATAAGAAAATTGGACTACATGATCTCTAACACCTCTTGCAGTTCTAAATTCTACAATTAGGCTATTTTTCTAAAGTCTCTCTAGCTACAAAATCCTATCAGGTTAAATATATCAATAGTGTCAGTCAGGTAGAGGCAACTAGGTGGTGTCATAGTACATAGATCACTAAGTCAGGAAGACCCAAGTTCAGATGTGGTCCTGGACACTCACTGACCGCATGATCTTGCCCAAGTCATTTAACCTCTGTCTACCTCGGTTTCCTCAGATGTGAAATGAGGGGAGAGAGTATGGTTGTTGTGAGAATCAAATGAGATAAAAATTATGAAGCTCTTAACACAGTGCCTGGAATACACTGAACACAATGTAAATATTAGACAAGGGGAAGAGAAGTCTTCCTGATGAGATCATGGATCCTTTGAAGCATAAAGTATTTTTATTTTATTTTTTAACAAATGCTTTATGGGTTTTATAATGTTTTATTAGCTGCTTCCCACTGGGAGGCTGTAAATTAGGCTATACTTCAAAGTCAAGAACAGACTAAATAAATGACCCCAACAGTCATAGAATGAATCATTTGTTTTGCTGCAGTAACTTAAAATCTCCTAGAGGGAAAGTCACTAATCAGTCAGTCTTTCAATAATGTCTTATCTAGAATGGGAATCTTATTGGCCATTGAGGACAGGGGACAGATTTTATTTAAATCTTTGTCTTGCCAGTGTCTAATGTAGTGCCCAGTACAAAGGCAACATTGAATAAATGCTTGTTGATTTGAATTGAATTAACTCAGGAAAATGGGTGCCTTAATACAATTAGTAAACTCACATGGATAGGATTCATTCATGTCTTATCTTACACAGCTCGTAACATAGTACCTTAGGGCACAGAGCAGGTACTCAGTTAACATTTATCATATGAATATAAAAATGAATATGGGTCAAGTGTTGCCCAGCCTTTTACTTCCTGTGAGCAGTCTTGGACAAAGAGTTAGTTCCCTCTAAACTTTAATTTTCTCCCACAAATGGGTCACATACCATCTCATTGATATTGTGAGATTTAGAATGTTGCACTGAGCTTCGTAAATATAAGGCAGTCTTATGTACAGTTATATTTATAATTTCAATTTCAAAGCATTGCTTAGTTTGCTATAAATAAGTTGGATTGATTTTCATATGTAAGAAGTGCCAGGATTAGAACTCTATAGACAACTTAAGTAGCTTTCCAATAATAATTTTTTAAAAAACCAACTCTATCTGGTTTGCCACATAGTATATTTTATTTCTCAATGCCACTGTTTTACCATATGTCCCTTTTGTTGCTATGATCTATCATCCTTCCATCCTCCATCCATCCCTCTATCCCTCCATCCATCCATCCATCCATCCATCTATCCATACTCCATCCCTTCCTTCCATCCCTGCATCTATCCATACTCCATCCATCCATCCCTCCCTCTATCTATTCCTCCATCCATCCATCCCTCCATCTATCCTTCCCTCCATCCTTCCCTCTTGCTACTCTCCCATGTCACTGTGCTAAAGTAGCATAGGCATCTATGGGCAGGCCAAATTTAAATTTTCCTTCCTGACTCATCCTTACCTTTATCCAAACATATTCTTATGAAAATAAGAATAAGTAAAACACAAGTAGGGAGACTAAATGGAATGTATTAAATACCTTTTGATCCTATTGACTCACTTTCTGGGGACACATCCTGATTTCTTTTAGGCCTTGCATCTATGTAGGTCTGTGTTAAAACTTGCTGCCAAGAATAAGCTAATTGGAAGCCGCTGGTTCTAAATTATTTTTTTTCCTGGCAATTATACCTGTCATCCTGGGCCACCTCAGCCTGCTTCCATATGATTTCAGTGCTTGGGTGGTTTGTCCATGGTTCACCTCTCCAAATGTAATAACAGTGATGATGATGATGATAGGCAATATTTATGTAGTGCTTACTATGTGCCAAATACTTTTACAATTGTTCTATCACTTGATTTTTGTAGCAACCCTACAAGTAGGTGCTGTTATTCTCCTAATGTTACAGGTGAGGAAACTGAGGCAAACTGAACTTAATTCACAAGCTAGGAAATGTCTGAGATCAGATTTGAACTCAGGTTTTCCTGACTCCAAGCCCAGCGCTCTACCCATTGGGCTACCTAGCTTCCCCAAAGGTCCAAGATGCATCCCCTTCTCGCCTTATTATATTTAATTCTTTTCAGTGTTTTTCCATAGTTTGTTCATAGAAAATTTATCCAAAAATGCTGTAGGTTTTCTTCAATAATAATAACAGCTTGCATTTATATGGTACCTACAAGTGCCAGACACTATGCTGAGCCCTTTAGAAATATCTCACTTGACCCTCTCAACTGTCCTGGGAAATAGGGGCTATTGTTATCTTCTTTTCATAGTTGAGGAAACTGAGGCAAACAAAGCTTGGGTTACCCTGCTAGTAAGCATCTGAGGTTGGATTTGAATTTAGGTCTTCCTGACTCCAGGTCCATCACTGTCTCCACTGTGCCACCTCGCTCCTTTCAGATCTCCTTTTATGTTACTTGGATTATACTGTAACCCTCAGTTGTCTGTCCTTCATCGTTGGGTTGTTCAGTCATGTTCTACTCTTGGTGACCCCATTTGGAGTTTTCTTGGCAAAGATACTGGAGTGGCTTGCCATTTTCTTCTCATTTACAGATGAGGAAACTGAGGCAAACAGGGTTAAGTGACTTGTCCAGGGTCACACAGCTAATAAGTGTCTGAGGCCAGATTTTGAACTTAGGTCTTCTTGACTCCAGGCCCGATGCTTTATCCATTGTGCCATCTAGCTGTCTTCAGAACTCTATATTACTAGAATTTTACTGTAACCCTGTACTGTCTCTCCTCCTTTTAATCTTAGCTATATCACACACCTATCCTCTTGTCTGATGATTTGTTTCCTGAATAATATCATTTATGTTACTTCACATGTATAAGTCACCGTCAAAAATCCTGTTACAAACCCACATTGTGATTCTCCATTGCCTTTGAGTCACAACCTAACATCTGGAACTTCTAGTACTCCTGAATGATTTGCAACCATGCCATATCATGAGGGGGGAAAGATTAAATATGTGACTTTTTGTGTCAGGTTGAAGTTTAGGATCCTTGTACCTTCCAGTTTCCTGAATGCAAGCCAGCCAATGTTCATTGTCAGAATGCTATGCCTATCCTAGATTCACACATGGATGTGCTAATTCAATAGCCTGCTCACACAATTGCAGGTGTTACACTGGACCACGAAGTTGCTTTTTTTTATTTTTTGTCACTATGGTCTTTGCTATATGGGTTGTCAATCCAATTCCTTGTGAAATATCAAGGATCTTACTGAGAAGGCTGATAATATTCCAAGATTTAACACAGTAAATACACCCTGCATATATTAGCATCTGTAGGACCTTGATGTCTGCAGGTAATTCTTTTTTTTTTACTTTGAGCCACAAAATAAGGACCTTAAACCAGCAGATATCTTTGTTTCTAAGTTGAAATTTGTCATGCTCAATGTGTTTGTGCAAAGGTTATGTGGAAGAATTTAGAGTAATTCCTGTCTCATCTACTACATATCAGTAGGGTGACTTTGTATAGAAAGACTGGCAACTGATGGTGACTGCAGTGTGAATTTCTTACAAAGTTCCAGATCCTGCTAAGCTGACTGCATTCAGAAGCAGCTCAGGGATATCATAGATAGAGCACTGAGCCTGAAGTGAGGAAGACCTAAGTTCAAATGTCTTCAGATATTTTTTTCTGAGTAACTCTGGACACATCGCTTAATCTCTGTCTGCCTCAGTTTTCTAATCTGTAAAATGGGCATAGTAAGAGCATCCAAATACACCCCAAAACACCCCAGGGTTGTTGTGAGAACCAATGAGTTAATATTGGTTAAGCATTTAGTACAGTGCATGGCACATAGTTGACACTTTAAAAAGTCATATGTCCTTTATCCCTAAATAAAATCAAATAAGCAGAGGAAATGTCCATGAGCTGAACAAACTGGTGACGGCAGCACCTGTCATTTGGATACTATATGGACAATACAGGACTTCCAGGCCAGCCTCCTTTTCTTGGGAGAGGTTTGGGTAAATTGTCATAAAGGCAGCCCTTCCATAGAAAATGAGAACATCCACTTGAATTCTAGACTGAGAGAAGCATTTGCACCAGGGATTGTATGTTGTTTTGAGGACAGTAAGATCTGTAAAGCTGAGAGAAAGAAAGTCTTGCAGTGACGGCTCAGCAGTCCTAGAGAAAAGGATGAACTTGGAGTAGATCTTTTGTTTAGTGAAGGGAGGAAATTGGGATTCTCCAAAGCTTTTTCTGGAGGGTGGTTGTTCATGACCTCAGAGGGTAAACCAACTGTTTTCCCACATGATATAATTTTGGGTTTAAGTCCTTGGTTATGGAAGCATAGCACTTGGGCCAAGAGCAACACATGGCTGTTTGTTAATTCCTAAGGGAAATACTTTCAGACAAAAATTACCGTCTTGAGTTGACATGATTCTAGAGAGCTTTGGTGTGTTAAGGGGATCTGGCAAAAGATTGTGTCACAGTTTGTAGCTCTGGAACTGGTGTGTTCTAACTGATCCCTGCAAATGACTCGCTTTTCAAATCTGTTTAAGTAACTTCTTTTGGAAAATATTAAGTCTGTAAGGTTAATTTCTTTCCAGTTGAGTCATTGGACAGCTACCTTGGCATTCTGTAGATGCTGAAAGGTAGATTGTGTGTTTCTGGGTTAGGAGGAGGGAATAGTCAAGAAGTTGTTCTGATTCATGAGTACTGAGAATAGTATGTGCAGCTAGGTGGCACAGTGATAGAGTGCTGGACCTGAAGTCAAGAAAGACTCATCTTCCTGAGTTCAAATCCAGCCTCAGACACTTACTAGCTGTGTGACTTTAGGCAAGTCACCTAACCCTGTTTGCCTCATCCGTAAAATGAGGTGGAGAAAGAAAAGAAAATTTCCAGAGGAAGTTTTATTGTTGCCTGTTTTTGTCCTAGTGGGACAACAGAAAACATTGACCGGAGGTGATGACAAAATTATCTTTACTAGTTCATCGTGTCATATGTTTTGAGTTGGAAGGGACCTCAGAGAACATCAAGACTAACTCCCTCATTTTAAAGATGAGGGAACTGATGGCAAGGGAGCTTAAGTGTCCTGTTCAAGGTTCCATAGGTAGTAAATGTCAGAGGTAGGCTTTGAACCCTGGTTCTTTGACTCTAGGGCAAGCTCTCTTCTGCCTGTACTAATTAAAACAATCAAAATCAAGCATGGGCTTTCAAACAGTGCTAGAAATTAAGAGATCAAATGAAATGATGCATTTTCTTCATGTTAATGTCCTAGATTATAATGAAGTGATATCCTTCATTCGAGAAAAATCTATTAAGAGTCTACCTCCTAGTGTATAAGGGGCTATTTGGGAGTCTACTGCCCAAGTGTATAGTGCTTGGCACATATTAGACATTTAATAAATGATTATTGACTATCTGACCACTAGGCTCTTGATATTCTGAGATTTATTTTTCTTCCAACAGTTCCTTTCATTCCCAGTAAAGGGACCCATGGGCATGTCTCCAACTTAGAGATGCCAACTTTGACTCAAGGCACCCTCTTGGGAAGGCCAAAAAGACAGAGCTGGAATGTTCTATATCAAGCTCCCAGGATATAATTAGGAGAATGAACTGGGAGAGCAGATGTGTAGGGAGCAAAAATCTGGAAGGTTTCCGTGGAGAGAAGAGGTAGAATGTGAAGAGTCTTATCTTGAATGGATGTGCTTTAGAGGGCTGTAGGTTTACTTGTGGTAAATATTGAATCAGACTTTCTGGCAGGGTTGAGGGAAGTGGGGAGGGCCCTTGTCAGGATTGGAAGGTGGAGAACTGAACAGGGGAGGTGAGATTGTAGAGTTGGAAGGGACCTCAGAGAACATCAAGACTAACTCCCTCATTTTAAAGATGAGGGAACTGATGGCAAGGGAGAACCCTATTGTAGAACCCCCAAAGCTGTAGTTAACTCTAGGGCAATCTCCTGAAGCACAAGAAATTCTTAAGCCGCAGGCCACAACCTAGCAGAACCCTATCCCAAACGGGGAGAATACTGTAATCCCCCAGCATTCCCATTAAAAAAATGGTAAATCAGGCATCCCCTGTGGTTTCCCTTTTTGCTCCCTTTTGTAGAGCTAGGGAGGTTTCTCAGTCTTACTATTCTCATCTGTAAAACGGAGATAATAGTTCTGTAGTAAATGCCACACAAGGTTGTTGTGAAGTTCAAATGAGATAATACATTTTAAGCAATTTCCACACTTTAAGGACCATGTGAATGACAGTATTAGTTTATTTCCGTTGACTAAAGTCTTCTCTTCAGGAGACAGAGATTCATATAATATCACTAATAGTATACAAAAAAATAATATTAATGTAGAATCTAGAAATGTACTAGATTAAATTATATTTCTGTCCAATGATGTTAATTTTAAATTTCTAGAGAGAAAAGAAAATTAACGTTTCCCAATTGTAGTGTCACTTACACTACATAATACAATTTTGTATTGATTTGATCAAAAAACCTTCAGTAGTTTCCCTTTGCTTGGATTAAAGTCTAAACTTCAGCCTAGTATTAAAGCTGTCTTCAGTTTAGCTGCTCCTATAAGTCAGGTGCACCTTTGGGCTTGCTGGATGGAGGGATTAGTGAATAGAGGGAATGAAAAGGGGAAAAGTCATTTATGTATCTCCTACTATGTGCTAGGTGCACTTTTACAAATATAAGCTCCTCTGATCTTCATAAGCATCTGGTGAGGTAGGTGCTATTATTGTTGCTCTTTTACAGTTGAAGAAAGTGAGGTAAGCAAACTTATCCAGCGTCACAACAATAGAGGCTCAGCCCTCTATTCACTGAACTACAAGGGCAGCTAGGTGGTGAAGTGGATAGAGAACCAGTGCAGGACGTGGAGGACCTGAGTTCAAATCTCACCTCAAACACTTGACACTCACTAGCTGTGTGACCTTGGGCAAGTCACTTAACCCCAATTGCCTCATCCTGGGTCATCTCCAGTCATCCTGATGAATATCTGGTCACTGGATTCAGATGGCTCTGGAGGAGAAGTGAGGCTGGTGACCTGCACAGTCCTCCCTCACTCAAAACAAAGTCAAGTGCAAGTCACGTCATTATTTCTCTGATGGCATGGTCTTCTTTGGCAACAAAGGATGAACATAAACCCTGCACCACTTAGCTGCTTCAGTGATAGAGGTGTCCTTATAATGGCATCTAACCTAAAACAAAATAAGGGGGAGAGGGGCAGTGGAACATTTAGCTCCTCGTATCTCACCAGTTACACCGCTCCCACCTATCCCCCCTTTAGCTCCTTTTGTGAATGTTTCCCCCCATCCATCTCTTAGCTCCTTGAAGGGAAGAACTGCTTTCTAGTTGTGTCTCCAGCACTTAACAAGTGTTTATTGATTGACCAGGACACAACAAGGACCCCTGAGTCTTCACTGTACGTAGTTTCTTCTGTTTTCTGCTGTTGTCTTATTAAAGATACTAGATTGAAGAAGATATAGTTCTAGCATGTTATGGATTGAGAGCTAGAAAGGACTTTAGAAAAGACTATCTAGTCTAAGTTCCTTATTTTACAGATGGGGAAACTGACGACTAAGTAGTGATTTACCAAAGCCTATACACCTAGAAAATGCTAGAGGTAGAATTTGAACTCAAGTGCTTAGGGTGCTAGTCTCTTCAGTGATACTATCATGGTATATACTAAAAAAAAGGAGTTGGAAGCAGGAGAGACTGGAGTTCATATCCTGGCTCTTATACTTTTTTTTTTCTTTTTTCTTATGGGGGGAGGTGCAGTCAGGGTTAAGTGACTTGCCCAGGGTCACACACAAAGTAAGTATCAGAGGTTGAATTTGAGCTGAGGTCCTCCTGATTCTAGCCACTGTACTACCTAATTACCTCCTGGCTCTTACACCTTTATGTGGTGTGACACTTACTGGCTATCGTGAGTGAGTCAGTTAGCCTCCCATTCTTGGACTTCCTTCATCTGTAAATGGAGATAGTCTTTACATTATTTGCCTTAGAGGATTGTGGGAAACGTAAAATCTGAAAGAGGGATGTATGTGTGTCTGTCTGACTGTCTGCGTGTTTTGGATTAGTGTGTCTGACTTTCCAATCTCCGAGCCCTTATTTATATCTTCTAGAGTGAGGGTTTTGTGTTGTCAGATCACCTTTTTAAAGGTGAGCACAGCAAAATCCACAGACTTGTGGCAAATCCAAGGCAGCCCTTCTTCCTTTCGTGCTGGGTGGTGAGGAGAAGAAGCAGAAAGGGCAGGAGAGGGTGTGTCCTGGTATGCATTTTCATATAATTAAGACAATTTGTGAACTTTTGTTCCACATTTGAAGCTGAAACATGACAAACTCTGCTTGAAAAGAATGGGGTTAGAAATACACAAGTTTTTCTTGAAGAATTTGGTTGGCTGACTCTCTATCAGGGTAAATGCTATGCATATTTACAAGCCAAGTAATAGTACATAAGGTTATATTTTAATGAAAATAAGAGAGACAGCTGTTTCCTTAATCCAGATAAAATTTATTCTGTTTTCAGGCTTTGGTTGATATGCTTGGCTTTGATGGTGACATTTTCTCATACTCGGCATTTCATCTACCGTCCATGTCCCACATTGTTTTTCTTAGACATACATGATGGCTTTAAATGAGGAAATGATTTGTTTTTGGCTCTTTTATTTCTGGAAAGAAACCAAATGTTTCCTTCAAGTTATTTAGTGGGGGAATACAGCCTCTTCTGAGGCCTAAACTTTCTCACCCCAGTACCAGCCATTTGGACATTGGGTAAACTCATTAAAATGAAGAAATCTTTCTCTAATGTTTAATTCTCAAGGAAGATGTTTTCTGTGCTACTGAAGGTTTTGAATGTATGACAAATATAAGGGAAAGAGCGCTGGGCCAGAGTTAGAGGTTCTGAATTTCATTTGTGGCTTTACTATTTGCTAGCTGTGTGACCTTGGGCAAGTCACATTTCTCGAGTCAGTTTCTCTGTATATTTGATATAGCTTACCCACTTCATAGAATGATTTTGAGATGAGAATATAGACATAAAAACCTTTTGAAAATTACATGTAGTGTTTTACAAATAGAATTCTATTTTACAAATAGAATTCCAGTCACAATTATTGGAATGACTCCATGGCTACTATCTTGATTTCAGCTGAATATATCTGCAGTATATCTGGAAACAACACGTGTTTTTTAAAGGGCTATATAAATGTCAGCTGTCACTCTTATCACCCATTTCTTATCATGTTGTGTTATACGGTTTCTGTTTGTCTAGCAGCTGAGACTTCTTTTGAGTAAAAATTTTGGGTCATCCTTTTAAATAATTCATGATTTGTATAATAGTGGTCTTGATTAAAGTAACTTCATGAGTCAACAAGTGAACAAGTATTAAGTCTCTTCTGTATGCCCAACACTTGCTAAGCTCTGAGGGTATAATGAAAGGCAAAAATAGTACCTACCCTAAAGGAGCTCACAATCTAATAGGAGATGGGTTAATAATAGCTAGATACTGCTTTAAAGTTTTCATAGCATTTTGTATATGCTTTTTAATTGATCCTTGCAACCCTGGGAGACAGACATCATTATCCTCATTTCCAAAATGGTGAAATCCAGATATAGAGCAGTTAAGTGAGTTGCCCAGAGGTATCTGTGGCAGAATTTGATTTCAGGTCCTCCTGATTCCCAAACCCAGTTGCTCCTTCTATGACACCACCTTTGTGTAGTTTCTTTACTTAAGGCCAGTTTTTCTCAAACTGTGCTTCAAGGAGCCCTTAAACAACAAGTTTTGTTTTTAATGAACCTTATATTGTTTAATGAACCTTTTATTAATAGGCATTAAATAATAATTTTAGAGAATTTTACTAGAAGAACTGTGTCAAAATTTAAATGGAAGGACTCTACTATGATGGAAAGGTTTCAGAACCACTGCTCTAGACTTAAGAAATAAATCTAAGTCTTCTGTTCACCAAGCTCTGAATCTCTGACTTGTTAGCTCAGTCCCATCCTCTGTTTTCTTCTCCTAGAACTTGCTTTTCAAGAGATTCTCTTCCTTTCTTTCCCCATCTTCAATCTCACCTTAGTTCCTGGCTCCTTTCCTGATTTCTACAAACATGATCGTCTTCCTTTTAAGTGATTCTAAACCTTTCTACGCATAGTTTAAGCTAATACTTTGACACAACTCTTATAGTAAAACCTCTGAAATGATTATTTTAATGCCATTAGCAAATGACATAAGGTTCATTAAAAATAATACTTGGGGTTTAAGGGTTCTATTTATGTTATATACCCAGAAGAATCCTTGAATATTGGAAGTGACTCATTTTTTTTCTTTCCTTCCCTATTGTATGGTACAATATTTTTCACATGCTATAGTAAATGTGCAATAAATATTTAATTGAATTCAAAGATACAAAATAAATGCATTCATGTGGCATATTATTTAGTGTAGAAATAAAAGAAACTTTATCTTAAATAAATGATATGCCTTACTCATTAGTTTATGGATCCTGGAACATCCCAGTTTAGTCTATCCATTAAACTATTTTCCTGGCAGGGCTTGTTATAAATAAAAAAGCTATTCATTCTCTGTTTTATAGATTATCTATTAAATATAAAGCTATTGTAAGTCTTTAAAAGTAAGTTATTTGCTTCATCATTAAGTAGAACTTCTACATGACAATTTCATATGTGTATATAAACGTCTAATTTGAATCTACCCTTCACACAGATGAGCTGCGATTATTAGAGATTTTCATGTATTAAAAAAATTCCTTGTAAGCTGGAATCATGAATGCATGAAACTTTGCCAGAATTCCACACTTAAAAGATACCTATGATTTATCATAACCAATTAAACCATCAGACTGGATGTGGGCTGACTTTTTAGTTGTTGGATGGAGGATCATTTTGGAAGGAAAAATTTGTGTTGGAAAGGAACAAATGAAAACTTTGTTGTGATAATTAATCTTTCCAGAAGATTTTTCCTCTTTAAACATTTCTGGCTTTCTTCCTCTGGAAGAGAATCCTGTGTGGTCTGGGAAGGCAAGGTGAAGCCTCGCCGGACTGATTCCCTGTAGATACAAGTCTGGTGGGATGCCAATCAGGTTTGTATGGTCCCCAACTGGTGATCAAACATTTAAGTTGCAAAATGCCTTTGTTTATGAGGGTACTTGAAAAGACTGTGATTGAAGTTCAACGAAGTCACTTGAACATTTCCGATAAAAATGGATTGTTTCCATTACATGCTATTGAAGTGGGTTGTAACAGAATTCTTTAAATTCTCACTTGTCAGATTGAAACAACAAAAGTGGGTGATGGAGCCAATTGGAAGTGGTCATATTTGGCTGGAATAGTTGCAGGGGTGATATAGTCTGCTTTGAGGAACTTTGTATCCTGATTTTGATCTACATACCTTTATTTGCCTTCCAAGTTAAATCCCTATAATTCCTTACAGTTGTGGAATATAATTGGCATCAATCCAATCAATACTGTTCATGCTTTTAGATTTTAAAAAAAATCTTATGATAGGCAGCTAGCTCCCCAAATTATACAGAATCCCATATTTCCATGATCAAGTCAAGAAACTGAAATATTGTATCCAATTCTGGTATTGAGAATGAGAAATAAAGATGTCCTTGACTGAATGGAATGTATAGCCTGAGGGGTGGAAAGGAAAATGCAAGAAAAGCATATATAATTGTACTCTATGACCTTTGGTGATCTCATCCACTCTCATGGCTTTAACTGTAGGAAAAAGTCACCATTTTATAACTCCAGGTCTCTTCCCTTTCTAGAACACCAGATTTGCATTTACATTCCCAACTATTATTAAGTGGGGCTTTTCATTTGAATTACCACTAATACCTGAGCACATTTAAAATTGAACTCATCATCTTCCTTGTCCAGATAAATCTTTCCCTCTTTCCGATTTCCCTTCACCTCTTAATGACACGATCTTTATCCTTGTTATCCATGTTTTCCACTTCCAAGTCCTGCTGGACTCTTCCTCTTGTTTATCCCAATTACTTCATGTGTTATCTAGTTTATTTCCTAATTCATGCCATTCTTAGTTCTTTCATCCTAAGGTAGGTCCAGATTATCTGTGGCCTAAACTGCTACATATGTCCTCCTAATAGGTATTCCTACATTTATCCATCCTGATCTCCACTGTACAGTTGGCCTTCCTAAGGTATTTTCTGATCAGAAGCCTTCAATGATTACCCTTTACCTATTATAGAAAATCTAAACTCCTACCTGATATGAAAGTTTTCTGCTCCAATCTAACTTTTCAACCTCATCTCATATAACTAATTTTCATATTACATGCTTCAGCCAAACTGATCTAGTCATCATTGTCTCAGATATGTCCCATGCTTTCCCAAACCTGGATTTTTGCTCCTTCTATTTCAGTTCAATTCAATAAACATTATTAAAATGCCTACATTGTGCCAGGCCAATATTGTACTATGTTCTGGGAATGAACAAAACAGGCTCCACATGTCCTTTGCTAGGTGGTATAATGGGGAGAATATACAGCATTATGAACATGATAGAATATTCTTGAAGATTTTTGAGCAGGAGAGTGACATGGAAGCCAAGGGAGGAAAGAGTATCTAGAAGAAGGGGTGAGATTAATAATGTAAATAATCCAGAAAGGGCCAAGAAGAATGCAAAGGAAGAAAAGGGTATGTTTAGCTTGGCAACTGTGGTAATTAGAAAGTAGTTTTAGCAGCTTAGCCAAGACTCAAGTCTGTTAAAAAAGGGTAAAGATATGGTGGTGAAGTAGAAGAAATTTTAGATTTAATCTTTTTAGAACTTTATCAATAAAGGGGAAGAGAAGAAATAGGATGGTACTTTAAGGTGTAAGTGGAGTAAAAGAGCCAAGGAAAACCTTTTGTTAGGATAGGGAGACCCAAATAACTTTATTAAATAGAGTGGATGGAGAAAGTAGAAAAGGGGAGATTGAGGACATGAGAGAGACAAGAAGAGGGGAAAAGGCATGATGAGTAATAGTCACTATGTTAAGATCTTTGATGAGATGAGAGAAGTAGTGAAAATCAAGGGTTTAAGTGGAAGGGGTAGCCTTATTGAGGAGAGCCAACTTATCCTCTAAAAGTAAGAAGGAAAGAGTAGAGAACTAAATTGAGAGGTTTTGAGTTGTGAAGAGAAGGAGATTGGGGAGTTCATCTTGGATGACCTTAAATCTTAGATAAAATAGAAGGTTGAGTATTCTGTTGAGAGATAAGGGGAGAGGGTATGAAGAAAGAAGAGAAAGTTTAGAGCAGCCATTAGTGGGGGGAGTGTGATAAGATTTCATCCAGGAGGAAAAAGGTGAAATTCGTAGTGATTTCAGTGGTGAAAGTTTCATGATTTTTGACAATGCTTTGGACTGCTAGATAATTGAACAAAATGAGAAAGGATAAACTAACACAATAGTGACAGAGTTTAGGGTTCAAAAAAGATCTTGACAGGCCAGAACATCATTAGATTGAATAAGATGATATTTATTAGAGATCAATATAAATTAGGGTTCAAAATAGTTTTAAAAATGGGGAAGACATAGCTAGAATCAGTCCATCTAAAAAATAATCTGGGTAGGGGATATTTGGAGGTGGAGATTAGTAGACCTCAAGGTTAATATGAGTTAACAGTGTGATATGGCATCTGGTGAAACTGAAGTGGTCCTAGGCTACGTAGAGAGCCATAGTTATCCAGGAACAAGGCTCATTGTCCTGGTTTATTTTAATCAGCTGTGATTCGGTTACATCTGAAGTATTATGTTCAGATCTAGATGCCACACATTAGGAAGCATATTGAGCCAGAAGTGTCTTGGGTAGGATAGTCAGAATGGCGAAAGGTCTTGAGGTCATGCCATATAAGGATTCATTGAAGGATCTTCAGATAAGTCACCTAGAGAAGAGAAAACATGATGTGTGTGTTGGCAGGGGGCAGGATGTGGGGAGGGTGGATGACATGACAGCTATCTTCAGTTATTTGGATGACTACCATATGGAATAATGGGTCTAAGTTACACAGAGACAGATGTAAATTTGATATAAGAAGAAACTCCCTAACAGTTAAAGCCAGCCAAAAGTGGAATAGGCTGTCCCAAGTGATTGTGGGTTCTTTCACATAGGATGTCGTCAAGAAAAGGTAGGCTGACAGTTTTGTCATAAATGTTGTAGAGAAAATTCTTAAGGTGCCATTGGACTAGATGATCATCAGAATCTCTTACAGCTCTGGAATTTTTGGCTTCTGTGAAGGAAGATGATGTGAGTTACTCAGGTTTATCAGCAGATTAGCAGAACAGGGAAAATGCAAGGACAGGACAAGTAAGAGATGTGACAATGGAAGATACTGTTGAAACAGCAGATAAAGGTTGTGTAGAGGGTGGGATAGATCAATCAGTAAGCATTAAATGAATTCTATGTGCCAGGCACCATGCTAGCTCTGGGATATAAATTCAGTGAATGAAAAAATCCTATTCTAACAATATGAAGGAAAATGCAAGTTAGGATGAAGATGAGTAGGTTCAAAAGGAGTGAGACAATGAGAGAGAAAAGAGGAATTTTAGAGGTAAGTATCTTGGATGTGAACTAACATAGAGGTCTAATATTTGACCCCTTCTGTGAGTTGCCATGATATAATAGAGGTGAAGGGGATGGAAGAATGGAGAAATCCTTCTACATAATAAGCTCCATAAGAGCAAGACTTATGTCTTATTTATAGTGCCACAGAGCAGGGCACATAGAAAATGATTAATAAGTATGAATGAATTGAGGAGAGGAGCAACGGAGCATTCTTTAATCACTTCCTACATGCTAGGCGTTGTGCTAAGATGCTTTACAGATTATCTCATTAGATCCTCACAACTCTGAGAGATAGGTGCTACCATCACACCCATGTTACTCTTGAGGAAACTGAGGCAGACAAATATCAAGTGACTTGCCCAAGGTCATCCATCTGTGTGAGGTCAGATTTGAACTTGGGTCTTTCTAACTCCATGTGCAACACTCTATCCACTACACCACCTAGCTGTATTCACCTAACATGACCTTTGGTTTTTTTAAGAACATTGGTAAAAGATGTGTAAATCAACAGAAAGTAATTCAATAGCAATGTGACAATTTTTACTACTATTGCTGATAAAAACCCTTCAATGGATTATTGATTTTCTTTTAGGAAAATTACTAAAGGTCTCATTGGTAGTCCTAAGCCATATACCAGGACTGCTGCTTATAATGAATGAACTTAGTATGACAAACAGTATTTCCAGTTAAGAAAAATGTATTCCATATAAGTTTAGAAGTCATTCTGTTTATCAGTGGACTTTTTGTTATCTGTCCCGTCGCCTTTACTGTTGAATTTCTGCATATTATCAAAAAATTTTGAAAGGAAAATAAATTCATTTCAACTTTGCTTATATTTTAATTTTACTCACCTGAGCACAAATTGTTTTCTTCGGCATAGTGTAAACTCCTTGAGGGTAAAGGCTATTTTTTTTTCATTTTTGTATCGCCAGAGTCCAGCAAAGTGCTTACCACCAGTAGCTGCTTAATAAATGATTGATGCATTGAGTGGAGTGGCACTGAATTCTTCATTCTTCTTTGGAAAGTATGTGTGGTTCGCTTGGTTGAATTTTGATCAAACTAAATTAGACACTGCATTTTTTTTCATGCATAAGTATTTTGTTTTGTTTTTTTAAATGTTATTTACTGTAACTTTTAGCCAACGAAAATAAAGTACAGAGTAAATCCCCATAAGACAGGGGATAGATTGAGGGAGTGAAAGGATAAAAGAAAGGGCTGTTTAGGTTGAGGAGACCTTAGCATTTTTTTCAGGCTAAAGGGAAGGACTGTTTCTAGAGACAAAGACTGAAGATGCATAGCACAGGGAAAGGTAAATGAAGCAAGAGGTCATGGGAATGGAAACTACAGGTAGTAGATGGTTTAGCTTCAGAAGATACTAGCTCCTCTGCTTACTCTGTGCCTAGAAGGAAGAGGAAGATGAAAAAGGCTATTGAAAGAATTAAAAGACTGAAGAGGGGGAATTCATTTCTAATGATCTCAGCTTTCTCAGCAAAATAAGAGGTTAAGTCACTTGCTGAGAGGTCTGCCCATTGTGGGGAGAGATGTTAATAGCAATAGCTAACATTTATGAAGTACTTTATGGTTTACAAAGCATTTTACAAGTAACCTCTCATTTCTTCCTCACAAAACCTTTGTGAGATAGATGCTGATGAAGAAACTGAGGCAGGCAGAGGTTGTGACCTACTGAGGGTCACACAGCTAATATACATCTGAAACAGGATTTGAACTCAGGTCTTCCCTGGCTCCAGACCAGCTCTTTTTCCACTACATCTTACCTGCCTCACGGATGGATGAAAGCATTACCATATACAAGCAGGGACCTGGTTTTTCTTAGCATAATCTTGTAGTTGACTCAATCAATACAATTTCACAGTTTTATCCAGCAGTGTTTGACAACCTGAGAAGCAGAAAGGAGGAGGCAGATGGCATGAGTTACTCAGAATTTCTTACAGAGATGAATGACAGATTTTTATCAGCTATATTTAGTACAAATATTTTTTCCCCAATATGTTTCTTTTCTTTGGGAGATGTTTTTGGCTATATATGATTATTTTTGTATAATAGAGCTTATTGATTGTCTCCAGTAGTTTCTTTGATTTGTTTGATAAACAGTTTTCTTTTCTCCATAGCTGAAACAAATGTACTGTTCCTTTTTTTCAATTTTCTTTTTTTTTTCAAATGTTTATTGGTTTGTCATAGCATATGTCATGAAGTGTTTTTATTTTTTTCTTAAAATTCAGACAACCAATTTTTCCAACTGATTCCTTTTCATAGAACTTTACAAATGTTTGTAAAATGTTTATCATATATATACATATATATTAGGGCTTACTTTTAAGTTCTCACTGTTTCAGTGATTTTTAAAAAAAAAAACTCAATTACCACGTTCTAGAACAGCCCCATTATATAACAATTAGCTGATCTTTACAAAATGCTTTAAAGCTCTTTACATATGTTGCTGTTTTGCCTTCATGACAAATATATATATATATATATATAATATTTATTTAGAAAGATTATAATCTTCCATGATCTCTTTCATCAATAAATGTTTTCTTTTCATATTTTTGCTTATCTTTTTTCCATGAGTTTTATTATGACTTTATCTAATTCTGTGAGGTAGCCCATACAATACATTTTTAAAAATCAATATTTTTACTTTTTTGATTGACATAATCTTTTGCAATGACTGTTCCTCCATTTGTCAAGTTTTTCCTTCATTTCTGCTAAAAAAAAAGAGACATTTAAATTGTATTTACATGGCTATTTTTTGTGTTGTGGTATAGTAATGTCCTCAAATTGGAAACATTATAAATGGTGTTTCTCTTCTCAAAGACAATGCAGAATAGTAAGTAGAGGACTAACCCTCTACAGTTGGGAAACTGGCTGTCTCAAATCAGCTGTGATATATACAACCTATTTCTATTTGTATCTGCAATGCTTATTAGCACAGTACGTTGGACAAAGCAAGTGAAGAATGATTTACCATTCCAACATCTTATTTGTAAGCCATAATTTGTAATATAAACATTTAAAGTTTTTAATGAGTACAACCTCTGAGCTTTTAAACTACAGAAATTCTCCATCCCAATGAAATCTAAATATACAAACCTATCCTTTCCCAGTATTTATATTAGTTTTCTTTTTTCAGAACTTTTTAGTTGTTGATATATAGGAATGCAGAGAAGTTGTGTGTTTAATATCTGACACTGAATTGATAAGATCAGTTATTATCTTGGTTTTTTTGTGGAGTATCCTATCTTCTAGATATACATGCATACCATTTATAAATAAAGCTATTTTAACTTCTTCATTGTCTGAACTTATTAAATTTCTTTCTCATACTTATCACTCACTAATTAACATTTCTAAAACTATAAGTCCTCACAGTGAAGAGTCCCATTACATACTTCTTTATAATAAAGAAGATACTGGATTTTTTTTAATTGTTGCATATGATATTAGCTTAAGATACCCAAAACTCTGTATCACATTAATTTTTTTTCTTTTCTTTTAGTATTTTAACAGAAATTAATGTAGGTTTTTGTCATAGGTCTTTGAACTGAAAAGGAGAGGATGGGGAGAAAACTACCCCTCCATCTCTCCTCTTCTCTCCTCTCTTCTCCTTTCTTTTTTCTCTTCTCCTCTTTCTCTTCTGCTCCTTTGTGTTCCTTCTTTCTTTTCTCCTCTGCTCTTCTGTTCCCTCTCCCCCAAACAAACATACACACACACACACACACACACACACACATTACATGTCATAGTAAATAGGTACAATGTAGGGAGAAGGATAACTTGAGAAACTTGAACCAGAAGTTTTCATGAGAAAAAATTCAACAAAAGAGCCCCTTAATAAAGTCCATGTCCTTAAATGTTTATATTACAAATTATGGCTTACAAATGAAATGTTGGAATGGCAAACCATTTTTTACTCTCTTTGTCCAAAGTATTGTGCTAATAAGCACTGCAGATACAAATAGAAAATAAGGCAGTTTCCACTTTCATTGAGCCTACATCCTGAAGGGGGAGACAGTAGGAGGTTTCAGCTGCAGGTCAGCTTGAAAGACCTAGTCATCCTTGAAGTTCAACAGCAAAGCTTGCAAAGAATATTCTTTAATGTCATTTCCGTTCATAAAAACATGTCCGTTTCTGATGTTGAGTCATTTGACGGTGCTGGTGATCTAGGTGGTGAGGACTTTACTGGCTCTTCACTCCTAGGCAAATACCTACAGAGGAAACCAAGCCACATTTCTCCAAAGGTCAATTGAACTACAACTGAGAGGCCAGCCTGGGAAACTGGGCTAGTGATCCAGAACAGTGGCATCAAACTGAAATAGAAATAAGGGTCATTAAACCAGAAGGATCTCTGATGGCTGCATATTGAATTAGAGAAACACATACTGATATTATTTTGATTTGTTGTAATTTTATTAAATATTTAGCAGTTATTTTTTAATCAAGTTCAGACCACACTCAGGAGTGTTGTGGCCCATCATGTTTGACACCTCTGGTCGGGGGGTTATTGCTGTTTCCAGAGCAAACGTGCCCATAAGTGGCAATTAGTTGTTGATGGCAGAGATGGTAGACCTTTTCTCCACAATCTTGCACAAGCTAGAAGCACAAATATTTTGGTGGGCAGTACTGCTACTTGCAGGGTTTTTGAATGCAAGGACTTGGGTATTTTCTAACTCTAGGGTCTGAGGGGAAGGTTTGATCACATACTCTCAGCTGTACTACTCAGAAGGGTTGGTTGGTGCTTCAGTTAAGCTGACTTCCCTGCCCTGATGGTGGGAGTTAAGAAGTAGTTAATTGGTGGTTGGTAATAACAAAGATTGCAGACTCCCTCTCTTTAGGGGTGGCTCCACTGGATAATGTCTAATGGGGATAGTCTAAAAGAAGAGCTAGTGGTCTGGTGGTCACTGATGTTACCATGACTCTTGGGCTAACCTGTTCACTAGGCACTTGGCAGTTGGTAAGTGGTTGACATTGGTTTGTATGTGGTGATGGGGGTAATTAAGTCCCTTCTCTACAAGAATTTCCCCTCTCAGTGAATCTACATGATTCTTTAGAAGAATTTAGCCAAAAAGGAATGACACTCTCTCAAGAAGGAAATTCTGAATACAGAATGCTAATGCAAA
Source organism: Potorous gilbertii (assembly GCA_028658325.1). Classification (NCBI taxonomy): domain Eukaryota; kingdom Metazoa; phylum Chordata; class Mammalia; order Diprotodontia; family Potoroidae; genus Potorous; species Potorous gilbertii. The sequence goes on from CM053769.1 coordinate 57,186,025, forward strand.
GGAAAAGGGGTAAGTTTTCTAAGAGACCAATGCAGATACACAGGGAACTTACCACAAACTTAATATATTTTCTAAAGTAACATATACAGAAAATAAAAATAAAGCTATGTGAACATCAATAGGAAGGTAGTATTATGGTTCTTTTAAAACTTTCAGGATGGCTAATGCTTAGTGAATCTTAATTAACTAATTACTTAACTTCACCTAAGATAAGGGAAGAAAGCCAAGCACCACAAAGTCCTTTTGAAGGTATTTAGGTAAAGATGTTCAGGGATAGGGTTGTAATTTGGGATAGATGATAACTGACACAGAGAGAAAGCAGAATTGCCTTCAGTTCTGTCAAGCAGAAGGATCTTTGGACTTGGAAAGACAGAATGAAAGTGGCTAACAAGGCACTGAAATGCAGAATAAGTATGGACTAAGCGAGCACCTGACTGCCTGTGATAAGTTCAAATCTCCAGATCCAGATGAACCACCTCTTCAGGTATAAAAAGATTCAGCAGATGGTTGAGCTACTGTAAGCCATCTCTGAAGGTCATGTATAGGGGAGGGAGAGCATGGGGGAGAAAAGTCCAAATTTTCTATAAAAGGGAAAGAGAATGGTATCTGCCATCTATAGGTGAGTTTGACTCCCAATTCCTGGCCAAAATCTAGAATGTGTTATAGAAGGCATAATTAGCAAATATTTAGAAAAGAAAGTCAAAGGACTCACATGACTTCAGCAAAAAAAGGGTTTCTATCAGTATAATCTTATTTCACTTGCATGTGTGCATGCATACTCTTTTTTTTTTGGTCAGTGGTACTAAGCTGCCAAATCAGGGTGCTAAAGGCCAAGGCTATGTAGGCCAAGTGGTACCTTAGGTTTGAAATTAGGATGATATCAAACACTTGCAGAAAATGAGTTAAAAAAGGGAAATTTATTTAGGAAAAAATTTCTTTATACATTCATGGCATTTCTTCCTCTTCATCTCCATTTCTTAGAATTCTTAGCTTCCTTCAAAGCTCAACTCAAGTGCCGTTTTGTACTGCCTATGTATACCATCAAGGAGTTTCCCTCCCCCTTTCTCAGTTCTGGAACCATAAGACAATACTGCTCTGTGTCAGTCTACTCCACTATAGCTCTAATTACTGTCCTTGTAACTTTGCAAACCAGAATACCCTTCCCTGACCGTTATTCCTATATATGTTGGTTGCCTCTGTTAGATTATAAGCTTCAGGGCCAGGAATCCACTTTCGTATTCCCAGAGTTAGCAAAATGTTTGGTATATGACAAGAATTTAATAAGTTTTTTTTCATTGATTCATTCAACTCTCATCCTCTGTCTCTCATTCCTTCACAATCAAGCTTCTAGAAAAAAACCACTATTCCTTTCATTTCAACCTGTTCTCAAACTCATCCAATCTGAAATCTAGTTTCTAACCCCATCACTACAATTATTCCATCACTGCTCTTTCCGTGTTACCAACAAGCTCTTCGTTGCTAAGTATGGTGAACCTTTTCTTAATTCTCAACCTCCCTGACTTTTCTGCTGCTTTTAGCAGAATTGAGCACTACCTCCTCGTAGGATTTACAGTCTTCGTCCTCATAAGATAATGCATTCATTTATGTGTTCAGAACCACTGGTCCCCACAGGGATAGCTAGGCAAGCTGCTGTAGAGGGTGGATACTGTTTTTCTTAATGTCTTTGTATCTCTAGCACTTAGTAGAATAACCAGTAGACATTTAGGAAATACTTTTTGAATGGAACTGAAATATAATTATCAACATTTTTTTAAAGGTCACAGACCTTAGGTCAAGGACTGCTGATTTATCCCATGTTCCATAATTTAAAATATAAATATGGACTATATCAGCGGTTCTTAATTTGGTGTCTGTGAATTTGTTTATTTTGTTTTGAGTTTTACTCTGTACATAAGGAACTAGATCTTCCTTCACCCCTGAATAAGAACCAATAATTAATAGTGTTGCTGTCATAGAATCAGAGAAAAGGTTGTACTAGCTGAGAGAGAGAGAGAGAGAGAGAGAGAGAGAGAGAGAGAGAGAGAGAGAGAGAGAGATGGAGAGAGAGAGAGAGAGAGAGATTCAAAATCTTCTATCATTTTATCATTCCTGGAAAATTTTGTTGTGATTTTTATGTATTGCCCCATATTCTGATAGGACTGTCTTTTATAAACTTGAAGGATTTCTCCTTATCACTATTGTCTTGAAGTCTGATAATAACATATCCTGGAGAATTGAATTTTAAGTTTCCCTTTCTTCATGTTCTATGGATTCTTTATACTTGTATAGTTGTTTGTTTATTTTTAAAATCGTTCTTGTGGTTTTATTATATGGTATCTCGACTGATAGTTGTAATGTGCCCTCTTGGCATGCTCACAGAAACTCTGAGGATGGGGAAGCTCTAGAATTTCCTGGGTTCTTGGGGCTGAATTCTTGGCCAGGAAATTCTGCATAGCCACATAAAATCTATTATTAACTGACTCTCTCACCCCTCATGTCTAATCAGTTGCCAAATCATTCCTAACTTTATAACGTCTCTCATATGTGCTCCTTCCTCTGCTTTGCCACATCCATTGTCTTGGGGAGTAGGTTCTCATCATGCCTAATCCAAACTGATGATCCAAGCCACTCCAATCCATCCTGCGCTCAGTTGTCAAAATGATCTTTTGCCCAAGGATTACTAAGGGACCAGATTATTTTAAATTTTGGTCTTTTCCAGAATCTCAAGGAGCTTGAATTTGCTGAATTTTGCTCTCACATGTTATTTCATGATTTCTAGCTTGTTTTCTGAACTTGTTTTCCTATTAGTAGTCTGTGGATTTTGATCTTCGATATATTCAATTCTGCTCCTGATTCTGTCTGTGATATTTTCAAATCTCTTATTATATTTATTATATATTATATTCTATATATTTATTATATATTATATTGTTATATTTATCATTTCAAAATTAGTCTCTTCTCACTTTGTGGGTGTCATTGAATTCTAGCTTCAATTCTTTCCATTCTTGATAGTTTTAACTCTTTCTTGAGATCTTTAAGACCTTCTGAAAGATATTCTAAAGTTGAGAAATAACACATTTATGTTGTTTGTTTTCCTATTTATATTGTCTTTGGTACTTCAACTTTTGTATCAGTTATTTTATGATACTTGAAAAATTATATTGGAACTCTTCATAAGGTTACTCATTTTCCTCTCTTTTGTAATTAAAATGTCTTATATGGATTTCTCAGAGTTCTACTTTCCTTTTGGAATTTCTATTCTTATATGAAAAAAATTGCTTCTCTACATCCTTTCACTTCTCCATCTTCCCAGATACTCACTTCCACCAGTTTTTATCATTGTTTATAAAAGCTGTGCAGAAATAAATAATTTTAAAAGTTAAAGCATTATTAAACCATTGGAATTTCCTCAACTTTGATACTAGAGATTATTTTATAACTATTAATTTTATATAGTTAGTATGTTTACTACTACAATAAATAAAACTACTAATTTAATTAGAGTGTCCTCAATGTTGTACAGCAACGTAAAACTTTAATAGTTTAAAGTTTTAATAGTTTTAAGCTGCATTAAGACTTTTGGGACACCCTGTATAAATGAGCACAGGAGGATTTACCTAGTGCTGAGTAATGGCAAGAACAGTAACCTTTTTTCCCCCTTATATCTCCAGCACTTAGAATAGTCCCTTAGATGTGGTAGATGCTGAATAAATTCTTGTTGATTTGATTTGAGAACATCCTAAAGAAGGAGCAGAATTTCACCTCATTTAATTCAGTATTATAATCTGTAAGTATTATTTGCACTTCTATGTATGGAGTATCCTAAAATGTACTAGGAATACAGAAATGTATTAGATATGATCTCTGACTTCAAGAAGCTTGGGGGAAGGAGATCACATGCAAATAAACAAATAAATAAATTTATAATAAATAAATAAATATAATATAAAACAGTATGTGACAAATACCATAAAATTAGTCTAACAATTAAATCATTGAGACTAAAAGGCTACAGTTCTTTCATGCCTTCCTCACTAACTTTGTAGGTGTCACTGAGTTCTAGTTTCATTTTCATGATAGTTTTAACTCTTCCTTGAGATCTTTAAAACATTTTCAGTTTTCTATCATATGCATGTAGATCTGGTTTGAACCTGTGAGAGCTTGACTTTCAAAGAAAGGGGGCAAGCTCCTTGAGCTTGTCGTTGCCTTTTTATACCTCTACCTGACAATCAAAAGAAAAATTTCTTAAGGCTTAGGTTTTGGTTGATGTTCAGGATACTGCCAAAGAACATACACACACACACACACACACACACACACACACACGAGTCATAAACACACATTGACAAATGACTTAAAATAGGTTACACTAACTAACACTTCAAAACAGAATAATTTTCAGGACTGCTGAGCAGACATTTTGCATTTCACTTCAGCCCTGCATTGTCCAAATGGTTCCCTCCAGGCTAGTACTTGTGCTCATCCTCCAGTCAGTAGTCTGCGTCTCTTCCAAGAAGCTCTATAATAGATGTAAAATGATTACATCCTCTAGTCGTACAAACAGCATTGGCAGAGGACCCAGAATCTCCCAGCCCCTAAAACATGTGCACCTTCAGAGCTATGCTCATTCCTCTGAGGATTACTGTGTGGTCTTCTATAATCAATAAAGAAGTAGAAAACAGATAAAGCCAGGGACCTGAGTTCAAACCTGGGTGGGCTAGCCCAGACTCAGCTTATCATTAGTTAGTATGTGCTTGCAGCCACCATGCTGGCTTGGCCTTTATTTGTATCCCCCTTGCTTAGTACAAGGTCTGGCAAATAGCAGACACTTAATAAATGTTTCTTGACTGCTTGCTTGATTGACTGTTGCCAGAGTCCTCACAGGAAGTCTATTGACTTCCGCATGGGAGTGTAGAAGCAAAAAGTCAGGAAGTGTAATCATTTGCTCTTTAAGACCCATTTTAAGATCCATTGAGTGGGCTTTGGTCTTAGACTCCTAGCTGATAACAGCTTTCCTCCATCTCCCAGCCATCACAAGGTGAGGGACCACCCAGGGTTGGCTAGATCGCCCCAAACTGACAAGTCCTTAAGAAGGGAGCAAGTGTTTCCCTGAAAGTGGCTGAGATAATTCAGTGCATGTTCCATGGGCTGATTCCCTTCAGGTCCAACCTTACATGTACTCTTCCAAGGGGTGCAACCCCGCATACACTAAAGTATTATAAAGAGGTCAAGAATAGGGAGGCATTATTCCTGGCTTCACAGGAGGCAGGGAAGAAGGAAAAATCAGAGATGCCTTCATGGAGAAACTAGTATTTTAGTTGCACTTTGAATGTTGGATATGGTTCCAACAGAAAAAAAATGGATGAAGGCCTTTTATTGCAGAAAGAACAGCATGAACAGAACTGTGAAACTGGGAAGGAGTCAGGATGTTCAGGGAAAGGGGAGCAGTCCAGTTTAACTGTGGTACAAAGAACATGAAGACATGTATTGAAGAAATAAGTCTGAAAGGGTAAGTTGAGGGCCAGACCAGACTAGGAGGGGTCAGAAATTGGATTTTATTCTGAAGGAATATTCTGCCCATTTTATGCAGGGTCCCATGGGTCTCAGACAAAAGCCATTTAATAGGCAAGCGAGGGCAATGGTTCAATTAATCAGTCCCTTAAGATTCCCAAAAGAATAAGAAAGACTCTGAATGTCATTTGGATTTATAATGGGTAAGAAATTAGATGAGATGGAGAAAAGGAACCATTAGGATTTCACACAGGATGTTTAAATATATTTTGTTGTATCTGCAAAAGTGATAAAGACTGTACATGTATATAAACATACATGAATGTTATTCCTAAAGATCAGATCAGGGTTAATGACCAAAACAGGGAAGAACTAAAAACTTCATTGATCAGAATCCTAGGCTAAAAACAGTCCCTAGTTTTTAATTTTGTCTTTGTATCCTTAGTACTTTGTATAGTGTCTTATATGTAGTAGCCAGTTAATAAATGGTTTTCATATTGGATTCTATTTATTCTGTCTTGAAAGGTAGTAATTTCTTAACTTTGAGCAAGACTCCATGCATTAACTTAAAACAGTTTGTGAACATGAAGGTGGAGCATCTACCATAAAAGTCATCCATCCGTCACATTATCATTTACTGATAGAGACTAAGGAAACTTAATGAAGTCAAAAGCACTCAGTTCAAACAAATATACGATTGGATCTGTCAAAAGAAACATAAATAGAACTGTAGGGGATGTCTTGATGGGTTCCATGTTGGACATTAACTTAAATTTTACCTTCATGTGTTATACATCAACATATAGTTCCAATTTCTTTTCTCAGTAATATTGAACAAGTGGTTAGATTTAAAGCATGACATCGTCATTTAAAAACATAAACCCTTAGAAATTGGAGAAACCTCAAGGATCAACTAATCCAACCTCCTTATTTTATATATCAGGCAACTGAAGTTTAGAAATAAGACCTTAACCACAGAGGCACAGATAGTTAGTAGAAGGGAACTCAGATCTAGAACTCGTATCTTTTCACTTCTAGTTCTTTTACTTCCCCATACTACACCTGTGAAATCAAGTCTTATAAAATCATGGAATTTCAAAATAATTTTTTTTACTAAACTATCATTGGTAATAATAGCTAGAATTTATATAGTGCTTTATTGTTTGTGAAGCTGTATACATGGAAACTCATTTGATTTTCACAAAATGATCTATTCTGCGCTGTCAGGTAGGTTATTCTTGGTCATGAGGTGGTGGAGTGGATAGATTGTCAGGCCTAGAGACAGGAAGATTCTTCTTCCTGAATTCAAATATAACCTCAGACACTAACTGTGTGACCATGGGCAAGACACTTAACTCTGTTTGCCTCAGTTTCCTCATCTGTAAAATGAGGTGGAGAAGGAAATGGGAAACCACTCCAGTATCTTTGCCAAGAAAACCCCAGATGGGTTTTCAGTCAGATGGGATGAGATTAAAAACAAGTGAACAACAACTGGTGCTCTTATTATTCCACCTTACAGATGATGGAAGTGAAGCTGAAGGAGGTTTAGTGAATTGCCAGCATCACAGAGCTAGTGAACGTCTAAGGCAGGATTTGAACTCAGGTCTTCAGAAGGTCCAAGTTCAGCAGTCTGTCCACTGAACTACCTAAGTGCTATGTCTATTCAAGGCAAAGCACAGTACTAGACTCTGAGGGAGATGGACATAAATTAGACATGATTCCAGCATTCAAAGTATTCATAGTCTAAGAGTTGGCATTCAGAACTTGACATGTCTTTTAATGCCCTAAAAAGAAGAGGGGCTCAAAATGGACTGGTTATTGCCTTAAGCATGGAGAAAGGGGATTGATAGGGTTAACACCTGCATTCAAACACCCTTTCCCTAATGAGAAGTTATGTTTTAATATATCTCTAAAATTTCCTAAGGAGTAGATTGTTGCTTATCACCTTCAATGATCTGGAAACACTCTCATTTGCTCCATCCATAAGAGACAAAATAAAAGTGCCAATCTGCCCTTGTAATTTCCCACAACTGCTGGCATGTCTCTAGTCACTTTACTGGGCAGTTTTATGTCAAAAAATTCTGCTAGAAGATTCTTTTTAGGAGAAATGGAAGGACAGATTCACTCTTGAATCTTCCCCTCTTGCTGCTTTCACTGCCTAAAGAATTTCTGTCCCAGAGCCCAAGAAACCCATTTCACAGAGAAAGAGATCTAGGGAAAATTTCAGTTTCCCCTGGGATTACCAAGCTGAATATAGGGTCAGAGAGAAGGGTGACCACATTAATTCCATCAGGGCCAGGAAATAAATGGATTGTGTGCCTAGGATCAGGACTTTCAGGAGGACCTTGGCAATTATGGGTTGTGAAGAAGGAAATACAAGACAAGGAGGATATATATAAACTATTATATCAGAGGTGGGAGGGATATATAGTACTGTTCAGGTCCATCTGTGTCCCTAGAGGTGAACCAGCAGAGGAGGTCATATCCAGGTCTGTATGTTAAAGCAAAAGCAACCCCAAGAATGATGACCTTCTCTGAGGAAGCCTCCTGTCCCCCATTCATTTTCGAAGAAGCTATGGTTAAAAGTCATTATTTTAGGAAGATTCTTCATCTCTAGCTTCTCCTGGATATTAACTATAGAGGAAAATGACAGTGGAAGAAGATATCCCAAGGTTCCCCTTCTTCTTGCAATCTCTGAGAAAATGCAGATATAAATTTTCAACAAAAAATAAGTATAGATTCCTTCTTCCTTTCAAGTTGTTGACATTCCAAGTCATTAACACCTTCTGTTAAAGCCCTGCTCCTGTGCCTTATTATGCTGTAGTAGTGATCCTGAGTTTGGGAAATTCTTGCTGGTGTAATTAAATTCCTGGTGAGAGGATTCTAGCTGAAAAGATTCAGTAATGGTCTATGTGCTGTTTCTTCAATAACCAATCTAGCTAATTGTGGGAAGGCTCTCTTAAAGGAAGGTCATCAGCAATGGACTTTTTTTTTTTACTGTAGCAACCCACTAAAAACAATTCATTAAGGCATGGGGTGGATTGTTTGTGATCTGTGTTAGGGAGGAGGAAGAAGAAGGGAAGGGAAAAAGCATTAATTCAGCACCTACTGTGTGCCTGGCACTGGGCTAATCATGTTACCAGTACTGTCTCATCTGATCCTCATAAGAACCCTAGAAGGTAGGTACTATTATTTTCCACTTTTACAATTGAAGAAACTGAGGCAGACAGAAATTACTAGTGAATTCCCCAGGGTCACCCAGCTAGTAAATGTCTAAAGTCAATTTTGAGCTCAAGTCCTCCTGACTCCAGGTCCAGTGCTCTATCCATGGTATCAGCTAGCTGCCTCAAAGACCTGCATCCCTTGAAGTATATTTATTCAGTAACACTAGAAGGCAAAGGCAGTTATTTTAGAGAGGGAGTGTAGTAATTAGCCTGGAATCTTGACCTTTTCTAAAGATGGACACCATATGTCTTTCTGGAGATAACTTGAAATGGAATTCATTGGGGTTGGTGAGGATAGTAAAATGTAGACTTCACTAATTGTTCAGTGCTGCCAAACTTGGCATCTGAACAAAATGTAAAAATATACCAGGTAAAAGGGACCAACCACAGCACACACAGACCATAGGCAGAATTAAAATGCCGGATCCCAGAAGTATTTTATATAAAGAGCCAATTACACTAAGCATCTTCACAACCCAACCGCATTTGCTTGACCACTACAGACAACTCAAGTGATTTCTCCCTCTTCAACATTCCCCTAAACACTCTTTTCTTTGTCCCTGCCACATTCTACCTTATATATTTCTGTGGATTGGTTCTGTCTCTTCTTTTTCCCTTCTACCTTCCATTGGAAGGCATACTCCTCAAGGGCAGATATACAACTATTTTCATCTTTATTTCTCTCTTGCTTAGCCTAGTGCCTGGAATATAGGCTCACAGGATCCTAGATCTAGAGTTGGAAGGAACCTCAGAACTTTTCTAGTCCAACCTTCTCATTTTGTGGAGGAGAAAAGTGAGAGGTTGTCAAAGAGGTTAGAGGACTTGCTGTCACACAGGTGGTAAGTATCAGGTAGGCTTTGAATCAGGCAGGTCCTTTTACCACTGGACTATGGATAAGAGAGAAAGAATTAAACTGGAAAGGGGTCAGAGAAGGATAAGAATAATCTAAGGCAGAGGTTCCCAAATTTATTTGGCTTACCATCACCATTTAAAAAAAATTACCCAATGTCTCCCTGGAAATCTACTTTCTTTAACCCTTCAATGGTTATATTTTTTTTTGAAATTTACATCATTTCAAAAAATATGTGTAAAAGCAAGCACCCCCATATACACGAAGGGGTCTGCTATCACAGGTTCTTTGATCTGCTTTTCTCAAAGGAAAGCAGCTTTTGAGGGGTCAACAATTACTTTAATCAAGCACATATATCTTTCACTTCATTCAGGGGGAAAAGTCAGCACCCTGAACTTCAGAGAAAATATAAACAGAGAAATAAAGGTCAATCAACAGACAACTGTCTTACCGTAAGCAATACAAACATCACAGATCAACAGACAGATAACTCTCTGACTATATATACATAGTTAACAGAGAGAGAAGCACCAACATCTAGGTTTTCAAAGCTGGGGGATTCCTTATCAGCTGCCCAGAGTCTCAACTGACCGAATGAGAAAGCCCCAAAGAAAAACCTCACTTCAGAGTATTTATACATTTTTCAGAGACAGAGGACATCACAACCCTTGAGAACTAGTGCATTGCAAATTAACAAGAGGAGCAGACCTCCCCTAAACAAGTTTTTCATAATGGTCAGATCCATTAATGAGTGGGGAAGATCTTTAACTCTCTGATTAGTATTACAATATATACAAAATATATATTTTTTAAAAAGACATATCTTAAATTTAATACTTTATTATAAATTTGTTGATTTTTAAATTGAAAATGGAATTTTAATATTGAAATTGAAATTTTGATAATGCAATATTGCATCATGTAACCATATATTATTGTATTGAAAAGTCATTGCAGGCAGGTATTTCTGCTGATGCATGCTAGATTTCCTGACAATATGTAACATGCTCACCTGCCAACACTGGCTTGTTAAGACCTGTTGGTGAACTTGACCACTGATCAGTTATAACTTGCATTATTTGAAAAATAACATAATTACTATAGCTTTAACTCTATTACACAACAGATGAAACATGTATGAACAGTTTTTCAAAACTTTCTGCTCTTCTTTCTTTATGTTTCCACTGCCCCCTTATTTTTATTTAAATCCCTCCTAATTGTACCTGAGGCTACTACCACCTCCTGCATTCTGTCCCCCCTCAGTGGGCAGTATGACCTGCTTTGGGAACTTATAAATGGAGGTAAGGGCCAAGAACTGAAAGGTGAAGACTGAGAGGAGATATAGTCGAGAGACTGATAGGTATGGAAATAATTTTTACTATAAATTGTAGAATTTGGTTATCCTGAAGAAGGGAGAATCCACTAATGGTTGTGAGAAATATGGGTTCATGGGAAGATAAGCACTTTTAGGATAAGTAAAAACAAGTGCCACTTTCAATGTCAGATAGAGAACTTTTAGAATTACTCATCAGGAGTGGAACAAACTGGAAATAGATTCCTAGAAGTTTAGATAAATTAATAGATGATGGAAGAACAATGAGTTCATAAGAACAAATGGATTAATAAGGGAAAATAAGGTTGTTTGAGGTGCATCCCTAACTTTTGAGAGAGACAGTAAGGAAGATAATCATGACCTTTGGAAATACAAAGTCAGAGTGTTGAGTTGGATGTTTGGAGTGGGAGAAATTAACAAAGAAAATGAGAGGCAGCATAGCTAGTGGGTAGAGTGCTGACTTTAAAGCCAGAAGATCCTAGTTCAAATCTTGCCTCTGACATACTGGCTGGGTGACCTTGGGCAAGTCACTGATCTTCCCAGTTCTCTAGGCAGCTTTTTAAAACTCTAAAATTGCAGAGGTGTTGACCAGTATTGATAAAGGGAGTTTCCTCAGCTGAAAGTCCCCTATATGGATGAAATCACAGGTGTAGTCTCTGTCAATCTGTATCAATATGTCAATATCATTTATTGTGTCAATATCATTTATTCCACCTCTTTGCTCTTACTGTTCAGTAGTTACAGTCTTGTCTGATTCTTCATGACCCCATTTGGTGTTTTCTTGACAAAGATACTGGAGCGATTTGCCATTTCCTTCTCCAACTCATTTTACAGATGAGGAAACTGAGGCCAATGGGGTTAAATGACTTGCCCAGGGTCACACAGCTAGTAAATATCAGAGGCCACCATATTTGAATACATTGTAATGGCAAGCAAAGTAGGATCTTTTGCTGGTTTTGTTTTAGTAAAACAACTGCTTCTGATTGAATAATGTGATTAGAGAAGGTCTTCCCCACCTGTTAATGGGCCTGGGAAGACTTGTAGGAAGGCTCACACCTTTTGTTAAGTTTCTAATGAGGCACTGGTTCTCTAGGGTTGTGATACCCTCTGACTCTAAAAAATGTATAAATACTCTGAGGGTGAGGTTTTACGTTGGGGCTTACTGACTGCAAGTGTTTTGTTTGGTCAGATGAGACTTTGGGAAGCTACTAAGGAGCCCCCTGGCTTTGAAAACTCAGATGTTGATGCTTCTCTCTCTGGTAACTATGTGTGTATGGACAGTCATCTGTCCATCTGTGATACATGTCAGACAGTTCAAGCCTGTCTATTGATCTTTGATTTCTCTGTATTTTCTCTGAAATTTTTCTGACTTTTTCACCTGAATGAAGTGAAAGATATATGCTTGATTAAGATGATTGTTGACCCCTCAAAAGTTGCCTTTACTTTTAGAAAAGCAGATCAGTAATAGCAGGCCCCCTGGGTATGTTGGGTGCTTGCTTTCACATTCATGAGCATGAGTCTTCCTGTTTCCGAGACTAGTACCCTGTCTGCTGTGTCACCCAGCTGCCCTCCTTGTTTTACAGAGGAAGAAACAGAGATCAAGGGAAGTGCAGTAATTTACCCGACAATCATACAAGACAGGATTTGAACCCAGGTTCATAGACTCAATATCCAGTAGTATTTCCACTGGGCCACAAAATAAGCACTTAATAAATGTTCATTGAATTGAAAGAAAACTTGCAATTTATATCTTCCGTTTATTACTGGGCCTGAAGTGAGACCAAATGTTAGTGGGATAAAGGCGCAGATAAATCAATTAAGATTTAGCATTTTCTGTCATTTTAGAGAGTGAGGTTGTTTTATCTTGTTTTTGTTGTTACAGCTTTAGCCAACTCAACGAAACAACAGTGTTTTACACTCAGATTCCCAACTTTGTGGTACTACATGGAAGTTTTCTTCTAGGCAAAATTCTCACAAACTATAGTTTTACAACCAGAAGAAATAATATAATGTGAGACATCATTTGCCAAAGAGGGGGAAAGGAAAATACCTAACCTATTCCTTTAAAAAATACTTGATTCTTCCAAAGAAGTTTGTGATCTAAAGGGCCGTGTAGATATGGTCCATCATTGCCTTGGGAGACCTTCTTTGTAAAATAAATCTCACAGTTCCAAAATGTATCTTGAAGATGAAGCAAATACCTTATTTCTACACCCCCCCCCGTTTAAAAAGTAGCCAAATCTGGAAAATATAAATGAGTTTTCCCTTCTTGCTATAGAGATAGGAAGTTCCTTCAAGGTCAGTATTTACTCTATCTTCAGGTAGGAAAGCTTTATCCTAGAAATGAGTTAAGTATTATGGGAGAAAGAGCACTGAATCTGACTCTGGAAGGACTTTCCTCCACATATACTACCTATGTGGCTGCAGCAAGTCACTGAACCTTCCTGGGCATCAGTTTCCCCATTAATGTAAAACACACACGTACACATATGTACACACACACATACACGTACACACACACGTATACACACACACCAGGATTGCACTAAATAGCATTTATAGTGTCTTTTTGATCTAGATTTATGACTTGATGGCAATCTATTTTAATTTTTAAGTGGTCTAGAAAAATAATTTGCATAAATACCTACTAGAAACTTCTGCATCGGATGGTTCTTTCTTATGTCTTAACTTTCCTCGTTCTACAGCTTAGACTAGGTTCCTTTTGTTCTGTTATTAGTGAAGGCTGGAAACTATTGACCAATATCTTTTGCAAAAAAAAAAAATCAAAATCCTGTAGTATAAATGAAAACCTTTTTTCTTCCCTCAGCCTTCTCTCTTCAGAGCTACATGTCCTTGATTCCTTTTACTCTTCCTGACAGACATGGATTTCTAACCGCTCAAGTGTTTTTATCTTTTCTCTCAATTCCACCAAACTCTTTCAAAATAGTGGAACCTCAAACTAGACAGAGGAATGGCAGTATTTTCCACTGCTCTGTTAACTAGAACGCTTAAGCATCTGATAGCCCTAAGGTCACTACACAACGTAAAAGTGCCTTCTAAAACCTCAAAGCATCCTTTTATAAGGAGAAGCAGCTTGGTGCATTGAGCAGAGAGCCTGCCTAAGAGTCAAGAAGACCTGAGTTCGAGTCTTGCTTCACATCCTTGGTTTATGATTCTTGGCAAACTACTTGACCTTTCCGAGCCCTAGACAATGCTCTAAGACTAAATTGCAGAATTTGTTCTCATTTGCCCTTTCTAGGGGAATCTTCACACTCTTGGAGTAGACATCCCACCAAGTCACTTCGTCAGTTATCCTCAATGTGGGTTAGCCCAGATGGTTTTATCCAGAGTGTTGCCACTACATGTGCTACAGTTTGGAAGGACAAACAACATCCCAAATTATAGATTAATTATCACTCTTCATTGGTTGAAGGAGTTTGCATACTGAGTTTTCTGTGCCAGTGAGATTGCAAGTCTGGATCAAAATAAAACACAAACTTTTTATAATACAGTATGATATTATATTGTATCTTGCTGCATGCTTTTAGAATAAAAAAATTTAAGATTGTTTTCTGATTATTTGCTTTAATAATGCAGGCAAAGCACATACAATAATCGTTTATTAAATAGTTACCTTTCTATGATCAAATACAATTTAAGTGACTGATGGCATTTTCCATTCACAAACTCTGTGACCCGGGATGCTCTTTCTGTAGCCAGTAGTGTGTTTGACATTACACTATAAATTAATGCTCAGAATTTTTCCTCCTCTCTAGGGGGAAAGGAAAAGAATAAAAAACATTTATTAAGTACCTATGTGCTATGTGATGAGTAAACTCTTTATAAATATAGCCTTGTTTTGTCCTCACAACAAACGTATATTAGGTGCTATTATTTCCACTTTACACAAGAGGAAACTGAGGTAGACTGGGATTAAGTGATTTGCCCAGAGTCACACAGTTAGGAAGTATATCTGAGGCTGGATTAGAACTCAGGTCTTCCAGAGTAGGCCCAGCACCATCTAGCTCCCTCATTTCTCTAGGAAAGCAACTTCTTGTTGTGGATAGAGCACTGAACTTGGGAGTCAGAAAGACATGGATTTTAAAATCCTACCTCTAATATTTATTTAGCTGTATGATTATAGGCACATCACCTCCCTGGGCCTGTTTGATAATTTATAAGACAGAAATAATGGTATTAGGAGGACCTACCTCCCCGAGTTGCTTTATTAGTAAATGTTCTCCTTGAATTCATGCTGTTTGCTCTTTCTCTCTATGAGTGCATTCATCTATATGGATTGGCATTGTAGTGTATGGTAACAGCACTGGCTTTTTATTCTGAGGGCCTGGATTCAAATTCTGTCTTTCATTATTAGTAATTTCTTGATCACCTCACTTCCATGCCCTTGGCCTCTGTTTTATTATCTGTACAATGAGGGCATTAGTCTAAAGGAAGTATGAGGGCCCTTCCCGCTCTGGATCTATGACCCTAGGACCTTTATTTCTCTGGTTTCTTTTATTGCTTCATTCTTTTATTCAAAAAATATTTATTCAGTACTTATTGTATACAAGGAAAGCACTGTACTAGGTTTTGTTCACAAAGATGAAGAAGACATTGTTTATTTTCTAGTAGATCTGGTTTGTGGCAGATTCTTCTTTTAATTCAAGAACTTTTTTGACCTTCATTCTCATCATGGTCCAACATTCTGGTAACTCCTCCACCTTTTGCCATCCTTTTATTGATCCTGAAAACCCCATCCTGCTTGCAAGTGAATTGTTATAGAGGAATGATATTTGGCCTAACTAAAGAAGAAAACTTCCATCAATCCTTTAACTTCCTGGCTGTATTCTCCTTCACAGGCTGCTTGTGAATGTTAATTAACCTTCCAGTCATTGATTTAGAATGCAGGCTTTAAGCTTAATTCCACCATTATTATTGTGTGTAACTCTTTGTGACCACATTTGGAGATTTTCTTGGCAAACACATTCCCATTTCCTTTTTTAGTTCATTTTACAGATAACAAAGTTATCAGGGTTAAGTGACTTGCCCAGGGTCCCATAGCTAATAAATGCCTGAGGTCAGATTGGGAACTTATGAAGATGAGTCTTCCTGATTCCAAGTCCAGTGCACTGCCACTGGGTTTCCCAGCTGCCCATAGCTCCATGGAGACTGAATTAAATCTCCTTAGTCACCAAAAGTCATTGACTGCCATTCATGATAAAAGCAGATGCATCAATCATAACTGAGAGAAACAGAGATTGCCCACTCAAGACAGCTCATCAGCATTATATTAATGATATCATTATTTCCCAATATTTCCCAATATCATCATTTCCTATGATCCTATGCGTGGAGCTCTAAGTTTCAGTTTTCTTCGTTCTACCTCCTCTTCCTTCTGCCCCCAAGTTATGAATTACCTCTTAAAGTAGATGGGAAATCCTAATGAAGTGGAGGGTCTATTGGAGAATGTGTAACATAACTTTGTAGTGGACATAATTAGAACAGAATAAATGGAAATGGAAGAAGGTAACTCCTAGGTTAGAAATTTGTATGATTAGAAGAATGTCAGTGCCCTTGAAAGGGACAGGGAAGAAGAGAAGGAGGAAATGAATTGTGTTCTGTTGTTTTTATGTTTGGTTCAAGATGATGCTGAGACATGCAGGTGGGGACAGCATTCAGTTGAGTATGTTTATCACTCAGGAGAGAGATTAGCGATAGAGAAGGTGGACTGGAAATCATCTACAGAGAGGTAAATGGCTGCATCCATAAGAAACTGCTTGTAGAGAGAGGAGAAATGAGTGTTAATATGCTGTGTGGTTACCAGATTCTTCAGTATTTTATTGATAGAGCACTGGCAGAAATCTCAGAAGGAGGATACACGTGGAAAATATTCAGCAGCCAAGAGTCTGGTCTTGTATAAACTTTGGATAAGTGTTATGTGTTTGTTTTTAGTAAAATAGACAAAGTAAGTTTGAAGCTGAGACATCAACGCAAACACACTTACTGGTGAGATACTGAAAAATTGTAGAACAGGGAAATGCTGCCCTTTGTGGTTTGTCCGTTGCTTCCAAAGAGCAATATTCTATCGCTTGAAGATCTATGCTAGAAGATTTGTACTGGAGATGATCCAAAAGTGGTTTTTAGGGCTTTGTACAAGGTCCTATCAATGTCTATATCCTTGATCTTGAGAGCATCTTATGTAGAAAGAAGTGGGTTAATAAGGTTCAGTTGGGATGACTTTCCCTGGAACCTGGGAGGCTTTTTTGAGGGGGGATAATAGTATTTATTATTTATTAATAGGTGCCAATTTCTTTCCTCTCAGGTAATTTGAGAGTTCCTCTTCCTTGATAATATTTTTATTATTTATCAGGGAAGGGGATCTCTCAAATTACTGGGAAAGGACTTCCAACTCCTATATCTTTAATCAAGCCAACAGACATACAAATTTGCTTTGGCTTTGCCACATTTGCCACTATTGGACACTCCTATTTCTTTACTTTGATTCTCATGTACTTCTATGTATGGGGTTTCCTAGAGTGGGGGATACATGGGGTGTTCAGGGAGAACTAGCACCTCTGGTGTGAGCCCTTTTCAGAGCTGTTTATCCATCTTTGGTGTCTACCTGTCACTCAACTCTTGCTTGTGGCTCCAAGAAGTTGTAGTATGCACAGCAGCAACACTCCAATAAAACTGTCTTGACAGATGGGCTAAACCAGGTTGAGTGTAACCGAGGGGTCTCAGACCCTTTAGTGAGTTAGCAGGTGTCTACCCCAAGCATGTGAAGATTTCCCCTGGTGGAATGGGTGGATGAGAAAAATTTGTTCTAGTGACCATGAGGGTGACTGAAATAGTCACTTTGACGTGCTTAGAGATTGGTCAGATATCAGACACCAAGGTCATCCACTACATCTCAGGTCATTACCAATCATCCTGACTTTTGTCTTGACACTGGATTTCAATGACTCTAGAAGAGAGAGTAAGGCTGATGACATTGTCCAACTCTGCCTCACTTAAATCCAGTTCATGGGCAAGTTAAGACATCACCTGTCTTAACATCACTGGTCCTCATCGAAGACTAAGGACGAACAGCAACATCCTAGTCAACTGGAAATTCTTAATGTTGTCTGTGTCATGAACTCCTTTGGCAGACCTTCTTAGAATAATGATACTTTTTAAATGCAGAAAATTCATAGGATTTCTAGGGAAAACAGTTTTGTTGAAAATATAATAAAATATAACAACAACAAAAAAAAAAAAAAGAAGAATTCGCTGAATCCAGGTAAAGAATTCCTGCAAATTGAGATGACTGTTAACTTCTTTGTGGAAATTTATTCAAATCACTTGGCTGAAGTTTAGCTTTTGCAGCTGTAAAATATCAAATATGCATATGACAGCAGCCCACTTTAAAACAGATCTACAAGAAACAAGCTCATACTCTGCAAACAGAATAAAAGGAAAAGAGACAAACTCCATGAATTTTCTCCTAAGTATATTCTTACTTTTTTACATAAAATCCAGAAACTCAGACTTGGAGCTAGAACTTGAAACTAGCCCCATCATTTCCTAGATGAAGAAACAGAGTCTGACAAAGACATAACTTGCTCAAGCATTCACAGTCAGTGGTGGAGCCCTGGGATTGTTTATTTTCCTGACTGATGACTTTATCATTATTTATGGTCATAAAACACTATTACTTGTATTTTCTCATTTGAATAAAATCAGTTGAAGTGAGGTGGGTTAATGCATTATGCCCATTTTACCAATGTAGAAACTGAGGGTCAGATTAAATGACTCGCCCAAGATCACATAAATGATATCTGATAAATGATGGAGCAGAGAATCAAACCTGCATCATAAATGCATAGATTTAGAGCTGGAAGGGACAGACCTTGAAGGTTATTTAATCCAACTCTCTCAATTTATAGATGAAGAAATTAAGACCCAGAGAGTAGAGGTCACAACAATCTAGAGGGCAGAGCGAGGTCTTCTGACTCCATGCCCAGTGTTCTTTTCACTGTACCATATTTTCTGTTTTTTTTTAACTTTCAATCAATGGTACTATGTTGTCTCTTGGATAACTTTTCATTAGACATTTTGTACTACTTGTGCTATAGAATGGTTCTTTCCATCTATACCTGTTGGTTGAGAGGTTCCATAATCCACTTGTCTCTCCATCTTCATGAATACTTCATGTAATCACATTGAAACAGTCCTTTAATGTTTTTATTCCTCGTTTCATAAAAAACAAAAATTGTTATTTTTTAGTATGATGATACCTATATTTGTTGTGTCTTTTCAACTGTATCTGATTCTTCAAGAGTTGTGGAGTTTCTTGGCAGAGATACTGGAGTGGTTTGCTATTTCCTTCTCCAGCTCATTTTACAGATGAGGAAATTGAGGTGAATAGGGTTAAATGACTTGCCCAGGGTCACATGGCTATTAAGTGTCTGAGACCAGATTTGAACCTGTGAAGATGAGTGTTTTATCCATTGTGCCACCTACCTGCCTGACACCAATCTTTACATATTCTGTATTACTGTTTCTTGATCTTTTTTCAGAACCTCTTTTAAATGATGGTAAAGAACTGAACAGTCAAAAGGCTCAGCTTTTAAATCAGGCTCTCTCACTAATTTGCTCTGTGATGATAAACAAGTCACTGAATCTCAGAGTTGAATTAGTTGATCTCCAACATCTCTTTCAGTTTTGAAATTCCACTATTCCATTAATCTCTATGATTCTAAATCTGGAAAACATTTGAGGTTGGTGGAAAGATGGAAGTTAGAATGGACTCAGATTTTTTAGCCAAATAACTTAAACTACCCCTAATTTGTAAAAATGACTTGAATAGAGAGGGTAGCAGGTCAATTCCATAATCCTAGAGCAGGATGAGACTCAAGCCTCTAGACAGAGATATTCCTAAAACATCTTAGATAAATGACTTTCTGTTGTATTGTGAGAGATAGGTAGAATTTAAAATTCTCTAATTTCCCTTAGCAGACCATTGGAGCAATTTTTTTTATCCTTTAAGAGGGGGAATTTTCCTTTTTATCTAGCTATACTCTTTCTTTATAAGAGTCGCTTTAATGAGGCAAAGAAAAATAACTAAATCAGGCTGAGAGGTAAACAGCAACAGTTACTATTGATAATCACTCTTAAGCCAGGAGGGTCCAGAAAACAGCCCTTAGGTGGAACTTGGGCAGAGATCTAGTGTGGTACAATCCATGGGCTCCAGAGTGCAGTAGGTGAAAGGGGAAGGGAATGGAAGGGAAAGGAAGAGAAGGAAAGGGAAGTTAACTGGGCATCCTCTGGCCATCCAAATTTGCCCTCTTTGGATAGAAGAAGGAAGGCAGGGAGACAGACAGGAGAGGAGGTGCTGAGTTACCTAGCTAGCTGGGTCACTTTTCAGGCAGCTGGCTATACTCACAAGTTGCTGTGTTTGTCCTTCGTTACCAAAGAAGACCATGCCATCAGAAAAATGATGACATGACTTGCGTTGGTGACCCTGCACAGCCCTCCCTCACTCAAAACAAAGTCAAGTGCAAGTCATGTCATCATTTCTCTGATGCCATGGTCTTCTTTGGCAACAAAGGATGAACACAACAGCTCTTTCTTTATAAAGTGTAAACTGCTTCCCTCTCTTTCTGTCCTCCCTGCTTATGATTAACAGCCTCATCCCTGAAATAATACTTAATAAACTCTTTTTAAAAGGAGTTTAATTGTGCCATAGTCTTTCCTTCTCCATTTTGCACAGTAATACCTCCCTGAAAAAGACAGAATTAAAAATCAGTCACTTAAGTTTACATTCTAGGGCTTAGTGTTCAGCCACTGAAACATTCTGTCTCAAAAAATGTCCCATGAGGCTTGAATTATCTGAGTTATAAGTTTAGTATCAAGCTCCAGCCATTAAGTTTACTTTGCCCATTCCTTATTCCATTTCATAGGAATTTGTGTGAGGCATAGAGGAGGCATGAGTTCTGTGGGATGTAAATGCCTCATTTGCAAGTCAAGATATCACCCATGGTCATTTGTCCTCTTAGAAAACGAAGGATGTAAAACAACGATATAGGAGGCATATCCCTTGCTATGTTTTCAGTATTTTCCCCATAAACATATGTGTATATACATATGCACAAAAATCTGTGATAGCTGTTAGAGCATTGGCAGAATTGTATTAAAGCTGCTTGGTTACTATCTAGTATCACTGTTGCAATGTAGCAATTTTGACCCATTTTAAAGCAGATGTCTAAAAATTTTAACTTACACAACAGATATATTAGTATATATTTCATTATTCACATTTCCAAATGAGTCTATTTTATAAAAGTCTCTGAAGTATTTCAGTACACTTAAAATAAAAAATTTAGTTTGTAAATTTCCACCTCCACATATACTTCTCAGGGGGCATTGGTTGGATGAAGTGAAATGCTGATACAAGAAAGTGACCTGATTTCCTTCTTTCAGTAGAAGGTCCAGCCTCCCAATTAGCTCATTGGTTCCTATAAGATTTTGCTAATCCTTAAAATCTAAGATTGGTTTTCTGGAGCTTTGTGTTTGAAACAAGTTAGACGTTTCAGTCTTTACTGCTTCCTTTGGCCTACCAAGCTGCTTGTTCATCACACTACATGTATAGGAAAATGAGTTCCAAATTATTTCTAGGTTCAGAATCTGTATAACATTAGCCTTCAAACAGAATAGTAGTCATGACTTAAAATAGTTTATATTTCAAGGTGCCTCCATCTGTGTCCTTTCTCCTAAGAATGCTCTTTATTACATATGGTATCTAGTTTGTATCCTCTAAGTAGGCAAGAGAAAATGGAAAGAGAATGGTATATACTTAAATTTACAAAATGAAGGGTCCCTTGTCACTTGATATGAATAATTTCTGCAAAACTTCTGCTCACTTTCACCTCTACATACATACACTTAAGAAGTCTTTTTCATTACTGGTCTTTTCAGTCATAGAGACCAGATCAAATCAAGAAGTTTTGCTAGATTAACCCTACCACACTGTAATTCTTTACCTCCGCTCTTCCTGAGCCCTGAGGTATCTTTAATATAAGAATGTGAACTCAGAAACTGTTAAGAATTGTAAGAGACTGGTCAAAGTCCCCTATTTAACAACTAAGGAAACTGACCCAAGCAAGGAACTTAACACTTAACTTTACGAAGAGTGGGAGTGGAATGAGGTCTGGAATCCCAGGCATGGTTCCTAAGTCCCAGCCTCCATATTTTCATCTTTTGACACTATGTGGCAGCTACTTGTGTTTAGTTGTATTAATGTTGCTTTATTTGCATGATACAGTGCAAAAATCAAAAGATTTGGTGTTTGAAGAACAAAATTCAGTCAGTCATAAGCATTTATTGGGTGCTTCCTATGTGCCAGGTCATGTGCTGAATTCTGGGAATATAAATGAGTAGAAAGAAAGACAGTCATTGCTCTCAAGGAACTTACATTCTAATGGAGAAGAGGAAGCTGAAAAGGAGAAGCAGGGCATGGTGGAGGAAATTCAGAGTACAACCTGCAGAGGAATCAGTTTAAATGCTCTCTCTGCTAACTTACAGTTTGTGTGACCTTGAGTAAGTCACTTAGCCACTATGAAATTCAGTTTCCGTATGTATTAAATGAGGAGAT
>CM053769.1:57209077-57232345 GCA_028658325.1 Potorous gilbertii
TTATCTGCTGGTGCTCAGGTAGGGGCAGGGCCGCCTCTCAGGCTCAGTTCCCTCAGGGGGTTTATGCAGAGACCTTTTGTAATGGAGCTGCTGTGGAGCTCCTGCCTGCCTCTGGCTGAGCTGCCTCAGCCTCTGCCGCAGCGGCCGCCTCCCAGGGCGTCCGAGTCCCGGAGATACCCCGCTCCCCTCTCAGCCCGTCTCTCTCACTGACCTGTGAGTCTGTGGGTGGTGGGACCTTCACAGCCGCCGGAGATTATGGTCCCGGAAGCCTGCTTGGGTCTGCTCGCTCCTCTCAGTGCGGTGTTGCCAGGGCAGGGGGAGCGGAGGGCTCCACTCCGTCTGGGGCGCGATGGGCCCCTGGGGTCCTTCACTGTGTTTCTGCACGGCTTCCACTGTTCCAGAATTTGTCAGGAGTTCTTTGTAGAGGAAATCCATGGGCTGTGGGTTTGGAGCTAGCAAATGTGAGTCTTTCTACCCCGCCATCTTGGCTCTGCCCCTGTAATTTCTTAAGTTTTATGGCCAGGAAGTTTTAAACAAAATCCCTCCTGCAATCATTTTAACTTTTTTCTCTTATTCCATCTAAAAGGAAGCAGAATGCCTTTTCAGATAGTTAAAACATGTGTTATAAGGCTGATCTCCTAGTCAGGCTCCTCAGATGGTGCTGTGATTAACCTGTAAGGTGTGAGTACAGTGACCTCCAAGCTAGCATTAGAAAATGACTTCATTGTATTCAATAACTCATTATTAAGATCCTCCTTTGACATGATAATCTCGATAAGAAGTAGTTAGTCAACTCTCTGAAAAGTGCCAGGTTTGATCTAGAGAAGGAAATATTTTATTCAGATCTTTTGTTCTTGAAAATGAAATGCATAGCAGTCGTATGCTGACAGGAGAGATATTTATACAAGGATGATTAACCCAAGAACAGCTAGCCATTCTTCCCTACTATATTCCCACCCACTGACCCGGTCAAAAATCCCTGTCTCTTTCATCAATAAACTGAATCTGGTTCTGAGGACCTTCACTTTTTGCCTAGACAAGGCAATGAAAGAGGAAGTAAATTGGAGCACTGTTCTTTTCCTCTTTAATGAGCTCTCCTTGGCTCGTCTTCACAGGCTGGTTTTTGTTTTGTTATTAAGCCATCCTCCAATCATGGTAGCATAATCAGAAAGAAACCAGAGGAAAAAAACAAATAAGGGAGAAGAGCATATTAAGGCAGGAATGAGAAATGAAAAAGCAGACTGACAGACTTCTGGAGTAGAACAGAGGGCTGCAGGCATGAAGCCTTGTCAGAGAGAATGGAGGGTTCATAAGAAAATCAGAGGAAATGTCTTTAAAGATGTCTAGTCTATTAAAACTACAGTTTGAATTGATTATTTGTGGGTAATATATAGAAAAGTGGAAAATTTATGTAACTTTATCTTATATCTTGCAACTTTAGGCTTGCAGTTAAGAAAACACTTCCTAACAATTAGAACTATCCAAGAGTAGAGGAGATTGTTCAAGATAGATAGATACATTATATAAAAAAAAGCTTCGTACAAACAAAATCAATGTAGCCAAAATTAGAAGGAAAGCAGGAAACTGGACTGTGTGTGTGTATGATGTACAATTTTTAATAGCAAGTTTCTCCAATAAAGGTCTTATTTCTCAAATATATAGGGAAATGAGTAAAATTTATAAAATAAGAACCATTCCCCAATTGATAAATGGTCTGAGGATATGAACAGGTAGTTTTCAGATGAAGAAATAAAAACTATTTATTGTCATATGACAACATGCTCTAAATAACTAATAATTAGATAAATGCAAATTAAAAGAACTCTGAGGTACTTCTTCACACATATCAGATTGGCTACCAAGACAGAACAGGAAAATAACAAATGTTGGAGGGGATATGGAAAAACAGAGACACTCATATGATTTTGGAGTTGTGGACTGGTCCAACTATTCTGTAGAGCAATTTGGAACTATACTATTCAAGAACTGTAAAACTGTGAATACTCATTGTTCCAGAAATGCTGCTACTAAATCTATCTCCCAAAAAAGATCAAAGAAGACAGAAAAGTACATAGTATAAATACACAGACACACATATCAACTTTGTGGTGGCAAAGAAGTGGAAATTCAAGGGATGCCCATCAGTTGGAAAAAGGCTGAATGGAATACTATTGCACTAAAGAAACAAAAAAAGAACTGATGACCAGGATGGTTTAAGTATATACCTGGGAAGATTTATGTGAATTGATGCAAAGTGAAGTGAGGAGAACATTGCACACTATAACAACATTGTAATGATGGTCAACTGTGACTTAGCTACCGTGATCAATCCAGTGATCTATGACAATTCCAAAGAACTTATGATGAAAAGTGCTATCCATTTTTAGAGAGATAACTGATTAACTTTGGATTCAGATTGAAGCATTTTTTCACTTTCTTATACTTGTGTGATTTTTTTTAAAAAAAAAACTTTTGCAACATGGCAATGGAAACATGTTTTGCCTGTTTATGTATATGTACATGTATACAATGTATATACAATGCATAACATGTTGTTTGGTTATCAATTGGTAGAAGACAGCTTGAAAGGAGGGCAAGATTTTGGAACTGAAAATTTTTCAAATGAGTGTTTAAAATAAGTAATATTTTAAAAAATTAAAAAGTAACCATGATACCACTTCCAAACATTCTCACATTCTGGGTCCCAGTGGATATGTTATTACCAGGATGTTGGCAAGTTGAGAGTTGATGAACATTTTCTCAATTGCTGAAACTGGCATGCTGTTTTTTAAACAGTCAACAAATCCAGTGGGAAAACTTTGGTACAGTTACTACTCCAATAGAAGTAAAATGGGGAAGAAGTAGGGAGGGTAGAAAGAGGACTCTTATTAACTATCCAGTAAGATCAGAACATTCCTCATCATCATGTACCATTCTTGGTTATGGTGTATAGAGAAGAAAGAAGGAAAGACCAGATTTATAGCAGTGACTCATGGATCACACTCTAATCTTTATAAGATCTAGGAGTTAAAGCATGATTTCTCCATTCATCTTATTAAAGGGGGGACTATCCCAATGGAGGAAATATATTCTCCAATTTTACCACATAAAAAATTAATTATATTTTGAAGTCAGGAGTTAAGACACCAAAGTCAGTAATTCAAAAGATGGGTTTTGAATATTTATTTCACTATTCTTTTAAAATTTATAATGTCTTTAGTTGGAAAATTCACCTTGGATTTTCATTGTGTGTCTACATGTGGGCACTCTGTAATTTTTTTTACCCCCAGAGGCTTTGTTTTGTGTGTACATGAGCCAAAAGATCCTATTAATTATTGTTTATATGGAAATTTATTCATGTTATGAAAGTTGTAGATGAAGAAGGGTAGGAGAGGGAAAGCAGAGAGGAGGAAAGAGCATATGTGAAACCAGGTGTGCCTCAGTGTCCTGGGCAACCAAAAAGAATAAAAATAAAAAAGAAAACCCAACCTACTCACAAATACTTTATTTCCTTTCGAACTGTCACACTAACCAGCCAAAGTATGCTACTTGACAAACAAGTGAGATGTGCCAAGGAGGAAGAAAGAAATTCTATACCCATAGAATGTTTAAGATAAAAGGGACCTAAGAGTGAATCTGGCCCAACCCCATATTACAGAGGAAGAAATGAGTCACACCCAGAGAATTGAAGTGAGGTTAATATTATATTGATCACCTTAATAATGCCCCTAACTTCATCTTTCTCATCACTTCCCCCATTTTAATTTGACAGCAGCGTGGCCATATATATTGTCTCACTTTCACCTAGGACTGTCCCACCTTTAGGATTCAAAACACTGAAGTACTAGTCTCTGAAAAGAATTTTCTTTCCTTCCACCTACTGCATTACCTTACTCCCCTGAGCCTGTTATTTAACTTTATTATGACCTTTGATTCCTAGATTACTCCTTTTATTCTTGGTCCATTGCTCTTGCTCCAGTTTCACTTGACTTTCTATCCAGTCTTGTCAGATACTTCAATGTAATCACCATTCTTGAAGAATTTTCTTATTTACTTGACCTTCCCTTCTCCCCAGTGTATGTTAGAAGATGATCAGCATTACCTCATAAAATGAAAGTCACTGGAAGCAAATAAGACTAATGAAAATTCTGCATGAGATTCAGCCAAGTCATAGCATACAAAAATGTTCAGAAATAAAACTGGCTCAGAACCAATAAATAAACAAAAAGTAGAATACATGTCATTTCTTTAATGTTTTCATCATAAGATGTAATGCAACCACCTGCATTTGGACATGAACACTTTAGTCCCCAATATGTTATACACATAAGTTGAAATGGCAGTTAAGGAGATAAATTCAGGAAAAGCAGATGGAATAAAACAAGGAAGGTGACAATCTGGAAAGGTCATTTTATAAGCTACCTCAGGATGAGGAAGATACAAAAAGAATGGGAAACATCAAAGATAATGTTAATATTCAAAAGAGGATTGAAATTGCATCAATAACTTCTCAGCTATATGCCTGCTTTCTCAACTTTAAAAATATTTATGAGAATACAAAGTACAAAATGTTGACTGAGAGATTCAGAAAATATAAAATCCCATAAAACAGGAAAATTGCCTATATTTCTTAGAGTAAAAGTGAAAATAGAAAGAATTGATTGGTTACCTCCTGAAACAAACCCCAAAATGAGAACTCCCAGGAATATTATTCCTAAAATTCAGAGCTTCAAGGTCAAAGAAAAGATACTTCAAGTAGCTAGAAAGAAAGAATTCAAATAACAAGGAGTCTAGTCAAGATTACACATTATTTAGCACCTATCAAAGTGAAAAAGAAAAGAGCATGGAATACAATATTCCAGAAGGCAAAAGATATAGGCTTACAGTCAAGAATAACTTACCCAGCAAAACTGAGTATAATCCTACAGAGGTTTAAATGTATCTTTAATGAAATAGAAGACTTCCAAACATATCTGAAGAAAAGGCTAGGCTGTGTAGAAACTTTGAAATTCAAACACAGGAATTAAGAGAAATATGAAAAGGTAGGCATGAAGGAACAATCATTAGGAACTAAACAAGGATAAACTGCTTACATTTAAATATGAGAAGATGGTAATATATTATTCTCTCTGAACTCTATCATTGCCTGGAGTCATAGAATGAATCTACTTTAGATAGAAGGTCAGGAAGTGGTTTTATGTCTTCATGATCTTGAGATCAGAGGAAAGAGAGGGAAGGGGAAGAGGGGAAAATGTTAGGGAAAATCATTGCACACAGTCATCATGTACAAGTAGACATCTATACAAATCAGGAGGAGGGAGTTGGAACAGACAAGTGAGCCTTACTTTCAACTAGTCTGTTCAATGCAGGGCAGTACACATAGAGTTACATAGAGAAATATATTTCACTTAATAGGAAAATAGGAAGGGAAGAGAGAAGTGGGATTTATATGGAGGGCAGATTAAGGGAGGCATTAGTCTTAAGCCAATTAAGGATTACCAAAGCATTTATGGCTCTTTTTGAGGAAGCAAAGGATGGGAATCTCAGGTGGCGCCAATAAATTGGAAAATGACTTTGACTATGATGAAAACTTATTATGCTTTAAGAATAATGAATGTGAAATGATTTCGAAGAAAACCAAGAAATGAACAGAGCCTGAACCCTTATTCGGTAACAACAATACAGTAAGACAAACAACTTTGAAGGAATTGGGAACTCTGACCACTATAATGACAAGTCATGATTCCAGAAGACTAATGATGAAACATGCCTCCCACTTCCTGCCAGAGAGGTGAAAGACTCACAGCATCAAAGAAGAAAAACACACATACACCTACTACATATATATATATATGTATATATATATATGTATATATGCACATACACATATAGGTATATAATATACACACATACATATATATATATGTATATATATATACAAATATATAGCATTTTATATTTATATATTTTTAAAAGCAAAAATCTACCTGCTTGCCTTCTTACCCTAACCTCATTCCATTGAGGAATGAGGTCTCAATTCAGGCAAATATGGTAGTAGTCACGTAATTAATGGTAGTTAAAATTGCAGTTGTCTACCTAGGATCCAGAGAGAATAAACTAAATAATTTGCAGGTTCCTTTGAAGGTGGGATCTATCCCATCTTCCTGAAAGTCATCTGGAGGGTGGAGTTTAAAGATTATGCATGTTGTTTAGTGTTGCACTTTATAGAAGAATGTATTTGTCTAGTTGGAAGACAGCTTGCTTGACAAAAGGGTGTTCCTTGAAAATACATTTCAACTCACTTTTGTTTGACCTTACAGTTACCTGAGTGATATTGATCGAATTGCCATGCCATCCTTTGTTCCAACACAACAAGATGTTCTCCGTGTCCGAGTGCCTACAACTGGAATTATTGAATACCCCTTTGATTTAGAAAATATCATCTTTCGGTAAGATGGTGACCTTATCTGAGTAGCCTGTTAAGAATCTGTAAATGTCACTGGTGGTTTTTTAAAATGGTGCCCAAGAACATGAAACTCATTAATGCTCCCTAAGGTGTTTTATGGCCTTTAGTATAGTATTTACAGCAACATAGGATCATAGATTTCAAGCAGTAAAGGGGTTTGGAAGGCCATCAAATCTAGCCCTCTCATTTTCTATTTGTTTGAGGTGGGATTTGAAGTTAAGACTTCCTGATTCCGAGTTCAATGTCCTATCCACCATTCATATTGCCTCTTAATCCCCCTTTACCAACCAAGAAAGCAGGAACTAGGAGATTTGCCATAGGATAATTCCAAAATGAAGCAGGACTTGGGAAGAAAGAAAAGTCCTGAGAAATAGAATTCACTTTTTCATTTGTTGTTATAGAGCTACATTCCCTCTTCCTGTAAATGCTATCACCTGTTCATGTACTAGATGCTGTCTGTTATTTCTTTGACTATTTAATTGACGATTTTGACACCTAATCCTTTTCCTCATTTAGAAAAAAGACAAAATTCCTTTCTAACATGTATCATCTTTTTCTCCCTCCCCCCACCTTTGCTGGTTTCCCTGCTTTCCACAGCCAGACTATTTCAAGAACAAAATTTGAGGCACTGTTTACTATCTCTAGTTAGAAAATTCTTGTTCAAATCCTGCCCCTGACACTTGCTATCTCTGTGACCTTGGGCAAATTACTTGCCTTTGCAAATCAAAATTTCTCTTGGCCTCAGTTCCCTCAACTGCAAAATGAGAGTGTTGGACTAGACCTCTGAGGGCCACTTCAGCTCTAAATTTATGTTCCTGTTATCAGAACTTTATTCTGTATTCCAAGTTTGGATATACAATAGTTTTGTACAAGGGTTAGGATCATGTTTTCTATTTCATCTCCACTATTGTTTTTGACGATGCCCAATATTTTTTTGGCTTTCTTTGGTTACAAAATCAATTGGTCTATTGTCTTCAGGGAACATATTATGACTCCTGGGTCTCTTTCATAAAACCTTCTTCTTTCATGTTTACCTGTCTCCCCAGCTAAGTTGCAAGGTAATTGAGCCAGGGACTTCTTAGTGTCCATCACAGTGCTGGGCATGTAGTAAGGCAGGAACTAGGAGATTTGCCACAGGATAATTCCAAAACGAGGCAGGATTGATTGATGAATGAATAGGAAAAGAAAAGAATGGTTGGAGTGGAAGCCATTACATTGGTAAATGTGAGTGAAATCAATGGCAAATTTTGGTGCATTTTATGCTTCTGGAAAACCATTTTTAGAGGTTGGAATACCACCAATTGTAACTTCTTTCCCAAGAACTGGAGTCACCAGGGGTGAAGAAACGTAAGAAAATGAATAACTCGATCTGGGGTTTAGGGGTTAGTATATAAACACAGCATGCTGGCTGTATGTATTTGAAGGGCTGCCATGTGGAAGAAGGATTCCACTGAATCTCAGGTCATTAGAAGCCTTAAGAGCTATTAGGATCCACTGGGAAGAACACTGGCTCTGGAGACGAAGGACTTGGTTTCAAATTTCACTCTTTACAATTACAACCTGTGATGTTAGGTGGAGTATTGTACTTCCCTGGGCCAACCATTTGCTCATATGTAAAATGAAGTTGAAGTAGAGATTCTCTGATGTCTCTGCTGGCTCTGAATCTATGATCCCTCAAAGTTAGCCTGTGCCTGAATGGGATCCTCTTTCTGGCGTCATCAATGTGTTCATTTAGTCTCTGCTTGAAAATCTTTAGAGAGAGGGATCCTATTGTCTTCCAAGGCAGTCCATTTCATTTTGGACAACTCTGATTCTTAAGAATCAAACAGAAACTTTCCTCAGCTTCTACCTATTACTTCCAGTTCTGCTCTCAAAGGAAGGAAAATAAGTTTAATTCCTCTTCTACATTATAGTTTTAGATATTTGTCTGCAATTGTTATGTCCCTCCTAAATTTTCTTTCTTTCAGGTGAAACATGCTAATTTCCTTGAACCTCATATAATTTAATGTAATCAAAATTATCCATTTTAAATTTTGTAATGCCCTATATATCTTGTTCAGTCATAAATTCATCTTTTATACATAGATTTGACAGATAAACTATTCCATGCTCTCCTAATTTACTTATAGAATCACCCTTCATGGCTAAATCATGTACCCATTTTGAACTTATCTCATATATGTGTATGTGTGTGTATATATCCATATGCATATATATATATATATGTAATGGGTACATAATCATAAACTCATTTTGACCTTATATACACACACATATCATATACCTAAGATCAAAATGGGTACATGATTTAGCCATGAAGGGTGATACCATAAATGGTGATACCATTTGTCTCCTTAAGGCAATGCATAGGGAAAGATATACCTACTTCTGAGCAAGATAAGGTGGGTTAGCCATTGGAGCCCAGGTTCCAGGGATGGAATCCAAGTTTCCTGTGGGGAGGAAGTAGAGATCTTAGCAAGGCAACTGCATAATTTGGAGCTGGTGAGTGAGAAGTGAAGTGGAGGATTGGTACTGGGGCAGAGAGAGCAAAAGCTTACCTAGACAGTAGTTTCACCTCACAGGAAGTCTTCAAGCAGAGTCTGAATGATCACTTTGGGATATGTTTTACAGAAGATTCTTGATCAGGTATTGGTAGACTAGATGACTTCAGAGGTCCCTTCCAACTCTGAGACTGTATGTTCTGACACTGAGTATCTAAGGGGCCGTACATAACTCATAGACTGAAATTCAATATTTATAGCTCAGTCACTTTGGAGTTCATAGTGGGGCTGAGATCATGTGCAAGGGTGCCATCTAGGACTAAAATTAAGAAAATCCTGCTGAAGGAGGTGCTCCAACATTTCTTTTCTCTAATAAACAGACTTTTCTGTAAAGAATAAAGAGCCATCTAATCTGTCATGTTCTCTGCTTCTCCTGAGCAGGATGGTGGATGTTGGAGGCCAGAGGTCTGAGAGACGGAAATGGATCCACTGTTTTGAAAGTGTCACCTCCATCATTTTCTTAGTAGCTCTGAGTGAATATGATCAAGTCCTGGCTGAGTGTGACAATGAGGTAAGCTAGATACAAAACAAGTGACTTTGAGAAAGAAGTATTCCTAAAGAAAGTGAAAAAAAGATTTATCCTGGTGATGGACTCTATTTCTTGGGTTTCATAATTTAGGATAAGCTTAAATTTATTCAAGCAGTGCCTTCCCCCCAAAAGGCTCTAAGGTGCAGATGCAAAAGTACTTCTATGCCATGCTATTTTTCTTAGTAAAGGGAGTAGAACTGCATTTGAAATCTGGGACAATTTCTGTTGGTGACAGGAACTGATATATAGTGGACATGTCCTAGATTCTGTAGAACAATCCTGATTTCAATTAAATATTAATTAATTTTTAATTATTCATTTTAAATTTTAGAAAACCATTTTATTATTCATTAAATAATTAAATAATTTTATTTATTTCCCAATTACATATACAAATGTTAAACAATTTTTTCCTGAATTTTGGGTTCAAATTCTCTCCCTCCTTTATGACACTTTTTATGTCTCTTAGTTCTATTTTCCAGGTCAGTTTTTTCCCCCAGTGAGTTAATATACATTAAAAAAATTTATTCTTTTGATTTTGTTTTGTTGTTTCTTGATGTCTCATGGAGTCATTGGCTTCTACTTGCCCAATGCTAATATTTAAGTAATTATTTTCTTCAATGAACTTTAATACCTCTTTTTCTTATTTGGTCAATTCTGCTTTTTTAAGGAGTTGTTTTCATCAGTGAATTTTTGTGCCCCTTTTTCTATATGGCCAATTCTGCTCTTTAAGGTATTCTTTTCTTCTGCATTTTTTGTGCCTCTTTTACAAAGATGTTAATTTTTTTCACAGTTTTCTTATTTCATTTATATACCCAATTTTTCCTCTACCATTCTTATTTGTTTTTCAAGCTCTTGGATTTGTTGGATTTTTTCCCACCATTTCACATTTTTCCCACCATTTCACATTTTTTCCCACCATTTCACATTTTTCTTTGAGATTTTGCTTGTAGCTGTTTTGACTTCACTGTCTTTTTCTCAATTTGTGTCAGATTTTCCTTGTCCCCACAGTAGCCTTTTATGGTCAAGTTCTTTTTTTGTTGTTGCTCATTTTCCCACACTATTTCTCTTCTTGGCCCTTGGATGGAGTGGGTGGATAGTAAGGATTAGCACAGCCTCAGGTTTCAGGCTTTTTGGTTTCACTGCTGTTTTCAGAGCCAGTTCTAGGGGTTTGGAAGTTTTTGGTGCGTCCAAGGTGGTGTGATCTGGGGAGGGGTATGGTCACTGTTATCTTGATCTGCACTCTCGTTCTTACCAAGGGCCCCTGATCCCTTGGGATTGTAACTGATAACACACATACACGCAGACACAGACACACACACAGACATAAACACAGACACAGACACACACACACACACACACACACACACACACACACACACACACACACCCCTTTGCCCAACTTGGGACCAGAAATAATACTATTCATTCTTCATGATCCCTCATCCCTTGGATCCAGAAGTGATACTGCCCTTCCAGGCTCCCACTTTTTCTTGAAAGTTCTCTCTGCCCTTGAACTATGGGAGTGGGTATAGGCAGTATAATAGAGTTGCTAAATAAAAGTGTTTTTAAACAGGTCTGGTTCCATTTCTAGAGTACTATCCTTTGTAATCTGTTTTTGACCATTTGCCAGGTTCCTGTACTATCTCTGGCTTGAGAACTCCTGGATTTGTTCCTGCTACCACTACCACTTAGTCCCATCATTTTTTCATCTACATGGCCTTTGGGCTAGCCTCCTTCCTCATTCACAAAACTTTTTTCCTACCTTCTGTGTTTGTTGTCTTAGGTTAGAAGAATATATCATTCTGATGTTTTGTTGGCTCTGCCATCACAGAATTAGGTTTGAAGTGTTTAAAGTTGTTTAGAGGGGAATGTTGGGACAACTCAGTTGAGTGCTTTCCCTATTCTGCCCTTTGGGCTCTGCCCCAGAAGTGAAATGCAATATATTTTAAACAAAGTTTTGCAAAACAAATACTCTTTGTCAAAACATGTGTCTTAATTTTTGGTTTGGAAAATATGTTCAGTATAAATATGGGGATGGTTTAAGCTCTGCCTCAGGGAGGTGAAATCTGCTCTGGAGTATGACTCGGCCTTCAAAGAAGAAACTCCAGTGGATCCTCTTAGTTGCTAGCTGCTCTCTGATACCACCACACCCATATCTCTCAGCTCTCTTGGGGCAAGGCTTGAAGAAGCTTTGTCATTTCATGCTCATCCATGTGAAAGCATTGCAGTGCCTTTATAGGTAGAGTTTTCTGTCAAATACAATTCTTAATGTTCTTTGTCTATGCCTCAGCCCTCAAAGTATTAACCAAAATACTTCCCAGAGAATGACATTGATACTGGGCTTTAGTTAGCAAAATATTTAAATGGATTTTCTCCTTCAAGCTTTATGATTACCATTTGAGATAAGTACACCAGAAACTGTTACTTCTCCATTCCATAGACAAGAAATTAAGATCCAGCAAGGCTGTGACTTCCCTTGTCAAATCATTGTCAGTGTAGAATTTGCACCCGGGGATTCCTGAAGTCTCACGTGCCATCCGTTTTGCCGCATGGCCTCTGTTGCACTAATTTGTTTTTCTCTTGTGAGTCCTATATCTGGAAATGTCCCTGCAAAATGGTCCTGAAGTATGACAACACTCTCCCAACACTCCCATTATTCTAGTGGGCAACTTGACTCCAAAGATAACAAAAACATGATGCTAATCACCGATATCCTCAAGGCTTAGCCCAGGCAAAAGGAGACTAATAGGTATTAAATGCTCACCACTCACAGTAAGAGGCCTTAAGACTGTGATGGAGTGACAGAACTTTTGCCCATCCCCTATCAGGGTACATTCGGTTGTGTTATACATTGTGCTATACGAAACATTATGCAGTTATATGCTATGCTGTGTTATATGCTATGTTGTGTCATACCTATGTCACACATGCCATACTATGTTAGAATCATGCCATACCTATGTGGTGCACCTACTACAATTCACATTAGTGTTTTGTCATGCCAGATATATAATACCATGTCACATATTGAGGGAAAATGGTTGCTGTTTTATATGGCACAGCCCTGCCCATCTCCAATCCCACACCCCCCACGAATCTCTGCAAGCTTTATTCAAAATGGCAGAACCTTCACACACAATTTCCTGTTGATTAAATCAATTTCTTTCCATAAAGCCTTTTAAACTAATTAGTACCCCAATTTGATTTTGTTCAAAGAGTAAGAACTTTTCTTCATTCTACTTAAATTAAACCCCAGATATGACAAATCTGCTTAAAGCCTTATTTCTCAAAAGGCCCCTTCTTGCTCTATGAAGCTACTTTGTTTTTCTGTGGAAGCTAAGCATCAAAATTCTTTAAAGATCTTTGTTCTTAAGACAACTGTTTGATGTTAGGAAGTGCAAAGATAATTCCTAATTCATTTTTCAGAGGCCTCATATGGGGAGATCTTGAATAAGATGTCAGTCCCTTGAATCATTCATCAGCCTGAGTTCTCTCTATAACATTGCACTGTCCATTACAACATTACACATGCAACAGCAACCCTCCCCAACACACAATATACCTCTACAAGCCAAAGGAAGGATACAATTTCTGGTGACAAATTTTAAAACTCAGGTCTGATAATAAAGGAAGGGGTGGGAGTGGAGACATTAGTGAACTGCTGTTGAATGGTAACATTTCCCCTTTCTCTCCCCTTCCCCACCTTCCTGCCCAGCTGTAACGGTATGCTTTAATATTTTTTTCCCCCAAGTTAAGTTCCAAGTTCCTTCCTTTCCTGTTCATGGAAAAACATGGAAGAAAACAGAGCCTTGTTTAAGTCTAGTTGATCACCACAAAGATGGGTCATTTTTACCTTTCTTTTAGAATGGATCTAGTCAGCACAGACTATGCGCTTTTGAGATATCTCTTTCATTGTTTAGCGTTGTGCATCATAATAAATAGCATTAATTTAGCATAAATTAACACCACTACCTGGAGAACTTCTTTCATGGTCCTCTTGGTTGGTTTTCTATATATAGTCTTTTCTGATCTCACCCGTTTCTTCCCCCAACTACTAGTACACTCTCCCTCGCTATCTTGTATTTATCTAATTGGCATTAAGTCTGTATGTGCTGACACATATAGCTGTAACCTACAACAGAAGGCAAGCTCCTGGCTGATTCTTTGTATTTATATCCCCAACATGTAGCACAGTGTCTGACACATAGCAAATAGATGCTTAATAAATGTTTGATGTGTTGATACATGCCCACATGTGTATAACATATGCGTTTGGCCTGGTCATAGACCTAAATGAGCTCATCAGCTGAAGTGGTTGACTGTGATTGGGATCTTATGAATTTCTTATGACAGACACAATAATTATATGAAAGAACACAGAATACTGTTGTCAAACACAGAGGTGCACAAAACTCTTCAGTTTTCTTAGATCTAAGTTCGTGGTATAAAGACAGAAATAGGGGCTTTATAAGAAAAGGGCAAGGTATTTACAGAAGTTAAGAAAAGAAATGGGTGAAAGGGCTGGCAGAGAAAAATGGGGAAAAACAGGCCATGTGGGGATATGAGATAATGGCCTACTTACCTTTAACATTCTTTGCTACTCCTCTTTGGAATAGAGATGATAGTAAATGTTCATTGTATGTACTTGGCAGTGCCCCAAGACCTCACGACTAGGAGAGGTGGCACCTGAGTAGTGGTGGTTTACTTGGGGAGATGGAAACATGTGGGCTGTCAATTTGATATCGTTCCCTTTTTCTTAAGCTTAAGACCAAGATCTCTATTTTCTCCACAGAATCGCATGGAAGAGAGCAAAGCCTTATTTAAAACCATCATTACTTACCCCTGGTTTCTGAACTCATCAGTGATTTTGTTCTTAAACAAAAAAGATCTTTTAGAGGAAAAAATCATGTATTCCCATCTTATCAGCTATTTCCCAGAATACACAGGTAAGAATCGAAGATCATATACAAGAATTCATGCTATAAAATAAATGCATCAACCCTGCTTCTTGATTTTAATTTTAATGTGGCACATTATCTTTCCTTCCATCTGCCTTCCTGAGTAGACAGTGGAATCACTGCTTAGTGTAGGACGTTTGTAGCTTCTTTATCATTTGGAGTCTTAAAAAATAGGACCTTTGATCTAAAATCGGAAGGGACCTTGGAGGTCAGGTGATAAAAAATGAGTTGCTCAAGGTCATATTGCTAGATGGGTCAGAAGAAAAATTTGAGCAGAGTTCTCTGACTCTTCAGGTTAGACAACCACTCATGTGGACTATCTAGTTCTAGTAACAATCTAGTATGTAGAGACAAGGATCACCACAGGATATCAGCACGCTTTTGTCTCTTTCTTGCCCTGTTGTTCTTTACAGGGGCTGTTCGCTGACTGCTCTGCTCTGCTCTGATGAACCCCTATACTTATGCTGTGCCATGTATGGGTGCCCAGGTTGATGTCACAGCACCAAAGGAAGCATAACAGTGAAATTAATCAAGGGCGTTGTTGCTATCCAGGATTTATGTTGGAATTTTCCAGGAGAAAAGAAATGTAGAAGGAAGGAAATTCAACCTTAAGTCCTAGACTGTGTTTTAGCTACTCTTCTAATATCACAAGTTGAGTCATCTGTTATATTTACCCAGACTTGGCCAAACAACCTATTACCTTCTGTCCTGGTGAGACTGGTTTGGGGCTGAAAAATAGGACAATCTTCGTAGA
This sequence comes from Potorous gilbertii, assembly GCA_028658325.1. Taxonomy (NCBI): domain Eukaryota; kingdom Metazoa; phylum Chordata; class Mammalia; order Diprotodontia; family Potoroidae; genus Potorous; species Potorous gilbertii. The sequence goes on from CM053769.1 coordinate 57,224,349, forward strand.
GGCAAACAATAAGGGGAGAGGGTGCCAAATGAGTGAGCATGCAGAAGACCTTGGAAAATATAAGCCAGAATCATCTCTCCAATGGAAGAGGTCATGTTTACTTGCTCTTGTTGGTTCGCACTTGAAGTGAAGTAGGGGGGACATACCTGGATAGAAGCAGCAGCAGCAAAATGAAGAAATAGCTTCTTGTTTCGAAAGGATCCAAGTTTAATGCTGTAAAGTCTTGACTCTCTAGGAGATGGCCATAGAGTTCAGAGACCTGTGCTTGAAATGACCTTAAAAGGTCATCAGGTACAGACCTTTATTCTACAGTTAAGGGCACTGAAGCCCAGACAGGGTGACTTATCCTGGGTGACAAAGCTAGTAGTCTTAGACAAGATCTGTACTCTGGCCTTCCAGACTCCAAATCCAGTGCACTATTTTTTAATGCTATACTGTATGAATAATCCTACTCCTTTGGTTCTTTTCTTGGTTCTTAAGAGTCAAACATGTTAGTTTTTCTCCTAATTAGTAGTTCTTCCAGCATGTAATCAAGAGGATGATCAGTATTAAGTATATGAAATATATAGAAGTGTTACATAAGCATATGTAAATGAAATAAAATTATAAAAATCTAATATTAAAACAAATTTCATCAAATGTTAAATATTAAGTAACTTTTCATTAAATATAAAATTAGTGTTTAATAAACCTTACTTAATGTGATTAGATTTCAATATGTTATATATATTTTATATATAATTGGTTATAACATTTGATATATTTATAATTTAAATAGACATAAATGTATGCACGTGTATATACATACATTCATATGTACATATACCACTTAGCTTTTCTGGGCCTCTCTTTATCTGTAAAATAAAGGGGTTGGACTAGATGAACTCAGGTTCATTCCCTCTCTGAATCTATGATCACATGTTTCTATTGACTATTAAGCATAACAGTGTATATGTAATGTATTAATATATATTAGTATATAATAATAAAGCAGAATGAGATAATTACTGTCCTAAAATTATGAAGAATAGCTTATAGGGGTTCAGAGGAGGGAGAAAGCAGAACTACTTTGTTCTTTTTTGCTTCTGTCAAACTGGAAGGGGAAGAACAAACTTGATTAAGAAGATGTTGAAGTCCTCAGTAAGTGAGGAGGATGAGAGTGTAACTAGCTATTTAAATTAATTCAGGTTTCCATGTCCCAATAAATCCCAGAGTACATAAAGAACTTTTAGGTAATCACAGAGCTATTCTTGTTTGTATTTTAAAAAACATGCAAAACAAGAGAGTTCCCAGAAGATTGGAGGTGGGCAATAGTTTCAATGCTGTGAGAAAGGTTTCTAGAGGCTACAAACCACTGAGCTTCATGTAAATGCCCAGCAAAATTCTGGAGTGTTATTCAACTGATATTTTGTAAGTATGTAGAAAAGCAAGTAGTGATCACTAAAAACCCGCTACTATGGGTTCACTAAAAACAATTCTGCTAAACTAAATTCAGTTGCTTTTCTGTTTGTTTTTTTGTTACTGTTGTTTGTATTAAATAAGGGTATTAGGACAAGGCAGGTAAGGGAAAATGTTATCACCACAGTATTTCCAAATTATAGCATTCCATTTGACAAAATTATTTTAGAGACGATAGAGAAATGTAGCCCAGATCATACATAATTAGTTGGCTTCATAGTTGATTAAACTACCATATCCCTTACCTATTTAAGGCCCTGAAAGAACTCCATTCTGGGACTACTGAAAACCCACTCATTGAATCCCGCCTGCACCAACTCTCCCCTACCGTTTGTTTCCTTATTCTTCTCAGCCCAACCCCTTTACTACATGAAAGTGACCCACCCATCCCACTCTGCTTTTTGGAATGCCCGCTCCATAATCAACAAAACTGAATCTTTTCCTTTACCATTCCATCCTCTCACTGAGACCCAGCTCCCTCTTTATGACACAGACTCCTTGACCTCCATTTCTAGCACTGGCTCCTTGTCTACTCATCTTTTTCCAGTTCCCTGAGTGAGGTAGTAAAATTCCAATAGCAGTTGTTCCCCAGATTCATCAGTCCATAGCTACCACCCAATCCACACTTTAATAGCTGCTGTCCTCTGATCTTCAGGACATTGCCCTTTTTTCCTTGATGAGTTCAGTCTGACTCACAGTCTTCCTCTCCTCCTCAGTTCCTACATGCACATAGATTGATACTCCCTCAGACAAAATATAAACTTCTATTTCCTCAACTTAGCTGCTTTTTATGACTTACTTCCCCAGCCTAACTCAGCCACACACAAAGATGGCCATACCCTTGGTCCTGCCATCACCTTCAAATGTTCCACTTCTACATTCAAGCACTCTTGAAATTCCTTTTATCTTACCACAGTCTGCTGTTATTTCCCCTCTCTCTGTGCTTTAAAACCCCAAAGCCCATTCCTCACCCACAGCGATCTCCACTCTTTCAACTCATTAGTTCTTTCCTACCCAGGTCATCACCCCTGCACTTGTTACATCACTTTCCTTTTTCATCTTGACCTTTTGGTGAAAGTATCGACTTTACAGACTGTAGTTATTTTTTTCCTTAAACCCTTGCCCTGTTATCATATCACTGATCTTGCTTTGCCAAACCTCAGCTATGGCTCATTTCTACCAATCATTGTCTTCATTCCTACATGCGTGTTACTTGAATCAACTAGAAAAAAAAAATCATGAAACTATACTAACTGGGGTCACTACAAATTTATATTGCTATTCTCATTTTGGGGGGGCAGTATAGTTATTCTTATAACATGTTCATGTTAACATGTAAAGGGATTATTGTTATTTTAAGTGGATTAGTAAATATTTTTAAAAATTCATCAACTTAAGTTTCTAGTAAATATTGATAGATATAATTCACATAAACAAAAGCTCTTCAGTACCCTCAATAATTTTAACCAGTTTGAGAACAGCTGTTCTATAAGGATGTCTCTCTCACTTTCCTAATATACATGCTTATGCCTCTGACTAGGACCTAAACAGGATGTCAAAGCTGCCAGAGACTTCATCTTGAAGCTTTATCAAGACCAGAATCCAGACAAAGAGAAAGTTATCTATTCCCACTTCACATGTGCTACAGACACAGAAAACATCCGCTTTGTGTTTGCAGCAGTCAAAGACACTATTCTACAGCTAAATCTGAGGGAATTCAACCTTGTTTAAAGGCTGCACCCTCCTTTCTCTCCGCAATGAGAAAAGAAAGGGCTTTTTTTTGGCATCTTCTTGGTTTCTTCTGCAAACGCTTCTCAGATTCTCCTGTTACTGTCCTACCCATTATATTGCTCACACAGGTACCTAGCCTCCTCTGAAATAAAAGTCTGAGCACCAAATCCACCATGTTTGCTTAATAACTGCTACAAGCTCAGAAGAATAAAGAAATGGGTGATGGAGCTTAGAAGAAAGTATACAAAAGTTTACTGATGCCTTTAAAAAACTTTTAAATTTGACTTATTTTTGTGGTTCTTTTTTGGATTTTGGCTGATATTCTTTTTGTGCATGAATTTTGAATTTAAAGGTATTTAAGGCAAATATTTTATGGGTATCTATAAAAAGCCCCACTCCAATTCATATTGTGTTCTCAATTGTTCCTTTTTCATCGCGTGTAGAGATAATAACCATTTCTAATCACATAACATCAAACTTTTAATCAGTTGCTTTATACCATGTAACCAAAGTAAAGCCCTTAGGACTGTAAGGGAACGACTGGAGGCAAGGTCAGCACTGGATAGATTTGAAGTTTCATATTAAAATTTACAATTTTTCTTGACATATTGAAGCATTTCTTCTTTTGTAACATTTAAAGAGACTGTTTTAAATATACAGTTTGGGAATAAGCCCAAAAGACAACTACATGCTTTAATAAATTGGTTTCATTATAAATATAAACTGATATCAAAAGTGTTACCAAAGTTGTCATCTGTTAATCTGCTTCGGAAATACCACCTTTTGTTAAAGAAAACAAATCATATACATGTGTGTATTAGTGGCAAATGATATACTAGCTATACTAGATATAGCTAGGTGTATGTGGCATTGACTTGTGAAAACAGGAACTAGTCAAACAAATCATGTGAATGATATTATATGGTATCTGCCAGGCTTATGTGGAGACTAGAGATTTGCTGCCAGACTGTTGAATGGTGTGTGTCTTCCTAAGGAAGCTAAGAATATAACATCCCATATCCTTATACTGATTGTTTTATGAGTTTTTATTAAGTCTTATTTTTCCAGATACTCATATCTAATTTGGTGATTCTCATCTTCCAAAGAAAAAAAGGCAGAAGTTGCTTTTAACATATATCTACTACTTTCCCAGTCAAGTTGGTGATAAATTAGAGATGTGGCAAAAGGGAATGCTTATTCACAAATCTCAATAATAACCTAAATACCTGGTTTTGGGCTTAGTGGTAGCAAGACTTTTGATGAATCAAAAAAATTCTCTGAGTGTATCAGAGTCTAGAGCAAAAAAGGTCTCAGAAGGTCAGAAAGATGGATAGAATCAAAAGATAAAATTTTATACTGAAAAAATATAAAATTCTACAATCGAGTTCAAGAATCTCCCTAGGTATAGAATGGGAAGGGCATATCTAACAACAGTGTGCATGAAGGGAAAAAAAGTTTATTTTTTTAAAAAATGTAACTTTAACATGAGTGGAGAATACAGATGGACCATGGATGCCCAAAGGCTAATGCAAGTCTTCAGCTGTTCTAATAGAAACAAAGTGTGTAGAACAAAAGAGGATACAATTCTGCATTCTGGTGGGCTGACATTCACTTGGAAGAGTCACATGCTAACAGACTACCAAAATATAAAATATCCAAAGAAAGGTGCCGAGGATGGGCCTCAAAACTATGCCATATGAGGATCATTTGAAGGAATTTGGAATGTTTAATTTTAAGAAGCTATAGGGGGCATATAAGTCATCACATATTTGAAGAGCTAGCTTGTGGAAGAAGAATCAGACTTACCTGCAGAAATAGGAGCAATGGGTGAAAATTTCAGAAAGGTAGATTTGGGTTTGATGTGAGGGGGAAACAACCATAATAACTCCTTAATAGTTTCAGCTACTCCAATGCAGGACAGGCTTCATTGAGGGCGCTAGTGGGTTCCCTTCCCTTGAGATCTTCAGATGAAGATTGACTGACCACTTGTGTCAGGGGTGATGCAAAGGGGATTCCTGTTCAGGCATTAGACTAAAGGAGCTGGTTTCCTTATGAGTTTTTAATGAGGCTCAAAATGAACTTGAGTGGTTTCTACTTTATTTAGCAGTAAAAGTCACCCACACATATACTCTTGAGGCCAGCCTAAGGTTATCCAGATATATATTATATATATTATATCAGATATTTGATTAACTAATTTCATTGACTATGGCCCTGGCCATTTTGAAACATATTTCCCTTTACTGTAAACTATATCCACATGTATAAAAGAATCTGTGTGCAAATCTGCAGGGACAAAAAGTCAGACTGAACTAAAAAATAACTGAACACCTACCTAATGCATCCTTTTCCAAATCTGTCAATTCTCCTAAAGCAAAAGCATATTTGTGATCTGCCTACTTCAAGGCCTAATACCCAAAAGGAGTTCTGATTTCTACTGGGGCTGGGGAGAACCAAGTTAGGTGAGGGTGACATGTCTGTTTTTCAGGGTTGGTCAACTGGATGCTATCTTTGTCAAAATACTCCTGGTATCTTGTCTGTTGAACTTAATATTTTGGACAAGCTCCATGCACCTGTTTAAACATATAACAGAAGTCCAACTATTTTGTTGTTCATTTTTGTACAGTTCATTTCCTCCATTTTAGACAAAACTTAAGAAAATGTTGCACACACACAATGGAACTTAATGCTTGCTAAATTGACTAGATGCATGTTTGACTCAAAGACAGAAACCTCTTCTCAAGGTTTAGGAGTTACCATGCTGTCAGTACATTAAGAGATACTATTCAATTGGACAAGCATTTATTGAGTGCCTACCATCTGCCAGGCATTAATAACATGATTGTTTTCCCCAATTTTTTCAAAATAATTCACCAGCGTTTACCTATTACCATCTTCCTAGAAGAGAATGTTGAGTTCTAAAGAGGACAGAACTGTGAGTGCACTGAATCTTAATAGCAACTCTTATTTTTGATTGCAAAGCTGGAGCTCGCTCTGGAATTGTAAAACTTATCTTTCCCTTCCAGCTCCAGCCATATTTCTCTCTTTCTCTCTCATCACTATACACCTTGCTTTGGCTCATGTTCCTATCACCACTATGACCCTCTTAGCATCTGGCTCACAGCTCCATTGCCCAGATGGTCTCTTAGTAACATATCTAACCCTTTCATCTTTTCAACCATTTTCCCTGGCCCACAAACTAATACCACAGACTGATGGACTTCAGGTATTACTCTGAAAAGTAGCAGAATCTTCATCATACTTATCAGCTTATGTCTGATTATCTTTCCCTTCTGGACTGAAGTTAATAAAAATGAAAAACAAAAAGGTAGAACAAAACAAGGTAGGAGAGAATTTTTGCTCTGTTTAGAAACATATTAATATGTTTCTAATATTAATATACCCTTTAGAAAACCTCAAAAGGCCTATTATATATAGTAGATCCTAGATGAAATAAAACCTACTGAAATCAACAGATGAAGGTATTTGGCAAGGAAAGAGGTTAAGTTCTAGGACCTTTTTAAAAAGAAGTATAGCTAGCTGGGAACAAATCAGTCCTGGCCTTGGTTTTGTTGTTTTTCTGTCATATCTGACACTTCATGACCCTATTTGGGGTTTCTTGGCAAAGATACTGGAACACTTCACCATTTCCTTCTCCAACTCATTGCAGAGATGAGGAAACTGAGGCAAACAGGTTTAAGTGACTTGCCCAGGGTCATATAGCCAGTAAGTATCTGAGACCAGATTTGAACTCAGGTAGTTAGTTAATTTTGCTTTTCATCTGAAGCAAGTATATACAATTTCATGAAGAGATTTTATTGCTATTCTATTCACAATCCATTTTATCATCTATTCACAATCCACTGTATCAAGACACATGAACACACACACTATCACTTTAAAAATCAGGGAAAAAAACCCTCAAAAAACCTCCTAAGACTTAGCAAACACTTGCCATTGTGTGGAATGGCAAGACCCCTACTCAAATTGACTACTCTAGAGGCATCTCAAAGTATAAACAGAAAGTCCTTTATTTGGTTCTTGCAGGAAGCAGGCACTCCTTTCACCAGTCTCCTGGAGCAGGGAGGTGTCTTACAAGAGCAGATACAGGATTATAAAGATAAAAACCACAAAACTCCCCCCACCCCAACTTAACCTTTAACTCTGTTGGTTAATGTTTTGAGCAAGTGATGTATTCTCAGAAATTCCCCTGATGCAAACAATTGAGAAAGAAACTGAATAAACATTTCCTTTGTTCAATAAGGGGTTTTGATTGTACAATATAAGGAAATGCATTAAGCAAACAAGGGGAGAGAGGTTTGCAAGTGGTGTTACACCTTTAAGTTTAGAAACTCAGGCCTTGGGTCTGATCTACTCTAGATAAAAAATCTTCACTTTATCTCACTCACCATCCAGCTCTATTTTAAGCCAAAGAACCTTACTGTGACCATCTGCGTTTATATAATTATTTTATTGGAAGATACATAACAGGGGGGTGGAGCCAAGATGGCAGAGTAGAAAGACTCACCTATGCTAGGTCCGAACCCACAGCCCATAGATTTCCTGTAAAAAGAACTCCTGACAAATTCTGGAACAGTGGAAGCCACGCCGAAACACAGTGAAGGAAATTTCCGTTGCAGAGAGCCCTGAAAAACCGACCCCAAAGGTACCCCTGACGGGAGCTGAGCCCTGCCCGGCCAGGCGCTCCCCTCCCCCACCCCGGCCATGCGGCACTGAGAGGAGCAAGCAGACCCAAGCAGGCATCAGGGACCTGAATCTCCGGCAGCTGCGAAGGTCCCTTCACCCAC
>CM053769.1:57232845-57294306 GCA_028658325.1 Potorous gilbertii
CTTTCTATAAATTTGCCTGTCAGTTTCCCAATCAGGTTGCAAATTTTCATTTCCTCAACATACCCAAATCTTCTGAAATAATATGGGGAAGGGAGTGGCTGAAAGCACATGGGAACATTGCTCCACCATCTCCCATTTTTCTTTACACCACTCCTTTTTCTCTTCTGCCTTTATTCAGACCTTTATTCTCCTTTACATTCCAAATAAAAATAAAATGTCCTGAATCTTAAAAACTATAGGGATTTAAATGTCTAACAATTCACACACCAAGAAAGTCATATTTCTTCCCTCTGCAAAAATAATTTAAAAACCCTTTTTCCTTATCCTAAAGTGATCATTTTTTAAATATAGTTTATTTTTCAATTTTTAACATTCACTTCCACAAGAATTTGAATTCAAAGTTTTCTCCCCATCTCTCCTTACTCCCCACCCCAACATAACATATGCACCACATCCAACCCTTCCTCCAGTCTGTCCTCTCTTCTATTACCCACCCTTCTTGCATCCCTGTTCCCCTCTATTTTCCTGTAAGGCAAAAGAGATTTCTATACTCCATTTCCTGTATAGTATAATTTCCAGCTGCATGCTAAAACAACTTTTAACATTAATTCTTAAAGCACTGAGTTCCATATTCTCTCCCTCTGTCTCCAGAATTCGCTGAGAATTCTTCATTGAGAAAACAAGCAATTCAATATAGGCCATACATGTGTAACAATGCAAAGTACTTCCAAAATAGTTATGTTGTAAAAGACTAACCATATTTCCCTCTGTCCTATCCTGCCCTTCATTTATTTCATTCTCTCCCTTGACCTGTCCCCTCCCACAAGAATGTTTGCTTCTGATTATCCCTTTCCCCAATTTGCTGTCCCTTCTATTATCTTACCTCTCCTGTTCCCTTCCCCCTTGCCTTGCTGTTGGGTAAAATAGATTTCCATATCCAACTGAGTCTGTGTTATTCCTCCTTAAGCCAAATCCCTTGAGAGTGAGGCTCACTTATTTCCTTTTATCACCCCCTCATTCCCTCCATTTTATAAAAACTCTTTCTTCCCTCTTTTATGTGAGATGATTTGCTACATTCTATCTCTCCCTTTCTTTTACTCCTAGTACATTCCATTCAACAGTAAATTTTATTTTTTTGAGGTGTTCTCCCTTCCTATTCAGCTCACCCTATGCCCTCTATGTATATATATTACATACACACATACACTTATGTACATATACATACCTACACATATATAATATACACATGCATACATACCCATATACACCTACATATATTTATATATTCCCTTTAACTACCCTAATACTGAAAAAGGTCTCATGAGTTACAAATAAGATCTTTCCATGTAGGAATGTAAACAGATCAACTTTAACAAGTTCCTTAAGGTTTCCCTTTCCATGCTTCTCTTGATTCTTGTATTTGAAAGTCAAATTTTCTACTCAGCTCTGATCTTTTCAACAAAAATGCTTGGAAGTCCTCTATTTCATTGAAATTCCATTTTTTCCCCTAAAGTATTATACTCAATTTTGCTGGGTAGGTGATTCTTGGTTTTAATCCCAGCTCCTTTGACCTCTGGAATATCATATTCCAAGCCCTTTCATCCCTTAGTGTAGAAGCTGCTAAATCGTGTGTTATTCTGATTGTATTTCCACCACACTTAAATTGTTTCTTTTTGGCAGCTTGTAATATTTTCTCCTTGACCTGGGAAATCTGGAATTTGGCTACAATATTCCTAGGAGTTTTCCCTTTGGGATCTCTTTCAGGAGGTGATCAATCAATTCTTTCCATTTCTATTTTACCCTCTGGTTCTAGAATATCAAGGCAGGTTTCCTTGATAATTTCTTGGAAGATGATGCCACAGCTCTTTTTCTGATCATGGTTTTCAGGTAGACCAGTAAGCTTTAATTGTCTCTCCTGGACCTATTTTCCAGATCAATTATTTTTCCAACGAGATATTTCACAGTCTTCTATTTTTTCATTCTTTCAGTTTTGTTTTGCAATTTCTTAGTTTCTCATAAAGTCATTAGCTTCCAGCTACTTCATTCTAATTTTTAAAGAACTATTTACTTCAGTGAGTTTTTGAACCTCCTTTTCCATTTGCCCAGTTCTGCTTTTTAGGGCATTTTTCTCCTCATTGGCTTTTTGGACTTCTTTTGCTATTTGGATGAGTCTATTTTTAAAAGTGATATTTTCTTCAACATTTTTTTGGGTCTGTGTTAGCAAGCTGTTGACTCATTTTTCATGATTTTCTTGTATCACTCTCATTTCTCTTCCCAATTTTTCCTCCACCCTTTTTACTTGATTTTCAAAATCCTTTTTGAGCTCTTTCATGGCCTGAAATCATTCCATATTTTTTTTGAGATTTCGTATGTAGAAGCCTTGATTTTTATGTCTTTGTCTGATGGTATATATGCTTTGTTTTTCCTCATCTGAAAGGATTTTTTCGCTAAAGAAGTAACCTTCTATAGTTTTATTTTTTCCCCCTTTTTTGGTCATTTCTGCAGCCAGTTGCTTCACTTTTGAGTCCTTTTTCAAGCAGCGGATATACTCTAGGGACCTGTAGGTTATCAGTTCCTCCAAGGTGGCACAAATCAAGGGAGAGGAGTTTACTCCTTTCCTGGCCTGCTCTCTGGCCTAAGAGCAAGCACAAGCATTCTCATCTTCCCAGGATCTGCAAGTAGGATTCCCTCTCCATAGTCACCACCAGCTCCACCATGCCAGTGCTCTTCCTCACCCCAGGACTGCCACTCAGAACTGAGACCCAGATCAGCTGCTTGATTCCCCTAGGGTAGTTAGGCAGAGGGCTCCAAAAGTGGATGCTGCTGCTGCAGTGGCTACTGAAGCCCTGGGGCTGGAACCAGATGGCACTGCTCTCTCACCCAGGTGAAAGAGCTTTCTTACTGACCTTTGAAGCTATCTTTGGCATTTGTGGTTTGAGAAATCTGGGAATCGCAGTAGCTCTTCCCCATGGCGTCTTATCTCACTCTGCCCAAAGTCAGCAAGTTGTGCCCCATGTTGGGTGCCAAATTGTTAGAAACACACCTGACACTAATAAGGTATCAAGGAAAATTTATTACAGCAGAGTTCAGAGGAATTGAACACTTTGCCCAAAGCAGATCCATACCCTCTTTTCAGGATGAGGCACTGTCAGATACAGAAATGAGATTGGCTTCATTCTGTTAGTTCAGGACATATCCTCCCATCAGGAAATGAACTGGTTCATCCTCCATTAGATCACCATCTTCTTTATATGCCCACTACATAACCACTCTTGGTGTGATTCCCCGCTGTCCCAAACATGTTTCAACAGAGTACCCATGATCAGAAAATGGAGGGACAATTTTATGGGGGGTGTGTCTGCTTATATACATGAGGTTCATTAAGCAAGTGCAGTGAAGAAAAGCCTACTCCAGGTAACTGGCTAGTTCCAGTTAATTGCAGATTTGGTTACTTTATTAAAAACTTTGCAATTTTCTTAAGTCTGTCTCCTGATTGATTGAGTCCATCTGCAGGCCTTTTTATTATCTGACTTATACTCTATGACTTCATCAACTAACCATAACTTACTGTGGAAACTCAACTTTTACTGTCTCTTACAACAAGGTTTAGGACAGGCAACAATAGCGAAGACCTATCTAAATTATAGAAGGAAAGAAATTATGTGAAATTAATCACCATGTGAATATGGAATCCATAGCAGAGAAAACAAAGTGGTAACTATAAACTGATTAGCACAGTGGTAGAGGTAGGAGTAGAGATCTGTTTGTCACAAATAGCCCATGTCTCAATTGTGTTTCTGTTTAATATTAAATTCCATGAAGAACTGCACAAGCACATCTAGAACTACACATACTAGAACGTGGAGCCAAACAACATAACATTAATTTTTAAAATATTAAACTAAAAATACAGTTAAACTGACATTATTAATGGCTTTATTATGTTTTAAGCTTCAAGTTCAGATGCAAACCTCCCCTTCCATAAAGGTTTATCCATTGTGTCAACTGAAATTATGAGTTCCTTTATCATGGGGAAAAAAAAAAGCTTTCTTTCCACTCAAATGCAGCCAATGATTTTTGTTGGGATGAACTTTACACCCAAATCACGAGCTTAGAAAAGTGAACCTGAAGTTCTTTGAGTCTCTGGCATTCACGGCTTGGTGCTGGGTCTCATTTTAGGTTACCATGATTTTCAATAGAACCTGTGAGTTCTTCTATACAATTCCTTGGGAAGTGTGAGTTCTTGTGAGGTATTTAAATCTGTGGTGTGGTCCTGGTTTATGGGGGAAGTTAGGAAGAAGCTACATTTGGAAGGCTTTAGAAAGTTTTTTTTATAGTCAGAATTCCACTGAAAGCATTAAATAAATCAAATACACAATACTGTCCCCAGGGACATATTCATGCACATTATTAAACCAGAGGAGAAAATTGCCATATCTGCCAGGAACCAGAAGGTCAGAGTATATGTGAGGACACATGCCTGGTGCCTACACCTGCTGGCTATGAGATTTTCTTTTGGGCTTCATTTCAGAAGCCCTGCCAGTACCAACAGTACTCCTTACTTAAGTTTTTAGATTTGACCCCTGCCTGCTTCCAATTCTGCCACCAGGACCCCAAATGTTTGGACTGTACTGAATGTTCATGTATTTTAAATGAATAAATTGTGAACTTATATAAACTGAGATGAATAAACAATCCAACTATATAAGGCTCAGACAAGGGGTAAAGCAAGAAATTTCCAACCTCAGGGCTGCAAAGATCCACATTTTCAATTAACCCTTCAAATGAAATGTGCTGATTACCTACTCCATCTTGGTCAGATTGTAATGTGAGGTTAAAATATCAACTACAGGATAATATATCACAACTGATCACAAATCATGGTTGCAGTTTGGAACCTCTTTGTAATATTATTTCAGTTTGGTAAATGCATAAAAAAATCCCATAATATTCTGGAAGTGGTCAATAAAATACGTAATGGATTTTTATGGGCAAATCAAAGACTGCAGAAATTGATCCAAAAGAAAGAAAGAAGAAAACATTTATAGTTTGGCATGCTGTTTACTGTAGCTTTTACAACAAAGCAAGGGTCTGAACAGATCAGAGAATTTCAAAGCCAGTAACTTATACACATTCCAAAATTTCAAGAACAGTTTGGACAGAATCTTTTGGCAGCAGTTACACAACATGCATCAAATATTCCCTACTATCCAACAATTAAACACAAAATACAGTTATCACATAGTCATTCATCATTCTCTCCTAAAGAAAAAAAAAAGATTTCTACATAGAGAATGGAAACTAAAAGAATCCTGCCGCTTTCTTTCCACTCAAGTGCAGCCAATGATTTTGTTGGGATGAACTTTACACCCAAATCACATGCTTAGAAAAGTGAACCTGAAGTTCTTGAGTCTCTGGCACTCACAGCTTGGTGCTGGGTCTCATTTTAGGTTACCATGATTTCCAATAAAACCTGTGAGTTCTTCTATACAATTTCTTGGGATGTGAGTTCTTGTGGGGAATTTAAATCTGTGATGTGATCCTGGTCTCTGGAGAAAGTCAGGAAGAAGCTACATTTGGAAGGCTTCAGAAAGTTTTCTTTATAGCCAGAATTCCACTGAAAGCATTAAATAAATCAAATGTATAATATTGTCCCCAGGGACTTGGCTTGAGGAGGTATTTCTTTATTTTTACTCTCTCAAAGAGATTTTCCTGAGCATGATAACTATTTCTTCAGCAACATATTTTCTGTCTTAAGGCAAGGCATCAGTGGATTTTTTATAATTTATAGCATAGTATATAAAAAGGTAACTTCAAATACTTGTACATTTGAAGAATAATTTGAACATATTCTTAATATAAAAAAATAAAGAAAATACTTCCAAAATATTTATCCATAAAAAGAATTTCAAAGATTATACTGTTGAGCTTTACCTTTCTGATTAGATTACCATTTAAGCTCTTGTAATACTACTGGAATGATTAAATCAGTCTACCCACTGCTCACTCTGACCATTCAGAGTAGATGAGTGTGTAAGTTAAGAATGGTAAACTTCAGAATATGATACTCCTCCCCAAAAAATTGTAATGAGCTCCCAGTGGAATTAACTTAGGGCAACTCCTTTATCAGTGTGAGATACACTTCTGCAGCCAATATTAAAGTTCCCTCAGGAAAACAAAAATCTTTAAAAAATATATTAAAAGAATTTTAACCGGACCCCTGCTTTAAGTTAAAAATCTAATCATCCCTGAATGGGTGAAATATTTTGATGATATTTTTTACCCAATTCCAACTGATTCTTCAATGAAACTGGACTACAACCATTAAACAGGGTGCTTGAAAATAATTTTATACCTGACTCCCCAAATTAATTATGATAATCAGGCACTGGAAGAGAACAGCTGTGAGTTACACTGTTTCCTCCCTGGTGTCTTCAGCCAACTCCTTCCATCAGTTAGAATCTTGGTGAAATCTCTCTTACTTCTTCCAGCTTTGAAAGGACCCACTATAAGCAAAGAAATAAAAGAAGATACATTCTTCATTTGTCATAGTAACATTTTAAAACATTCTGATGAGTTTATGGGAAAACTTGTTTTCAACTTACCCAGCTGTGACCTAAATTTAACAAGCATTTACTAATCTCCTACTTAATAGGCATGATGTAATGCAATGGAAATATAACAACAAATACAAAATGGTCCCTGACCTCTATAATTTATATTTTGCTGGAGGAAATGACATGTACATAAGATAAGTAAATGCAAAATCTATACTGATAATTGGGGTGGAGAGAACAAACATAGTCTCCTCCTATGGAAGAAAGCCCTTGAGCTGAACTTTGAGAGGCAGAGGTAAGGAGGGATAATTATTTCAAGGACTAGGGAAAACACTGGACAAAGGCAGGGAGATGGGAGATGGAACAGTATGGGTAGCAAACCTGGAAAAGTAGGTTGTAGCTGCATTGTGAAGAACTTTAAGGGTCAGGATTATCATTATGGCCTCTACACAGAAGCTAAATTAGAGAGGAGAGATATTAGAACAAGGGAAATCAATGAAGAGGCTATTACAAAAGTCAGGGTGAGAAATTATGGGGGACTAAACTACGATGGTGGGGGCTCTGTGAGTCTTTCGTCTACTAGTTCTGCACTGATGCCAGTGGACTTCAACATACACGTAGAGTGGCACTCTTTCAAACCCAGCTTCCTAGCTCTTCCATGGCCTACTCTTCTATCCTCCTCCATCTCTGCTACAGGCAGAGGGTCATACGAGCTCTGAAATTCCTTCATGGGGTCTTTTCTCGTGTCTGACTAGGCTGGGAGCCAGGAAGGGAGCCCACGCATCCACACTCCCCTCCGTGACCACAGGCTACCTAACCTTTCGATGCCTTAGTTTCCTCACCTTTAAAGTGATAATGGTTAGACAATACTCCTGCAAAGTTTTGAAGTTCTTTCTGGCTTGAAAATTCTGTGAACTCAAGGGATTAGGTGCTGAGCACTCTGGTTATAACCAAGTTATAGTCCTAGTTATATATATGTCCCAGTTATTGCAGGACAATGGTACGAAGTAGAATTCCAGAGCACTCGTAACAATAAATGGTTATAATAACATACATTTACACAGCCATATAAAGTTTATTTTTATTTTAGACTCAAACACCAGAACACAAATAACAGGATAGCTTTTAGAAAAGAAAATATCAAAGTAAAAACAAAAATACAAAGAAAAGCATGTCACATGCATAGCAGAACATAAGGAGAGGATTCAAAACAGGTAGGCATAAGTTTTCATTGGAAGAAAGCCTGTATAATAATTATACTACCTCTTGGCTTGAGAGCTGTCCGGCTTTTCTTTGCTTCCTTGTGTTTTTTTTTTGTTTTCTGCTGTGCACTTTACTTGTTCTTTTTACCCCTTTTCCACCCCCTCTCCCCCCTCGAAGGCTATAATTATGAACATTTTATATATAGATCTATACATACACATATACATACACACATACACACATAGATACATACTTTCCCTCACAAATTCTACTCCTGATCTTTGTTTTTGTTTGTGCATAATCTCTTATTTCCTATCCCTCCTGACTCCTCTACTTCTTCCCACTCCCCTGCCTTATTTACTTAGCCTACCCTCCTTCAAAGGTTCCTTACCCTTCCTCTCATTTCCATAAATCTAAATATCGCTATAACCCCCTATAATGTTTTCACTCTCCCTTCTAGAGATCCCTATCCTCTCCCCCACCTCTCTATTCCCTTATGGTTTTATTTCTTCTGAATTTAGGAGACTTTTACATATACATACATACGTATATATTATTCCCTCTTAAACCCATTCCCAATGAAAGTAGGTCACCAGAACTGCCAGCCCTCCTCCTCCATCTACTTCCTCTGTGTTGACTTTTCCACTTGTGCCTCATTTGTAGTGTTTTTTAGCTTTTTAGCTGTTCCTAAATGGTTTTATTTTTTAAAGTCATATAACACTCAGGTCTACCCCAATCTTTCTTATGAACTACCCAATTACTAATGACAATCTAAGACATACATTTTACATATATAAAAGGTATATGTTCTGTCCTTATTGAATTTCTCTAGATCAGTCTGTTATATAGTCCGTTTTTGTTTCCTTTTAGTATTATGCTTAACTTTGCTGGAACCTCCGATTTTTAGGTTTTCAATATATTCCAAAACCTGTGATCCTTTAGTTTCTCCACTACTAGGTCTTGTGTGATTCTGATTGTGGCACCGTCATATTTAAATTGGCTTTTTCCTTGCTGCTCTTTTAATGTTTTTTTCCTTGCTGCTCTTTTAATGTTCCTTGGGCTGGAAGTTTTGGAATTTGACTATGACATTCTTGTGAGTTTTCCTCATAAGATCTATTTTAAGTGGAACTCAAAGGACTGGCATTTTTTTTATTTCTACTGTTGCCCCCTTCCCCCACCTCTCCCGCATTGTTGTAATGCTTCAGGACAATTTTATTTATTTAATTTATATTTATATTATATTGATTTTTATATATATTAATTTATATTAGCTTAATTATTTCTTGTATCAGGATTCTTTTGATCATAGCTTTCAGGCAGTCTGATTATTCTTAAGTTTTTTTGATCTATTCTTCAGATAAGTTGTTTTTCTTATAAGATGTTTCACTGTCTTCTATTTTTTCATTCTTTATATTTTTAAAATTATTTATTGATCTCTTATAACTTTGCTGGCTTTATCTTGCCCAATTCTAATTTTCAAGGTGTCATTTTATCCTTAAGATTTTGGATCTCCTGTTTTTCTTGGATTATTCTTACTTTTAAAAAATGTTTCCTCCATCTCTCATTTGATTTTTTCCTCATGCTTCCTCAGTTCTCCTGGGTTCAATTATTATCTTTGTGTAGATGACTCTTGTATCTATTTACAGAGCCTTGATCCTTCTTCTGAGCTGTACTCCATATCCACAATTTTCTGGACATCTCTACTTGGGTTTGTTGTAGGTCTTTTAAAGTCTACATTTCTAAAGCAGAACTCCTATCTTCTCTCTTAAAACTGCCCCTTCTCCATATGTCCCTATTTCTGTTAAGAATATACACAATATTTCAGTCATCCAAGTTACACAAAACTCAGTTATTTTTTATTCTTTCCATACTATATCTCATCAGCTCCCAAGTCTCCCTATTCAAGATGGCCACTTAGCTGGTTTAAGTTTCACCGCTTTTCAGACTCCTAATTGAATTCCCAGCTTCAAGTTCAGTTAAGGTACAATCCCCTTCTTAAAGTACAGATCTCACAGTCTGGCTCTTCACATTAAGAGATTCCCAATTAACTGTAGGTATTTTAAGTTCTTCACAATCTGACTCCAGGACACCTTTCAAGAATTATATCACATTATTCTCCTTTCATGTCTCCATCAAACATGCCCAGCTCTTGTTCGCTGAATTTAACATTTCCTTCTCCATACCTTTGCACAGGGCGTCTTCTATGCCTGGAGTGAACTCTATCATCACCTTCATTTCTTAGCTTCTTTCAAGGTTTAGCACATGTGCTACTTCCTATGGGATGATTTTCCTGATCCCTTGGGTTGTAAGAGTTCTCCTTATTTTTAATTATCTTGTATTACTTATCTGTTTACTTGTTCTCATTTCCTGACAATGCAGGTTACATGAGAATAAGGAAGTATTTTTAAAAAACTGTTTTAAATTTTGGGAGTCAGTGAGGTCAACGATGTGAATGAGATTATCATGAGGAAGAAGAGGGGGTAGGGAGAGAAGAAAATGGGGAGAGAGAAGTTGGAGATCACCCACTATGGAAAGAACCTTGAGGAATGCTTGTAATATAGGAGGACGAAGATCAAAAACTGAGAAAGGGTCACTGGACCCTGTCAGATGTCAATGGCAAGTTGAAGAAACAATTCCATCAGCATATGGGCTTGGCAATTACAAGATGGAGTTATTGATTGACTGCTGAGACAGTGTAAGGGACCCAGAAGGGAAATGACTGAGTTAAGTCCGGAAGTGGGCGGAGCATTACAATGACTTTAGAGTGGAAGGACAAGGATGACATCCTGGTCTCTGATGCTCATTACTCCGATGTTCTTGGTCAAGTCACTTAACCTCCCTAGGGCCTCAGTTTCTTTATCCGTAAATGTAGGGGTAAGTAACCTAGGAGGATTCCCTTTCAGCTCTAGGTCTGTGATCCTAGTGGAAGAGCTGAGAGTACAACTGTACTCTCTTAACTCCATGTAAACAAATAACACCAACAACAATAATATTTACATAGCACTGTAAGATTTGCAAGTGCTTTATATATGCTATTTCATTTGATTCCCACAACAACCCTAAGAGTTAAGTGCTTTTAAGAGACTGACCAGGGTCACAGAGGGAGTAAATACCTGAGGCAGGATTCAATTTTAGATCTTCCTGATTCCAAATCAAATATTCTACTGACTGTGCCACCCAGCTTTTCAGTTAAATAAATATAATAAATTACAAATAAATGTGTGAAGTTTATGGAAAACTACTAAATTTTATTTTATGAAAATGTTTACTCTAACTTTCTGATCTGAGTGACTTAACAGGCTTATTTGGGTTCTCCCCTATTATGGACATGAATTCCAATGTTCTTAAAAATCTGACACTGTACCAAACTAGTCAAACTTAACTAAAAACAAGATCCATAACTGATCACACAAAGGAACAATACTCTAGTTAGCAAATACTATGATGACCCCAAATGTAAGGACAATCCAAACTGATGCACTTTATTTAACTTTCTTATCATTAAAAAAAAGAGGAGAAAATGTGACAGAGTTGCCAGGGCACATCATGCAGTCAAAATTCTGAATTCCAGTTCTGCCTCTGATACATACTATTATATGCCAACAGACAACTCTCTAGGGCAATACAAACAACTTGCCAATCTGCATTAAAAAACATTTCCATACCAGAAGTTTAAACTAAATTTAAAAAGAAAAAACAACAATTTTCTCAACTGTCAACATATCCATTATATAGTTTCAAAGCTCATAATATGATAAAAATGATCCTACCTAAATTAATTTATTCAGTACCATACCAAACTACGAAAAAATTACTTTATAGAGCTGGAAAAAATAACAAAATTCATCAGAAAAAACAAAAGGTCCAGAATATCAAGGGAATTAATGAAAAGAAATGCAAGGGAAATTGGCAGATCTTAAATTATATTATAAAGTAGCAATCACTGAAACTACTCAGTAATGACAACAAAATAAGAGTAGTAAGTAGTAGATCAGTGGAATAGGTTAGATATGTAAGACACAGTAGTCAATGACCATAGCATTCCACTGTTTGATAAATCCAAAAATTCCAGCTTCTGGGATAAGAACTCACTATTTTAACAAAAACTGCTGGGAAAATTGGAAAATAGTATAGTAGAAACTAGGCAAAGAACAACATCTTACACAGTTTACCTAGATAAAGTCAAAATGGGTACATGATTTAGATAAAAAGGCTGCTACTCTAAGCAAACTGGGAGAGAACAAAGAATAGTTTACCTGTCAGATTTATGGAGAATGGAAAAATTTATGACCAAACAAGAGGTAGAGAATATTATGAAATGCAAAATGGATGACTTTAATTACATTAAACTGAAAAGTTTTTGTACAAACAAAGCCAATGGAACTAAGATTAGAAGGAAAGCAGAAAGCTGGGAAACAATTTTTACAATCAGTGTCTCTGACAAAGGCCTCATTTCTAAAATACATAGAGAGCTGAGTCAAATTTATAAGAATGCAAGTTATTCCCAACTTGATAAATGGTCAAAGGATATGAACAGGCAGTGTTCAGAAGAAATTAAAGCTATCTATAGTCATATGATAAAATGCTCTAAATCACTACTGATTAGAGAAATGAAAATTAAAACTACTCTGAGGTACCACATCCCCTCTATCAGAATGGCTAACATGACAAAAGAGGAAAATGATCAATATTGGAGAAGAGGTGAGAAAATTGGAACACTAATGCATTGCTGGTGGAGTTGTGAACTGATCTAACCATTCTGGAGAGCAATTTGGAATTATGCCCAAAGGACTATCAAAACTGTGAACACCTTTTGACCCAGCAAAACCATTTCTAGGTCTTGATCCCAAAGAGATCATTAAAATGTGAAAAGGATCCACATGTACCAAAAATAGTTCTTTTTGTGGTGGCTAAGAATTGGAAATTGAGGGGCTGCCCATCAGCTGGGGAATGGCTGAACAAGCTATGGTATATGAATGCAATGGAATACTATTGTTTCACTAGAAATGATAAGCAGGTGGATTTAAGAAAAACCTGGAAAGACTTACAGGAACTGATGCTAAGTGAAGTAGGCAGAACCAGGAGAACATTGTACACAATAACAGTCACATGGACTAACTTTGACAAAGTTACCTCTTCTTAGCAATGCAAGAATCTATGACATCTCCAAAAGACTCATGATGGAAAATGCAATCCACACCCAGAAAAAGGACTATGTAGTCTGAATGCAGATCAAAGTATACTATCTGCTCATTTTATTTGCTTGTTTCTTCTTTCTTGTGGCTCCTCTCATTGGTTCTAATTCTTCTTTACAACATGACTAATGTGAAGATATGTTTAATACGAATATATATGTAGAGTATATGTAAAGAATGTATATGTATCAGATTGCAAGCCATCTTGGGGTGGAGGAAGGGAGGGAGGAGGAGAAAATTTGGAACTCAAAATCTTATGGAAGCAAATGTTGAAAACAAAGTAAATAAATCAATTTTTTTTTAAATGTCAGAAGCTCATATCACTTTTAATGAAAGAGATAACTGGATTTACCTGGGCATCTTTTGCAGTCTTAAAGTTAACTATTTTCCCAAACTCTTTGGCATGGAATACAGACTTTACACGTTCCTACAGACCAAATAAAGAAATGAATAATTATACAGAAGGGTAAACAAGTTTTACTGGGAAATTAGCATAAGATAAACAGTTTCATTGCTCTGTACTTCATATTAGAAATGATACTTTTTGAAAAACATTATAAGAAACAAATAGGATGGAGAAACAAGCACACGCCTACCGGTGAAAGAACATAATGACAAACTCAGCTCTACAATTTCTTAACCTAAAAGAGGTGCATTTTCACTGCAAAGACAGCAAAGGAAGAAGCAGGGAGTGAAGAATGGCAATATTTTTATCTTTTTTCCCCCCAAACAATTTATTAGATTTTCTTTCTGAATCATTAAGTCCAGAAATCATAGAAGAGATCAGTATATCTCAAATCTATCTACATGATCCATTATAGTTACAAGCTAACCATGAAAGAACTAGCTCATGTGTTCAGCACTTCGAGAAAATCAAAACAATAAAAGTGGCATATAGTTATCTCTCCTTTACAGATCCTTTTCAGTGTTAAGGAAAATCTATATTTGTAGGAAAATTCTGCCTAAGGAGCCCAATTCTCTATCCCAATGATGTGAGAACAAAGAGCTGAGCTCACCTAGGATCAACAATGGTACTTTGACACTGGTAACTGGTTGGAACTAAAGAACCTATTAGTAGGCCATATGTAGGTTTTGAAAAAATCAATCTTAAGTTACTAGTTCTAATTAGCAAATACTCAAACATTCAGAGTTTAAAAGAAATCCATCTGGGTTTAAGAAACAAGACAAAGGACTAAAATAAACTCTATACCATTATTTCTTTTGTGCTCTTATAGCATTCCATATATCTTTTATTCTTTGTCCAGAATAGGTAACAGTTGCTTATAAGACCTGAATGATAAAAAGCCAACTTTACTTTCAATGATCTGTCCACTAACAAATATGTAATGAATGTCTACCATAAACCAAAATTTGCTAGCAGTCAGAAAAATTCTAAGTACTAGCCAGCAAGGGGTTTATGATCTAGTTGGAGAGACCAATCACTAAGAATAAGTAAGAAGTTGTTTTAGACAATGGTCTTTCATTCTTTTGAAGAATATTAAATTCGATGGATATTTATAGTCTCAGCTTAGTGCTACAGATGATAGCAAAATGGTATGATACACAAGGATAGGGACTGGACCTGTGATTTCACTGATGAGGAACTCTTAATTTAAGAAAGTACTCTCTCTAAATATAGTTCAGCATCTTCTCTAAAGACCTGAGAGGTTAACTGCCTTGCCCAGTATCATACAACTAGGATGTGCCAGAGGAAAATCTTGAGCTCAGGTCTTCTGGCTCAGAGGTCATATCTCTCCACTGCAACATTTTACCTCTCACATGGCAGGATAGTGTAACAGAATAGAAGGGAACAGGAATAGCCCACTGAAAGGCATTATTTTGTATGCAGTACCACAGAAAGTAACATCTGTTAAAACTGACCTATTTTTTGTTTGACAAAAGTATGTGGCCACATGCTAATTAGAAACTTAGAAATACCAAACCATAAAAATGGAAACATCTTGAAAAACAAATAAATCTTAATATTTTATCAACACATTTTATTCAATATACCTTGGCCTCAATACGTAATCTTCTTCCATGAACGATAAATGGCTCTTTGGTAAATTCATCAAAACTGTATTGCCACTCACAGGTCAGCTGCCCAAATGTTCCTTTTGTCACAAACAATACGCCACTACCAAAAAAGAAAGAGAGTAAAAACAGCTAGTGTAACAATAGCTAACATTTACAGCGTAGCTGAAGGCTTGCAAAGAGCTTTATGGATGTCTCATTTTTTTTCTGAAAACAACCCTTGAAGCTAGGTACAATTATTTACAAAACCAAAAACACCCAAAAACCAGGAATTATTTGAAGGTGCTTCATAAATAAGGTAATGGGGTAATTTTTTCATGGAACCTATTGTTATTCTCTTTCTGGGACTTTATATGTAACCAGAGCATTAGAATTATTGTATTTGCCACTAATATTCTAGGTAGCACTAACTATTTGCCCTTGTGTGAGAGGGAATTTCCCATCACACTGAGTACAGAACTAGAAATACAATTCTAATATCATTTCAGACAACTGGCATTCTGACAGTCTCATATTACTTAAACAGTGAAACTTATGGGGCTTTGATGAGGATCAATTCATGCTTATATGGTCTTTTTTTTTAAAAATTCTATTTTGAATTACAACATTTATATAACTTCTCATATCAGAATTTCTTCCTCATTTTTCAAGATGAAAATCAGGAAAAAATGCTTTTCCTGCAAAATAACTTCTCTTACTCCACTCCCCACGCAAATAATTTTCTTCTGCTTTCAGACAACAATTGTCACTGCCTGCAGAGAATTTACTAAGTGGAACATACTTTGTTTTAGACAGAGCAAAGGACTAAATTAAAGACACAGCTGGTTCCTTGTCACTGGCCAGGGTGAGGGAATGAAAGAGGTACTCCTCAGCATGCATTTCCCCATCCTCCACAACTTTACTCTGACCCTTCTCCTTCCACAAAAATGGAGGGATTAAGAATTAACAGCAGTTTCCCAATAAACCTTCAATGATGTGGAAAGGTATTCCGTAACTTGACAACTCATACACAAATATAAATATATACATATGAATATATACATATATAAAGATATGCATGTACATGTCTATATACATTTCTATAGATGCATGTGACATTACATATATAAATTAAAATATATAGACAAATATGTAAACACGTTTGCACACATGCACATGTATGTACGTGTGTATGTATATACATTCATACACATATATATCCCAATCTACTTTCCTTACAAAACTCTTCTGGCAGATAACGTATCATCTTTTCCACTCTGCAGATGAGGAAATTGAGGCTCAGGGTTTAAATGAGTTGGCTAGAGTCACAGAGCTGGAAAATGGCAGACATGGGCCTCATGTCCAATGATTTCAAGTCCAATACTCTTTCCATTGGACATTTAAATAGGGATATAGCAGCTGTGTAGCTCTTTTTCTCCTGGATGAAAGACATGTGTGGTTTTGTTATTTGTTTTCAAAGAGGACCAAGGACATCATGGGATGATGTCTTGACTTGCCCCTGAATTCGATTTAAGTGGGGCCAAGCTGTACAAAGTCATCAACCTCACTCTCTCTTTCAGAGTCACCAGAGGTCCAGTGGAAAGATCAGGGATGGAGAACCTGCAGCCTTGAGGCAACACGTAGCCTTCTAAATCCTTAAGTGTGGCCTTTTGACTGAATCCAAATTTGATGGAATAAATCTAAAATTTGGATTCAGTCAAAAGACCGCACTTAAGGATTTAGAAGGCCACAGGTTTCCCACTGCTGGGCAAGACAAAAGTCAAGAGAACTGGCAATGGTTCAGGATGCCGTGAATGACCTTGGTGTCTCTGATGTCTGACCAAGCTGTAACCTCTCAACTGTGCCTGCTTCAACCACCTTCATGGTCACTAGAACAAACTATTCTCATCTGCCCATTCCACTCAGCTATTTTTCACATGCTTGGGGTAGACACCTGCTAACTCACCGATGGATTTGGAGTCTGCTGGTGACTCTGAACCTGGTTAAGTCCACCTGCCAAGACAGTTCGCTGGGGTGTGGCCACTGCACATGCTACAGCTTCTTAGAGCCTCAGGTGAAAACTTTTTGGTGGGTGGACATCAAAGGTGGATAAGGAGCCCTGAAAAGTGCTCAGAAACTTCTCACAACAGAGGTACTAAGTCCTCTACACCCTCTACACCCCAACACGTAAGTGGTGCGGTGCATTAAATGCAAGACTTAGGTTCAGGAAGACTAGTTCAAATCAAGTCAAATCCAGGCTCAATTACTGAATGAATTAATGCTAAGGTTTTACAAATGATCCATTAGGCATAAGCCTGCTGGTCTATAGTGTAAAATGCTTTTATTGGTGTATTTTCAGGCATAGGAAGAGAAGACAGGGAAACCATATATAGCAACTTAATAGTAATGTGCTTACCTCTTGAAATGAAAATGTTAATGTGCTTCTGTCAAATCTTATGCATATCATCTCTGTTTTTGCTTATATAACTCTATTTGATTTATTTGAACTATACTGATGTGTTTGAGGTTGCATTTCTACACCCTAGTGTACACAGCTGAACCTGTGTGCACCTATGCATTTGTATATCTGTATGTATACATACATACACACACACATACATATATGTGAGCAAAGGTTTGGATGGTCACTGATT
The DNA here is from genome assembly GCA_028658325.1 of Potorous gilbertii. Lineage (NCBI taxonomy): Eukaryota > Metazoa > Chordata > Mammalia > Diprotodontia > Potoroidae > Potorous > Potorous gilbertii. The sequence continues at coordinate 57,250,468 of CM053769.1, forward strand.
CTCCTCGTCAATAGTTCTTTGTAAGCCTCTTACTAAATTAGACAGTGAATTATTAAAACTACTGACAGTTACCTTGCAGTTATCATCAAGAAGTCTGTTTTATTGACCATAACGTGTGTAATATACTTATTTTTGGCAAATCTTCCATTTTCTATCACCTAAAAATATAAAAGAGAAGAAAGGTTGATGCTATTCCTACTCTAACGTTACTTACATCTTATCCTCTTCTAGAAGTTACGGGGGAAAAATTCATTATAACATTTCTACAGTATTAATCTACATATCCTAAATTAGATAGCAGGAGCAAATTAATTTAATGTTCATTTAAATGGTGCTTTCATCTTTCTCAAAAGTACCTATTTGCAAAGATTTGTTAAAGATAATTCAATTTTAGCTAAGTGAGGACGTTCAATACATTCAGGTTCTTAAGGAAATCTACTACAATAAAACCTGTGAACCAGTAATAAAACTAAATGCATTAGAGTTTAGATCAGACAAAAATGTTATTATTTAACAATAATGTTCATTTTTACCTTGCACAATAAAATTAACATTTAATTCAGTCCACATGACAACACATACAAAAGTTGATGAAACACCGTAATTTATTATGGTCCTCTGCTAATTTCTTGTAATTCCCTCATGTTTTGTCTCTCAAATCACACTCCTTCCTATATCAAACTTCACCTGCCCTTTACCCTTGGGAAGTACAGAAATGACAACAATGAATGAAACTGTTTCTTCACTGTTCATTCTGCACCAACCGTTCTTTTCTCCGGCGTGAAGCTGTTTGCCAAAGTAATGACTAGGAGCTGAAATACTCAAGCTTTAATAACCTTGTCCGTTTCCTTTATAATTATGATAGACAAGATGAGGTAACTGTGATTAGAATTCTGTAAAGCAAAATAATGTAGATAATGTGGATAAAATGTTGCCAGTGTTAAAGATTTGGGGAGATAGCAAGGATGTTAGTTTGGAAAACATGGCTAACGAGGAAATATTGAAAGGAACTGGAATTATTTCACTGAGCAAAGAACACATAAGAATGATTTTATAATTTCTGGAAGACTCTTAGCACAAAGGTGGATGACTCTTCTGTATGGAGACTCCATAGGTAGCTCTTTTTCACCTGAGATATAAGAAGAAATAATGGGAAAAGAGAATTACGAGAGAAAGAGGTAAGTTATATAAAAGAACTTCCTAATAACAAGACTATAAAACACTGGAGTGAATTATTCAGGAAAAATGGAAAAGCTTCTAGGTCTTAAAAATATGCAATCTATTTTTATTTGTTGAATATAACTTGGGTATAGACCTAATTCATTAAATCAAGGAAGTGGTTTAAATAACCTCCCATTTCTACAAACCCAGATTCTACACTATATTAAAAGATTATGTCTTTAAATAAATTACAAGCTCTAGTTCAATGCCCATATGTCTACAATCTCATTTTGCCTTAATGGCACCTCACATTAAACTCAAGCATGGCAGCTGGATCTAAATGTTAACTGAATGAGATTATACTACAACAGGAAAGGGAAAGAATCAACAGCATTTCCTCCCCATTTTCAGTCTCTTGGGACTCATTCGAACCAAATCTGAAGTATGACAGTGGAAAAAATTAAACTAATTTCAAAAAATCACACTGGCTTCTGGGTATAAACAATGTCAAAAATTATCCAGGAAGAAACATGCAGAACATCTTCTAGACCCAATCTTACGGAGCACTTTAGAAGATAAGCAGATGCCAAAAGAAACAATACAGTATAATTTGAAACAAATAGCACTCGATTCCATTAAATGTATCTTTTGTTGCTGAGGTTTTTGAGAATGATTCCAAGAAAACTCCTTATAGAACAATAATCAACCTAAATCATGAATTAATGGAAAAAACACAGCCAGGACTGAAAAGGAAAAGCAGCTTTCCAACTAAAAGCACATGAAGCATAAAATAGATTTCACAGTTTGTCACACATTAACAGCTTCTAATCCGTGCTATTACTCCTTCCCTACTTCTCTCATCTTCATCCCTCCTTCAATTCATCATTTTATTCTTCCTATTAAAAATCACACCATTCATACTTAAAGCTTAAATGTTATAGTTCCCTTCCCATTTATTTATTTTTACTTGTCCAAGAACTTATTAGATGTAAGTTCTCACAGCTGACTCAGTTTTCAGACCTGAAAGGAATAATTTAGTGTCATTTTCTGATTTTACAAAAGATATCCAAAGAAGTACTTCTAAAATTTGCTTCTCACAGTAATCCTGTGACACAGGTAACCATGTTCCTTCTCCCCACACCCCCCTTTACAGATGCAGAAGCTGACACACAGTGAATTTAAATGGTTTTATAGCATGCTTGTTGATGTGAGTTGAATGGACTGCTAGGACCACACAGTCATGATGATTGCCCAGGAATCCTAATTCTTTTATTCACTGCTGTATTCCTAACCCCAAATCTGTCCTATGCCCCCCCAACCCCTTGATGAAATCCATTTCCTGGGCCTCTAATAATATTTGCACCTAGCAGCTGCTGATGTGGAGACTGGGACTCCTATAATCCCAAGACGTTCAGTTGTAATGTAACACACCTACCTATTAAGTCTTACTCTGCTTATCCCAAGCTTGGCTCAGTCCCAATTCCTAGTGATCAAACTCCATCTATTTGAGATTATCAGTACTCTATTGCCACCTGCTTTATTTGGCCACACTGCTTTCTGGTTCCCAAAGTGCTGTATGGCATATCTCTATTAAAGTGAATTAAGTAACATCTTTAAATCTGAATCAGAACCCAGATACATCTGAAAATAACTGATAACACTTTGAGCTATTATAAAACCAGGACTGGAAATCACTACCCTAAGTCCTCTGGCAGTAACTAAGGTAAAAAAAAAAAGTAGGCAAGTATTATCAGCACAAAGTATTTTAATCCAAACTGTCTGATATCCCCATAATAGCCTCATTTATATACTCCAGCATAGGTGAGGAAATTTTCTCTGCTTTATTCATTATATTCATTATGAGTAAACATTACCTTCCAACAAACTTTTGGGAAATGTTTAAAAGGAAAGAACGTCATATATTAGACATTGTACTCAACACACATGCTGGAATCTGTAGTCAACTAAATAATAAAATCATGGTCACTGACAATAGGATACTCTGCATTTATTAAGGCAGGCACTTAAAATAGTTCAATTAATGTAAACAAATCAAAAGAATCATTACTAAACATGGAAACAGATGGAAAAGAGTGAAGGAAATGAGAGGACTGTCTGTAGTATGAATCTCTGTTATCATCCAGACTTCAGATGAATTGTGAAACAATCCCTTAGAAATATGACTGAGGGAATCAAAAAACGTTTTCTAAATAATGCAAACTATCCAGATGTTAGAGAAAAGAGTCACACAATGGATTGCTGAAAAGGCTAACCTGAAATTATAAAAAGCTAAAAGTAAACCACTGGCATGAAATATTTCAAGTCTCAAACAAATAAAGGGGTAAAAACAAACAATAAAAAGTCATTTATGGGAAACTGTATTTAAAAAATTACTTTGAACATTTTGGAATATATAACAGACTCACTCAGTTTAAAATGGAATTTTAAAAGACACTAATAAGGAAGTATAAGAAATAACAGGAAAAAAGTATTTCATCTAAATACAATATAAGAAATCAAGAACTAAAAAGATAAAGATGACCATCATAAAAAAGAAATCCCTGGACTACGAAATAATATCAAACTACAACAGATATGCAAGCACAGGATAAACCCACAACCTTGAATGGGCACAGAAAAAAGTTTAATTACAAGGAACAACTCACTATACTTTATTTTGTGAAACAATAAATCTCAGGGAAGGGTAAAGCTATAATTCAAAATTTTCCATATAGTCTAAATAAGTGTCTGTACCTATAGGCAGAAAACATAAACCCTCTTTTTTTTTTTAACATCAATGAACTTTTCCTCAGTCACTTAAGAAACAATTGAATCAAAATTAGGCCAGAACAATCTTTTATGCAGCAAATGACATCTAACTGAAATGCCTTTCCTTCCTACAGTTATGTGACAAGGTGAATTTCAGTGGTTGTATCAACTTTGAGATTAATCCCAGATTACAGCAATACATTCTTGAATTCAACTAGGCTTGTTGGATCAATTACAATAAAACTTTGCTAATTTAAATTCTTTCCACATCTGATCAGCAACTCTGGCCATCAACAAAAGCAGAAGCTGTAGGCACACCTTAGGTATTTACTTCAACAGAAAAGAAAAGTAGGAGTGTTTAAAAGGATATAAATAATAATTAGTTAAGTGCTCAGACCAAGAAACTGGAGGATCCCTAGATATGGGAGACTGGTTTGCATGCAAAAAATTATGTTTTTGGCCACACAGGCTAGAGTCCCTGAATTCAAAGACAGTAGGTAGCAACTAATTATTTTACCCTCACTGTATCTACTAAAATGGCAAAACCTGGTTTGTTTTTAAAAATACTTAAGTTAATATAACTGTATTTCTTTAAAGTCTTTAATTCATAGTCCAAAATTAGTAGGCTTTTAATGTATCCAAAAGAAAAATGTGTGCAGTTTATCCAAATTAGTATGCGCTGTTTTATCCAAAAAAAAAGACACTAAACTAATAGTACTGCTCCCTTTTTAAAAATGTGAAATATTAATGTTGGGGTCGAGGGGCAAATTACACAGGTTCCACCTCAAATGAATTTGACCCAAGTCTTCTTTCACCGAGACAAGGTTTATTAAAACAACGGTTGGGGTGGGAGAGATTTTAAGAATATGAACTACTGGCCAGATTTTTAAGGAACTTGAGCAATTTAATGGAAGGTAAGATGGACCTTTTATACAGTAAGATGGTGGGAAGATCTGGATGTAATCTAGGGGTGGCCAAGTAGTCTGGAATGACTGCAGGGAAACTGGGAGGTGACCAGAAGGTGACAGAGAAGGGGTCTAGATGGAATTAAGGAGTGGTGATCTAGGGAGAGGCCAGGTGCCACAGACAATGAGGGCCATGCTGAAAGGGCAGGTGAAAGGATTGATTGGGAAGGGCATGGCCCAGGGACCTGGGCCATATGGTCAAGTCCAGAGCCTGCTAGGGGTCCATCAATAGTGCCCAATCATCAACATATGGGTATATGGTTGAAAGAGCAATTCTTATTTATTATTATATATGTGTATGTTACAAAAATATTTATATACACATATGTATATAGTACACAATATGCAATGTTATTCATGTACCATTCATGTCCTGCAACATAAAAGTTGAAGTTCTATTATACATAAATACTGTCCTGCAAATTTCCATATATAATCATATAATCAATTTTATCAAATTGATCTAGGAAAATAATGAAGTTTCCATCTTGTTCCTTAGTTATTCAATTTTGAACTTTATCAGAGCAAGAGAAACCATTTAATCTAGAAAGGTAAATGTTTTCCCCAAGAAACTATAATATTCAAAGGTAGTCCATAAATCTGGTCATTGTACTTAAGAGCTCAGGCTAAAACCAACCCAGATATTCTCAATCGCTTCCCTACAGTGTGCTCACGACAGACAAACTCTCATCAGACTTTATAGGAAGGGAGCTATCAAGAGTAACTAGGATTGGTATTTCTTACACACTGATGAACTAAAGTCAACCTTCTGAATTATTCCCAGAAAAGATGTATAAACGAAGAAAAGCGAGTGTCTTCTAATTCAGCAATAACATTTACATTTCATTTTTAGATCAATGAGGAAACCTGTAAGTCACAACCTCAGATTTTAAGCAGCAAGTTTGCTATATCACCCACAAAAAACAGTAACAAATAGAAATAATAACAGTAACCAGCACGTATGTCATGCTTTAAGATGTGCAAAAGCACTTTACACGTCTCATTTGATACTCACAATAACTCTGGGGAGAAGGTACTATTCTTATCCCTACTTTATAAATGGGTAAACTAAGGCAGACAGCAATTAAGTGCTGTGAGCAGGGTCACACAACTAAGAGTCTTAGACAAAATTTGAACTCAGGTCTTATGACTCCAAGTCTAGCGCTCTCTCTTTACAAAAGGTTTTTTGAATTCATTTCAGTAGTACTAGTGAATGATGACAGTAAATAAAAACGGGAGAGCTCCAGCTAGCAGTCTAAAAGTCAGCGAGCGTTCTGTCGTTTTCAGCTGTGTCCAACTCTCCATGACCCCATCTGGGGTTTTCTTGGCAAAAATAATAGAGTGGTTTCCCACTTGCCTGTGGTGACACAGCAAGATAATGTAAATGGTGAGTGTCAGGGCAGAATGGAGGCCTCCCTGAAATGAAACTTCGGGAATAGTTTGTGTATCTACTGAGAGGGTTAGAAGTATCTTTCTTACTGGGTAAGATGTCCGTTTGAAACAAAGATGGATTTAATCTTTAAAAAACTGAAGTTTAAAGTTATTATATACTTTTTTATTTACTAAAAAAACCATTTTTCTTAGTTTTCTACCTATATCAGATAAGTATCTGTATATCATGAATGCAACAGATAATAAATCTTTCAAATAATCACAAGACTCATTCAACTGATTTAAGCTGCAGGGCTTGGCCTTAACTATTTCATATATTACAAAGGTCAGTTCTTCCTAAATTCTGATATAAAGAGAAGATCTGAAACTTCCATAAAGGGAAATTAAACCTTCAGAGGAAGATTTGGTTAATGCCAACAACTTTAGTTAAGAAATACCTGCATTATAATACCTGAAGATTCTAAGTATTATGAACTCTCTGATTCAGTTCAGCATAAAGTTAAGGGCCTTATCACCAAACTCAGTGTTTTAAGAGTTCCACATAGTTTCCCACAGTAGCCCTATTTGCATCCACAAACTTGAATTCTACTATTCTCAACAACTAGAAAGCCAGTCTTCCTAAAAAGAGAAATATAACTCTTTCTCCATGGTTCCACCACGGCTAAGACTAACAAACCTAATTTGCCTGCATAATAGATCTGGGCTCTCTCCTCAGCCTTGTCATCCCCATCAGAAACATCTTTCTGAAGAGGAAGAGGAGGTGCAGAGTGTTAGCCAATTAGCCTTTTGGAGTCTACTTTTCACACTTACTGAAGATTTCAGGTGAGGTCAGGCAGACTGCTCGGCACTACTCTGATGATCTGACTGCCTATGATTAGACCCCTCTTCCAGACCAGATGTGATCGTCTTCCTGAAGCAGTACAGGTAAAGATCCTATCAGATGAAGGCAGGTATCTTCTGATTGCTGTCAAGGCAGAGCTTCAAGCTATTTACAAACTTCTGCAATTTCTGAAAGAAAAGAAACACACAACAAACAAAAACAGCCTCTCCCCCACACCACACCACAAAGCTGCAACCTTGCCGTCTTTACAAGTGACAAGAAGGCAAGACAGACAACTTGTAAAAATAGATATGATGCAGAGTTATCGCTTGTGCAGGTCAGCTCTGGGTCAATATGCCTACACAATGAGACTAACACTAAAACATCTGGCGGGGGGGGGGGGGCTGGGGAATACAGGAAAATAGGGAGAAGAGAAAATAGCTGACAACAAAGGAACAGATAGTAGCTTTTGTTTCCAGACAAGACACGAGAATACTGCTGCCTGCAAATGGTAAGCTCAGGAAGGAAAGGCTATTTTTCTACATTATGAATTATCCTCCTGTACAGCATAATTCAAAGCTTTTCTAACCTTTAAAAGCAGATCCTCCACCGTGTAAAACGCTGTCAGGAAATAGTGAATTAACTTTTTCCATGGAAGTCTGTTAGTTCTGACCAAATTCAGTGTTATGATTTTACACAAAATTTTTTCAAAAGTAATTTTTACTGAATCTCCTATTTTTTTTTCAAGAAAGCATTAAGAATCACCTTAAACGTAGTGTAGTTATCAAGCTAAAAATGGGAGCTTAAAGAATAGAAAAATACATATTTAAGTAAAAGTAATTCACTTTAACCGATATTGTTATTAGTTTAATTAGGATGTTTTTATTTTTATTTAGGTTTCTCCTAAATTGCTCTTAAATGACTATTTAATGCTTTGAATTCTTATTTGCACAATAACCAGTAGCTCAAATGTGCAGAAATCTGTGTTCAACAATTTGAACAAGTTTGAATTCCTATGCTTAAAAGAGAAGCTTGTAATTTCCCAAGTTATGGAGAAATGAGTTAAAGGTGTTGGACTATAATCAGACTTAAAATCAAATACTATCTAATAACATTTGCTACAGCGGAAAGAGTACTGAACTTATGACCAAAGGTCACAGTTTCCAATCCTGATTGTCATTCAACAACTCTCTGCATGACCTCAACTCTCTGCATGACCTTGGGCACATCATCTCATTTCTTTGGTCTCAATTTCTCGTAAAACAAGGAGCATGAACCAGACCACATCTAAGGTCCCATCCGGCTCTAAATCTATGAGTCATAATTATGGGCCCTTGCTTATTGTGTCTCTTCCTTTCTTTCACCTTTGGCACATAATTTCTGTTTTGGAGAAGAAAAGATCAGAGAAAACGTCTAGTCTTACATTTATTAGTCATGCGACTAGGAATTTGATATTTGTTTTTAAAGCTTTAAAAGAGCTAGGATTTGAGCTATATAATGCTGGTACACCAAGGCTAATGAAAAAAAGTACTATATTCACCTTTACAAGCTGGCTGAGTAAACTCTAGACTCCAGGAATGAATGGACCTACTACATTTTACATAAAAAACCATTAAACCCATACACAGAAATAACAAATACATGCGACTGTTCTGACAAAGATACATTTGGTAGTGATAATAAATTCCCTTAAAATAAAGTTTTTATATGTGCTTAGTACAGGACTGTATGTGTGTGTGTGTGTGTGTGTGTGTGTGTGTGTGTGCGTGTGTGTATCATGGTATGTGCTGTACACAAGAATTTGGAAAAGCTTTTAAAAAGTGCTATTCTACATTTTCTTTTAAACAAACTTCATTCCACCCAGAAAGTAGGAAGCAGTATCTTTTACCCAGTAATTTCTTATAACCCTTATTTGACTTGAGTGGGTGGCATATAGTATATTAACATTATCTTACTAAATTAATAATATATCACTCTCCAAATCTTAGGCTTTCAAGTTATTAGGAACTATAGTCAACAGGAAAAAATAAATAAAAATATGAGTAAGTAATAAGGGGCAATGTACTAAGGTACAGAACTAATATGGATATTTTCATCAAGAAGAATTTTAACTCAGGATTCCTCTAGAAGATTTCAGTAAAGCAAGCTCTTATATTAAGATCCAATACACTATTTTGAACATACGGTCCTTAAAATTGCTTTGACTTTTAAGTTCTATTCACAAATTTATGTTTCTGTCTATAGACTAAATAATGCACAATCACTTCCCCATATAACATAATCTTCCCTATGTTTGAAATCAACATTTCAAAGTACACAAAATGGCATAGGTTAATATTATTAACTTAATAGTATATAGACAAATGATAAATTTCTATTACTTATAACTGCTTTGATTTGGAAAAAAAATCCATTCTCAAAATCTTGCAATTATTCCCTATGTTCAACTTTGTCTCTATTTTCTCTGTAGCTTTTTAAATAACCATGTTATTTGTTTTATTACTCAAAGCATCATGTATTCTTATTGCACTGATTAATTATAACGGGAGAAGGTTCCTATTTTCTTATAAACTTTTCCACCTTACTTTCCTTTCCCAAGTTCAGATCACTAAGGTGGAAAAAAACCTCAGACAAAAAAAATTTAAAAGTTCCTTATGCAAAGGAGAGCTGCATATATACACTTGCTTTTCTACATGGTTAAAAACCATCCAGAAATTCAATATTTACGTAAAGTTCCAATGCACGGAAAGGATTTCTTACCTAGGTCTACATTTATGTAATAATTCTATTTGTGCCCTCGTTCTCAACTTGGATTTCTTTTCTATTTATTCATTCTTTAATTTGGAAAACTATACTGAAACAATTGCCGCTGGTAAACAACCTTGTAATAAGCAGGGACTCATTTTATTAATACAATGGAATTAAACCCAAATGCAAAATGACTGAGAAAAAAGAAAAATATTTTGTCCGTAATACAACTCTATCTCTTTAAACACGAGGTACAAAATCCCAAAGCAGAACAATTCTCAAATGTTAAAAGTATTAAATTTTTTCTTACAAAATAAACACCGTTATCTTTGATATAAATAATTATTTACATAGCTATGTTTATATATGTACATATATATTTCTGTATGTATACATACACGCATAACAATATAAAATGGAGACCTCTTAATCATAGGGAATTATGAAGAGATGATTTCAGTGGTAAATCACTGGAGAGGAAAAGTAGAGACTGAAAATGAATATAAATTACAATGAAAAAATATGCCTATAAAATAAGGCAAAAATATTTAAATTTTAAAAGCCTTTTTTAAACACCTGCAGACTTTTTTTTTTTTTGGCAATTCTTAGAATAACTGCTTCAAGCTCATTTCTAGAAGGATTTTCTTATATGGACAGAATGTCCTATATGATGGAAAGAGCTCTGGATCTGTGATTACGAGATGTGGGTTCATTTCCTGGCTCCAGCATTTACAGTGTAAAAAATCATTTAACCTCTCTGAACCACAATTTTTTCTCTTCAAATCATGTTTAAGTTTGTACTACATTATTTCACAGGGTTGCTGTGAGGAAATCACTGTGTCAATAGTTTAGTATCACACAAACATAAGTTATCATTACCTGAATGAACAAGATCAAATATATTTTAGTATACCTGATCTTTTTCCTGTTAATACACTATAGAAATACAATTGCTAACATTTTATTATTTTTTAAAATAAAATCATCCCATTTTCCTCCAGTTCAACAGAAATATAGAAATATAGATATGTCAAATATTTTCTACACAAGCAGTTTAGTATCACCACCAAGTCATTATGTGGACTTGACACAGTTACAGGTAAGAAAAATTTTCCTTTCTCATTTTTCTTTTTATAGATACATACACACATACAGAAAATTAGCTAGTTATGCAGCTCTGGGCTTCTAAAATAATTAGGAATTTTTGGAAGGGTATGGTTGAGGGGAATGATGTGGAATAGGGAGCTGGTGCTAGTTATGATCTTAAGAAACAATGATAGCAGGGGTAGGCACATAAAAGTTTGCTACCATAACCTATTTGTTCATATTACTTAAAAAGAACAGGTATAGAGTGTTAAAAGAAGAGGCATTTAATTTTCTTTGTATTCTTTGACAGGGAGACATAGTTTTTATGCCATTTAAGGGAATATAATGGAAGGGAAATCTTCACATATTGCTTTGTTTCTATGTTCTCCTTACTCCACACCCAATATTTATAAATATTTTATAGTATTTTTATACTATACTTTATACTATACTATATTTTTATACTATACTTTATACGGTACTATATTTTATACTATATAAAAATAGTAGTTTTAAAGACAAAATGGTTACTTTCAATGACTAAATGACCTGTAGAAGAATAACAACATGGACATCAGAATCAGAAGAAAATCAGAATAGCCTGAGCTAGTTGCCAAACTCCGGTATACATTTCTGTAGTTTTTGACAGTAAAGGTGATGGTGAAGCAATATGTTTTACTAAGTCAAGAAGATGAAGATCTTTTTGATGACCCAAAAATACAGCAGTCAGGAGGGGCCACACCATTGGGGCCACTTATTATTTTCAATCCTTTTTGGAATGTCAGATTTCTAAGGGAAGATGACCAGGGCATATAATCAACTCAGTGAATATAAGCAAAAGCAAAGGTGTGGTATCCTAAAAGAAATATGGCTTTACTTACTGACTTTTCCAATTATTTCAAGGTACACTTAGGTATTTCCCTTCCAGAGTATACAGAAAATATACACACAAAGATTTTTATTAGAAAAATTTCTTGGCTACTTGAGCCAAATAATAAAACACTTTATGGATAAAAAAAGAGACACTGTGGAAGGATATAAAAATTAAAAGTAAAATGAAATAATATAAGAAAACAGTCCTTATTAGCCCACTCAAATTCTTTAGACATTTTTTAAAAAATAACTGAAACTATACATTGTTGCCCCAAATTACATAAAATCAAATGTTAAAATAACTGATGGAACTGAGGATAAAGTGAACATGGTAGCAATATGGTTCTTTTTCAGAGGACAAATTTCTAGGACAAATCACAATGGTTTTTATCAAATATACAATGTTCCTTTCATTTACTAAGAATGATGGAACAGAACAACAGATTCACATTATTTCAAATTACACAAGTTTATTGTTATTGAAAAGAAAGTGACAAGATAGTTCTGAAATAAAGAGTAAATATAAAAAACTGATGAGTGGTTTTTCTCTGTTTTTTTTTTAATACACTGGTAATACATTAAAGTCCAGAAAGGTTACATTGAAAACATCCATATAATAAATGAATTTTGTTAACAAATGAGCAGATGACTTTAAATAAAATGATACTACAAAGGAAAACTTGCAAATATGAAAATAATAGCAAAAATACAATTTAGAGACAATCTGAAAAAGATACTTTTCATTACAATTCAACACAATATTTTGGGCACAATCAAATGATATATATGTATACATATATACATACTATATATATGTAGAAATATATACATATATATAGTGACTGCCTTTAGACATAAAATAATTCCAATTTCTCTTTTTAAATGGTAAAATTATATCTTTCCAAAGTTCTGTAAAAATATAGTGAAAGGGGAAAGTATTTTAACACCCTAAATAACAAACTAAGGAAGTTACAAAAGCAGCCACACACAGTATGTGAATGAAGACGTTCAACTCAAAATGTTAAAGAATGCATGCGTTTAAACAATACAGATCTGACTAATCTTCATCATCATCACTACTACTACTACTATTGAGAGTCATAATCCACTCCCTGTAGGCATAAAATTTCTGTAAGCATGGTAAAGGAAAAAAGAAAGCAAAAAGGTTAGTTTAATAATAGCAAGTTGTTTTAAAAACATGCACAATTATGAAATGTTTTAGGATTGAGAATACTATTAAAGCATTCATTGTGGATGCTACTAAGGTTGCATTTGTAGATTTAAACGAATTCTGTCAAATATACAGGCTTCACAACAGACAGAACTAATTATCTGGATTGTTTTAATGTAGGAAAAAATGTTTTGTGGCACTCTGTGAAAAGCAATTTAATGTCATCATTATTTTACTCTGGTTGGCTAAATTTAACTGACCAAAATCCCCAAACAAGACCATCTGGGAAGATAACAATATGTTACTGTCTAGTTGGAAGAGTACACACTAAAAAGTCATTTTATATATACTACTTTCATCATAAACATTATATTTGCATATATCCATACATATATCTTAAATAGTTCACAGCAGCATGGATAGAAAATAGAAAATATTAAGGGAAAACTCCTTGAAACTATGAATCACTGTCTAAAAGTCTAAAAAAGAGAAAATATTAAGGGAAAACTCCTTGAAACTATGAATCGCTGTCTAAAAGTATTATTTTTAAACAATGTAAATAACTCTGAATCAGATTTTTAATCCTAACTACCTGTCAGCAACAAACTTCTTTTCTAAAGTATGACTATGAATGTAATTGTAAGAATTTCTAAATAATGTTAAGAAAATATAGCAGTTTTGTCAAAAGCCCCCTTATTTTAAATGTATGATATGATTGAAAGAGTGGGCTAATCACAAATATCAAAAGGTATTTGTGGAAATGTAGATCATTCTACCTAATCCTTAAATAAACATAGCAACAGATAACACTTATCTAGGTCATAAGCATTGTCATCAGCTAAATACTTATTACTTTTGGTATATTTAATACAGACATACCAAAAATACATGAGTTTATAAAGATTTACATAAAAACACATTCTTCAACTCTCTGAAGTTTAAAGTTTCCAAAAATAACCTTTACCCAAAGATGGAGACAATTCTATGTCCTTGAAACCAAGATAGCAGAAGAAGAATCTGCAGGCTCCCCTGGTTTCCATTTTATTTTTATAGCTAGCAACGAGGCTACAGTCTTGCACTTTTCCTAACAACATCTCTGTGCCTCCACCTGGAATACTTACAGAGTACACAGTAGAATATTTCTAAACTCATATATCTTTAAAGTATTATAATTAAAACTGAATATGTGTTAAATGCTAGAACATGGGCAAGAAGAACATTTTTCAAGTACTAGAGTAAGTGATTTTCACGTTTACTACATTCCGTTTTTAATAATATAATTTATCTTTATGCTCATTAGAAAGTACATGTGGCCAGTAGTTGCTACTTTTATTCTAAAATTGTTTTAAAGTCTTAGGCAGACACTATGTCACATGCAGCACAGTATTTCTCAAAATGCTACACTGTCAAAAAAAATCTGGTTTCGTTATGTGATATCACAATTTTCATCATTCACAAGGAATCTGTAATGAAGATGTAAGGTACTGCTTATTAACAGTTAAAACATTGGCTTGTTGAGTTTACTCAATCACTTTGTGCATGGTGCTACTGTAACATATCGAAATAATCAAGGACAGCATTAGTACAGATTATAACCACCAATTTGTTTTGTAATAAGCCCATAATAGCATAGCAAATATTTATGCCTACAAAGAAAACCTCTCCTTACTTTCTCACAGAAGATTTACATCATTGTAAGCCAGCTTTACATTATACTAGGGGAAAAAAAAAGAACTGTACAAAGCCAATTAAGAAGTGGAAAACTTCCAGTTCACTTAGAAAAAAAGCTTTTCTGGTTCTTTACTATATTTCTAGATGAAGCATTATAACTCAGTGGTGTCTACCACCCAAAAAGAATTACTTTTATACGAAGAAAGTGGGTTTTGACTTGAAATGCCTAGTTATTAAATCCTGCAAAAAGTTTAGAAAACAAAATATTCTGTGGGCAAGAGAAAGAAGTAAGCCACATAAATGTTTTACTATGGCTAAACAGACTGTCTGGAAAGCACAAGAACCCTGAAAAACTCTGGTATATAAACAGTTCTGATTGTCCTTCCCTGAACCCAGGGCAACTAAAGTATTTGTGGTACTAAGAAAACACTTCAAAATGACATAGTGTAACTATTAAAAGAATTAGATTCACAAGGTACACAAGGCAAAGTGGGTTTCAACTGATCTTACTGAACTTTACATAAGAAAATCCTGGTTGAAAATATGTGTGGTGCAAAATTAAAATAAGACCCTGCAAAACATTTAGACTTGCTAATAATCCCTGTATATGCAGTTACCATTAGTAAGGCTTTTCACTTTATTAAAACATTGCAATTGTTGTATGTAGTTTGCAAAGTTTTATGGCTATGTTGATATAAAAAATCTACTGTAGGCTTTCACTTGCAAGTCATGCATTAACTGTTTTCATATCAAACTTTTTGATACCTGTAAAAAAGAAAAAAACCTTACAGTGAATAAATATGCTTTCAAATTTAACTATTAGAAAGTTATAAATAAGAGGATTAAGCAGTTTGTGAGAAAACCTTAAAAGACCTACATGTAAAGCATTAACAAATAGTTAAATTGGCTACTTTAAACTCTTAAAAAAGATTTAAACCTCAAAAACAAGTTTATCTTAACCTCTAATAAGACAATAATTTTACCTGTAACATCTGATTTCCGGTTCCATCCCTCAATCTGTAAGGTCTAATAACACCATCTTCATTAAAGAATCTTGGGGGACGAAGACTCTCCACTTCATCAGACGTCTCAGTAGCTCTAGGGAAAAATAATAGAGGTAAAATTATGTAACAAAAAACCCTCTATTACAATAAATAGGGACTAGATGGTTCTTTTTGTGGCTATATGACCATGTTACATTATTGCTCTTATAAGTTGCCCAAACTGCCTAATGACAAATCATGGGAAAGAATTAAATGTGAAGTTAATAACTAATGCTTCATTCTTCAAGCAGAATTTTGACTGTTTAGAATTATCAATGGGGCAGCTATGCAGCACGGTGGCGGAGTGCTGAGTCTAGAGTCAGGAAGACCAATCCTCCTGAATTGGACAAGTCTCCTAACCCTGTTTACTTCAGTTTCCTCATCGTAAAATAAGCTGGAGAAGGAAATGGCAAATTATTCTAGTGTCTTTACCATGAAAACTCCAAATGGGTTCATGAAGATTTGGACATGACAAACAGAATTATCAATAATATCTGATACATAATACAATAATTCTGTTCCTTTCCTTGCTCAAAGGCATGATTCTTAATTATCTACAATTTCAGAGACAAATCTCAGTCCTCACCAGTACAAGGTGAGGGCAACAATTTGCATTGCTCTATATGATGAATATTCTGCAGACATAATAATATGTAAAAATGTTAATAGAACTTCTACTTTAAAACTTAACTCTGCAATAAAACTGACCCTATGTTCTCAAGGGCAATGCTAGCAAGGTACAAAGTTCAGTCAGGTTATAAGCTGGTTAGAAATAGTATTGTGCCAACAGCAGAGTATGTATTCTACTTGAGGGCCAGCTGATGTATGGAACAGTTCATCATTAATTAGTAGGCAAACTCTGTAACCCATTCAAACACATACTCACACCCACCCCTTGGTCCTGTGTAGCACCTTTCTGTTTCCAGAAAGATGATCGTAAAAAGTCAGTTTCTAGATGACAAGAAACTTTAATTTAGCTCCAAGTGTTCTAAATGTGAAATGTTTGTCCAATGATGAACCAGTTGATACATTATTGGAGAAATAAACCACACCAATATTGATATTTTTGCTGTAAATGAAACCGCAAGACAAAACATTTGTAGTGAAATGAAAATAATGACTCAGATATTCTTTCCAGATCAGTGAATAAAGAAGATATATCATAAGCCAAAGACAATAAGAAATGTAACGAGACAGAATGTTTGGCTATTTCACTTTTTACTGGTCATAAGCAATGCAAACGTATCACCATGCATGGCTGCCGCTCATGAATGAACCGTTTCACAGAATAAAAAAAAAAATCAGAGAAGTTTAATGAAAAACTAGACAAAATCTGCAAAACCAAGTCAAGATATACTTTTACACTCAATGAATTCAATGTAAAAATTAGTATGAGAATGACAAAAGCATAGTTAGAAATTAAGAAAAGAAACAAAAGGCTTAGAGACTACGTGTAAGTCTTATATTTACAACAAGAATATTTTCTTTAGAAAGACAATCCAAGGACTCTGTACATGGTAAGAACTGAGTTAAAAAAAGGAAACATTATCTTAAGAGACAAGGAAGAAGTGGAGAAAGACATGGCAGTCACTTCAGAATTAATGGGTCTTTGGTTCAGACCAAACAAAGATTAACTGGAGCAAGAGCAAAGATGAAAATCAATACCAGATTAGAAGAAATGAGGAATATAAGAAAATATTATGTACAATTATTTAAGTCTAACATGACTTATTTAAACAATTTTTTTAAAGCTGAAGAATAGAAAATGATTAAAAGTAAACTCCTAGAGTGACATCACCACTTCCTGGACAAAATTACTCCACATCTCCAGAATGTGGGGGTCAAAAGAACTCATAAATGTCTTCAATCTGCTCTCCTTGCCAAGTAGACAGACATGGAGGTAGAATTATATCAGATTACAGTGCAAGTTAACTGGAAAAACACTGATAGAAGTTGAAGAAGGAAGATCACAGGTTCACAAAATCACAGACTAAAGATATTAAAGGGATCTTTGAGGCCATCTAATCCAACTCTCTCATTAACAGAGGAAGTTAAGGGAACTTAGAGGAAGAAGGCAAACTCAGAGGTTAAGCAGCTTTCCAAAGGACACAGGAGTAGTGCAGTTGGTAGCAGACCAGGATGCTGACCAAGGTCATCCATCTAGCTGGTACAGATCCTGCATTAACCTTACTACCTCTCCCATTAAAAGATGAGTTCTTTGACAGCAGATTCTATTTTTACTTTTCTTTTTATCACCAGGCTTAGCATATTACCTGGAACAAAGTAAGTACTTATTATTGGTTGACTGACAATGTGATTTTAATATATTACTGGAATGGCAGCCTAATCTGTGGCTTTCTGTCATTACAGATAGAAAATGGGGCTACTGGGCCCAGAAATCAATAAAAAGATGAGAGTACTCAGAATTGCTTTAAATATTACACAGAAGCATGTTAAGATTTATATGAACTGATGCAAAATTTAGTAACCAGAGTCAGGAAATAAAAAATATGACTATAAATGTATATGGAAAGAATAATAATTACAAAACAATAAAAAATAATGTTACAAAATTAAAAAAACAATCATGACCCCAAACAAGAAATATGAACAGACACCTCCATTTACTCCTTTGCAGAGAAGTGTGTAACACTGCTTATATTTTTTAGTTTTTTTCAGAGTATTGATCAATTTTGCTATTTTATTTTCCATTCTCTTTTTCTTTCTTAAAAAAAAATTTATATGGGAGCAAGAGAGGGTGGGATGTAGGAGCAATTTTAGGTTAAATAAAAATAAAAGATACTAACAAACTTGTTTTTAAAATTTCCTAATTGATAAATGGTCACGATATGGTTTGTTGTTTGTTCTTCATTCCTGAAGAGGACCATGATATCAGGAAGGTGATATGTGACTTGCAAGTGAATTGGACTTAAATGAGAAAAGGCTGTGCAAAGCTACCAGGACAACTGGTTACCAGGAGATGGCCCCTGATGAAGTGGGAGACCTTGGTCTTTTTAAGCTAAGGTCTTTCCCAAGTCTCAGTTTGACTGAGGCAATGACTATTCAGCGTTTAAAGCTAGGTAAAAAAGGATGCAAAGAATGACTTATTTCACCTAGTCAAATAAAAAAAATCTGGGAGGGAAAGATCCTCTGGGTTTCTGGCCAAAACTGAAACAATTGCTATTTATACTTACTCTGAGTCATCATAGCCCAAGCAATGACCAAGTGAGGCTTGGGCTGGGATTTATTGTTGGCCAAACCTCAAGATATCTTGCACAGGCTATTGATAGGCAGTTTTAAAAGGAAGAAATTCAAATTAGCAATAACCATGTAAAAAAATTGTAAATTGATCAGAGAAATTAACATTAAAATAACTCTGAAGTGCCAATTCATAACTATTAGATTTGAAAAACTGATAAAACTGCAAAAGGACAAATATTGGAGAGGCTACAGGAAAATAGGTACATTAATGCACTGTTGGTAGAACAGTGAGCTGGTTCAGTCATTCTGGAAAACAATTTTGAACTATATCTAAAACATCATAAAAACTGCATTATCCTTCAGTCTCATAACATCACTACTCAGTTTATACAGAAAAGAGAAGAAAGAGGAAAAGAACTCTTATGTTTAAAAATATTTATACTGTCTCTTTTTGTAGCCACAAAGTCGCTGGAAACTAAGCAACCGATTAGGGAGGAATGGTTGAACAAATTATGGAATATAAATATAATGGAACATTGGTGTGACAAAAGAAATGACAGACAATTTAGAAAAACTTGAGAATTCAAATCAATGCAAAGATCAGTTGTTAGCATGCTCACTCCCTTACTTTCCAACACTGGCCATATCCAAAAATATATATCTCATTCTATAACTTGCATTCATCACCTCAAAGTACAGGATGACAAAATATATTTTTGGACATGGCCACTGTTAGAATTTGTTTTGCATGATGATGCACACATTTGTTATAAAATTTTTTTGTTTTCTTTTTTTTTAGTGAGGAAGTAGAAAAAATAAAATAAATGCTTATTAATTTTTTAAAAAATTAAACTAATAAATAAGACATGAAAGAAATATATGATCAGAAAAGGAGATCGGATGATTTACAGCAAGTTACTCTTGATGAGTAAACAGACAGATGACAGATGACAGCCTAAGTGCTATACTTATATTTATAAACTGTTAAAAAACCTAGAGGACTCAATCCTTGAGACAGTTTATCTAATGTAGAGGTTACTGTGGTAAAATGTAGACAAGCATCATGCAGGAAAAGGAGAAAGTAGATAATGTACTCCAGGCTAGAACTGTTTAAGCTTCAGTGAGATCACTAGTACACTGAAGTACAAAAGTAACCTATAGAATTAACATTTGTACAACCTACCTTACAGAATTGCTGTAAATATATTAAGATAATATGTACAAAAGTTTGCTGTAAACTCTTAGTTGCTATATACACAGAGTATTTTCATTACAGAATTTTCAGGCTACAAAGTACTTAGACATCACTCTGTTCAACTGTCTTCACTTTACAGACAAGTAAAATGAAACTAAGGAAGGTAAACTACTTGTACCCTGCCAAGTAATTAGCAAAACTAGCAGGTAACAGAGTAAGGACTAGTACACAGTTCATTTTCATGATCCAAATGATGGGCTTATCCACTTTCTAGTTGTTAACTGTATTTCATTCTACCTTAAGTTGAATAGAATTTACCTTTTAATTCCCTGAAAGGTACTACTAGCCATATCGATGATTCCTCCTGTTGGCCTTGCCACTGCTCCAACTAATCCTTTCCCAACACCCTTAAAGAACCCTGCTGCTCCTTCTTTTTGGGCTCCTAAAAAAAGTAATATAATTTAGAATTAACAGGATGAAAATTATCTTAATAGGAATTTTGCTAATTACATATGACTTAAAGTAACTGTACTTATTTACCTTTGATTGGCTTAGTCACTATTCCTGTTATCCCACTTACAAAACCCTAGATGAAAAAAAAAATTACAAATTAACAATAGTTTTGCATAGATGTCTTCAAATACAAAGTTTTAATTAAGGATTTCAAGAAAATAATTTTTAGGGTTAGTCTAGACACAGTAATTACCCTGATTGGTTATTTTGCTTAAATCTCATAGAAATGAGTTTTTATTGTATCTGTTTTATTGTATCTATTGTATCTAATATTTGACAATATTAAAGCACTAGATTTGCATATGTATTTATCACCTCCTACAGGTTTTAAAATAATCCTATGGGACATAAGGTTCATGGGCATATTTTTCTTATTAACAGTAGAATATGAACAGGTGAAAAGTTGCAAGAACTTCCTTAGAAGTTCTTCTTACAGAGACTAAGCCTTTCCCTCCACGTGTGATGCCTTCTCTGAGACCTGCAGGCTGCTTATTCATGGCTTCTCTTCTCTTCTGCTGGTAATCTTCATCCATAGTCATGGCTGCCACACCTTTAGCCATAGCATTAGTTATTTTAGAGGCTGCACCTGCCAGTCCACCTAATAGAAATTAGAATATATTTAATAAAATAACATGCTATTCTAGCACATATTATTGCAACAGATCCTCAACAGCATGATAATTGCTTACCAACAGCTCCTCCAACTAGTGCTTTAAGTCCTAATGCCATACCCTCTACAAATTCTTCAGGACCCTGGATGGCTCCCTTAAAGACAAAAATAAAATTCACAATTAAAAGTTCTATTGACAGTAGAATGTACAAATGAAATTGATTTGTGCTTTTAACACAATCTACAACATGCTGTGGCCTATTTAATTTATAAACTGTATATAAGTCCAGGAAATGGATTCAGTAAGGTATGAGGATATGTGCTTAGTGTACAACCATCAGAGGCAAAGTTAAATGATCAGTGACCTCTCCCCACTACAGAATGACAAAACTGAGTGAAAGGTCACAAAAGCCTTCTATAATTCTGTGAAAAGAATGAACACAGAATTTCAGCTGGAAGGGATGAAGCAGCTTTTTGATCCAATCCATCACCTAAAATGAATCCTCCCACAAAAACATCTTGGACAAGTGGTTACCTAGCTCCTCCAATGAGGAAGGCAAGCTGCTCATTATACTTTTAGAAAGCTCTGTTAGGTAATTCTTTGCTGACATCAATCCTAAATTTGTCTCTTTGAAAATTCAACTCAGTGCTTCTATTTTTGCTCTCTGGGACCATGAGAACAAATCTAACACTTCTCCTTCCTAAAAAATATGGTGCCTGGGACTGAAAACAACACTCCAGAATTGGCAGAACAGACCAGAACCATCTCTTCCTTTTCCCTGGAATCAGCACACTGCACTGGAAAAAGCTGGGCTCAGAACATGATGACTTGGGTTCAAGTTCTACTTCTGTCACTGATGAGGTAGTGAATCTAAGTCAAGTGACTTTACCTTTCCATGCTTAAGGTAACTCTGACTGTAAGCTGCAGGACAACTGAAGAATGCACTAGGAGTCTGAGGTTCCTTACCAGGAACTCTCCATAATTCCACAAGCATGTATGCATACACACATTCAAAGAGTCCAAGATGAAATTGACTTTTTTGGCTGCCACACCATTCTGTTAGTCATATTAAGCCTATAGTATAGTATTTAAAAAAAACACACAGACATGCAAACTAAGAGGTAGTTTATAAAGTAGATTCATAAACATGTTATAAACAAGAAAGAAAATCCTGGTCAAGGCCATAGAAACAAGGTTGTATTATTTACTTTTAAATAGAAACAAAAAATAAATTAGTGGACACAATAGAAACAAGGTGGTAAATATAAGGATTTAAGAGAAAGTAAAATTGGAAGATTATATCTATCATCATTATCAATAATATTTAACAAATTGTCTTTCCAGTGGAAAGCAAGTATCATACTAAAATATATACGAAAATTAAATATAAAATTATGTAAAAGAGATCATCTTGTAGATAACCTTCTTGTAGATAACTGTTCTTGTAGATAACTTTCTCAAAAAGGTATGAAATGATATAATTTAAAGGAATCATGACTTAGCCCTAAGTTTGATGTAATTTAAAAAAAAACCACAAACACTAAATATTTTGAACCAACTCCTATGTTAATACTTTAAATTTAAATACAGAAAAATTTGAAAAAGAATAACACTCATTTCAAAACAGATGATCAAAAATAAACTATGCTAGAGACATTATAGTCATCAGAATTCAAAATATTTCATTTTCAAATCCTTTCTTCAAAATTTGTATTTCTGTATATATTATCCTAACATTAAGAGAACACATTTCCACAGAACTTGAAATGATATCAAGTGGTCTTCTGGAGGGGAGGAAGAGGGAGACAGACCTTACTAAACACATATTAAGCTGTTTTATAGTGTTACAGGGTACAAAAGAGAAAGAAAAAGTAAACATAGTACAGAACTTTCAAAGACAAATGAAGCTAAATGAGAGTAGCCCAGAAAGGCCACAAAAGCTTTCTATGAAAAGATTGAATGAAGCACAGAATTTCCATTTGAAGGCATCATAGCAGCTTTCTAATGCAATGCATAACCTAAAAGAAATCCTCCCACTAAAACGTAGGCTGCTCAGTATACTTTTGGATAGCCTTAACTGTTAGGTAGTTCTTTCTTTACCTCAAACCTAAAATATTTAATGTGGTTCATCTGATGAATTGACTATTGGCCTGGAGGCAGAAACAATAAAGCATAATAAAACAGGGTAAAATAATTAAGTAACCACAGAAAAGTCGTGAGCACAGACATACAAAAATGGTGATCAACATAAAAATGATTTGAGACTAATAAAACAATTAAGTGTCATAATTACTGTAACTCTGAATAATGAAATAAATAGGTTTAAAGATGTGAGAGTTAACATCAAACAGTGGAAAATAGCGATACAAAGGAAAGAACTATTTAGTCCAATATAACAATGATTTTGTAAAACTATTTATATTAGCACATGGTTTAAATATAAACAGTGGTACTTCCGAAAATATTGCTTTAAATAAGTTAAGCATATGTGGTTATAATTTTGCTTGGATTATTAGCTGAGCAAACTTTTAAAGGATAGTGTATAAAGTTAAACTTCAGCTCAGACTTTGTGAGAATAATCATTTATTATTATTATAACATAATTGTATAAATTAAATTTTACTAAACATATACATTAAAATATACTTAAACATTGTCAACAAAATATAGTTTTTCTTATAAAAGGAATAAGACTCTATGTCCAAAAAAGAAGTTAGTATAAACTTTATTATGAGTGAGCTATAATATAGTATTTACTATCAAAAAGGAATATGACATTTAAAGAGTATTTAAATTTAAATGTTAACATCCCAACCAACAATAAAATTTATAATAATGGCTTCTGAAAACAAATATTACAGGATTTAGTTCAAATGTCTTTAATTTGGCATTTATATTGCGCTCTTATAGTTTTAAAACAAAGTAGTTTACAATCTAACACAAATACTTGAAACTCTTAAAATTATGATGTAAGTTAAAATTCGGGTTATCTCTTTTTCCTAAGATGTCCCTTAATTTTTTTTTTTTTAGCAACAATATAAATCATTGGCAAAGAGAAAGCCCTTATGGTGCCTTTGTTTCCAGCAGGATTGCTACATCTATTGAGAATCGCAGAATAACAATAGCTATTATTTCTATAGCACTTTAAGGTTAACAAAGCACGTTATCGTACCTTTACAACAACCCTAGGAGGGACGTGATATTGATATTATTAATTATCATAACATTGCAAAAGAAAAGACTAACTCACCTGATATGGTTCATAGAAAAATGCTTCTACTCCTTCAGAAAATTCTCGAATTAAGCCAAATGGATTTCCTAAAACTTCAAGTCCAAGAATAAGAACATACATTTGCTTAATGGCCTAAAAGAAGCAAGTAAAACATGTTAGTTAAAAAAATATATAAACGGCCCAAGCTTTTTAATTTAATTAATATCTGCCTCTGTTATTTATCTTTATCCAAAAACCTAATGTTTTCCTCTTCTATGCCACCATCATTAATTTTTAAGAAGCACCCTCATATTGTGTTGCTAAGGGCTACAGAAATGTCATGAGATGTAATTATTTCTGAAATAAAAAAGTAATATGGACTATTTCGAGTCAATTTAAAGTTCAAAGCACATTTAAAATGTCTATTCATATGTCAGTTGCTTTTCTAAATAATTACTGAAAAATGCTTACTGTCTTTCAAAACAAAAAGGTACATTATTGTAGGTATGTGTGAGTTCCCTAACGGCAGGGGCTATCACTTTGCCTATATATCTCCAGTAATGAGCACAGTGTCTGATGTACAGTAGGCACCTAATAATTGTTGATTGAGTGTGTGTGTGTATGTGTACATACATTTGAGTGGAATGGTAAATTTTTTTATTTTTAAGTGCATGATTTTACTAGACTGTACATCCTCTCCTTCCCCTTTATAAATAATACAATTTCAGACCTGTTTTGAGTAATGTCTTATGACTTCAGATCGTAGCTGGGGTGTTGTATGGAATTGATAGTTAAGTTCAAAAAATGCCAGCCTGAAATTTGAAAGGAAAAAAGTAGACTCAAAAGCTATTATTTCAACAATGTCATTCATTCAACTCTTCTTTCACATTTTTTTTCTTTTAAGTTTGGTTCATATACATTTTTCCCAATTTAATCACAAATTCCTGATTCTGTTTTTCTAATCTTTCTACAAACAATATTTTTTCTCTCCAATTACCTTTTACCACACGTCCAATTCTTACCATCTTTTGTATTAACTATTATTACTTCTCATTAATCTTTCCTAAATGATTAGCATATCATTCATATTCTCTATAAAATTTAGTATCTCCTTGGTCAAATACATGAGTATTGTCACTTCACACACATATAATCAAAGTCCACATATTTGACTATCTCCTTCCAAACATAAAAAAGGCATTGACTTCATTACTTTAATCTGGTCATCATATTTCCTGCGTTGGGCATTTCACTTGAATTAATGCACTCACAATTGTAAAAGTCAACCTTCCTTCAATAATATTTGGAATATACCTTGTTTGCTCAATCACTCAGCTCCATATTCCCCAGTTTTTATAAACCATAGCAGAGCACACAGATCCTTCCTAAAGACCTTCTCTGAGAAGGTCAGGAAAGTAGTAGGCTCATCCTTGGCTTCAACGTGCAAAGTCCCTATTTCCCTTAATTAAGCCAGGTACTTATCTATACTAACATTATGTGTGTGTGTGTGTGTGTGTGTATATATATATATATACACACACACACACACACACACACATATGTGTACATTTTGACATACTAACACACATGTTGGCCACATATTGGTTTGCTCTTAGACTACAATCTATTCAAGGGAAAAGATGGTTCCTTCAGTTACTCAATGGTTCATGAAGACAGAAGTATTATGGATCTAAAAATCTGTAGATTTACATACTTAAATACTACATCTTGCACATCTGTGAGAGTGGCACCAATACTCTTCAGCAAGAGGTTTATTGAATGAACCGGAATCAGTCCTCCTTGGTGTGTTGTATCTTTAGTATCATCTCTACCTGAACTCAGCGAAACACTCAAGTGCAACTAAAAAGAAAAATACATAAGTAGAAAAATGATTTCCCAGTTGCAATTCACTGTATAAACAACAATATACACCTCTTAAATTCTTCTTAGTTTAACTTTGATAAGTATTTATTATTAGGGATCTCAAAATCTAAGTATTCACATTATTCCCTTTCATTTTGGAATGAATGTAGAAGTTCATCCTACTAAATTCAATGAGAATTTGAGAAAACAAAACTTAAATAAAGAGAAACAAATGCTTTAATTCTATTCAGTATAAAGATTTTAACTTTTGATAAATTTTATTTGTTCATATAAATTGTCAAGAAACTGAAGAAAAAGTAAATTTCATACAAGATCATACATCAGATCACTGATAATGCGTTTATGTTAGGAAACTAGGTTAACAATTATATAACTAAAATTTTCAAACAGGCTTTTGGATTTTATGTTAATGATAAGTTTACAAAATGCTTTATTTATTCTGTATTTCACTTGGTCCTCACTACCCTTTAAAGGTGGTGCTATTTTTATATAAAGTTTTGAAACGAAGAAAGTGATACTGAGAGAGGGTATAGAATTTGCTCCGAATCCCACAGCTAGTAATTGTCTGAGGCAAGATATGAACTCAGGATTTCCTGACTGTATGTCCAACATTTTCTCCACAATGACACCAAGCTGTTTTAACAAAGAACTTTATAAACACAGAAATTTTAAAACTTTGAACTAAAACTTGTCGCAGTCATATCAGTCTATTACTCTTGAATTCAGCAATTATATGTTTAATCTAAAATTTCCAATGCTAAATATAATCTCAAATATCATAAATGTACTATTATATTTTTCTCAATGTTGAGCTATGTGAAAAAAAGTGAAAATGTTATATAATTCAGAACTATATTGCAGATAAACAAAGTACTGCCCATTTACAGACAAATAATACTTCAATGACATTTTCCTACCGTCTGAAAAACTAATTTTGCAAACAGGTGGGTGCTGAATAATAAGATGCTGATCAAATTTTCTGAAAACATGACGTTGAGAAGTATAATTCACATGACCAACAAAGTTATAATAATCTAAGGAGATCTTTACAGGGTAGAATGTTGTACTGCACTTAATAAAATTTTAGAAGTAAAAATAAAAAAATCATGTTTGGCTTCCAAAGATCAACTTCATAAGTACAACATCCATTAGACATGACTACACAGTAATGGTTCAACTAAAAAAAAACTTTAGATCTTTCAATGGACTACATGTTCAATGAGTCTATGATGTGACAGGCAAGCCCCACAAAATAAGTCAAAGACAAGGAAGACAAGAACTTAGCTCAGATCACCTCCAATACTATATTCAATCTGGGGCAACATTTTAGGAGGCAGGAGGGCATTTAAGAATAAATTGGAAAAAATCTAAAAGGGCAACCAGGATGGTGAAGAGCCTTGAGATGGTGCCATATAAGGAATAAAAAAACTAGAGAGATATAATCCAGAGAAAAGAAACTTATGAGGCACATAATAAATAGTCGTTTTCAAGTCACTGAGGAGCTGTGGGTGTTAAAAAAGATTCAAACTTATTGTGCTAGACCCCAGAAGACAAAAAAATGGAAAAATTACTGGAAGTTGCATAAAGGCAAATCCAGGATTGATTTCAGGAGAAATTTCTGAATACTTAATTTATCTAAGAGTGGAATCAGCTGCAAAAGCTGGAAGATCTTTTATCAATAATTGTTACAGGAAGAGACTCTTGTTCAGGAAGGAACATGTGGGACTAGACAACCTCTGAGGTCACCTCCAACTCAGAGATCCTATGATTTATCTCAAGCTTTCTATGTATTATTAGAAAAGAGTATTCCACCCACAAAAATTGTTTTGTCTAACTATATAGATTTGCACTGAAATGATGGCTCCTAGTTTATCATTAATAACAATATGAACATAATGAGTTTTGACATACCTTGATAGGAGAAATATGAAAATATTCATACAGGCTGACTTGTGTTATATCTGTTAATGAGTCTGTCTTAAATCCTTCTTCAAAATATTCGATATCCTTATGGAAAACATCAACCTAAGAAGACAAGATAGAAATGTAAAATACCTCTAATTCTTTAATCAAAGATTACAAAAGGGAAAAATCTTATGAAATGTGTTATTTTTCCATGTATGTATAATATATTATGCATAATGCATGGCTACATTAAGTGGTCATATATGTATGTGTGTGTGTGTGGATAGATGTAAATCAAGGGTGGGGAACCACAGGTTGCCTTAAGGCTATAGGTTCCCCATCCCTGAAAACATAAATCTATCCACACATATGTGTTTATGCATGTATATCGGGGAAAAAACTTCAGATAGTAAATAAGGCAAATGATGTATAACCTCTTAAATCTACACAACTTTAATTTTAAAAGATGCTTTCATGTTGAATTGTCTCATTTTTATTTCCACGAATCAGGCCTGGAAGGTATTATTCCTATTTGACAAACAAGTATAGTATATCCCAAAGAGACCATTTAAGAATGCTTTTCCTAAGACATACAATCAGTTAGCACCAGTGGTACAACTGAACCTATATCTGTGTTTCCATGAAATTGTCAAACATACTAAATAAGAGTTATCTTTCTGTTTTATTTGTTCCTTGATGGCAATACTCAATGGTATAACAAATAAAATCATTTCTTTTTTTAAATAATTGTGGATACTTCAAACCCAAACTCATAGAAAATATAACCAACAAGGAAAATACTTCCAACAATTAAGCAAAATGTAAGACTTGCTGCAACTAAGAATACATTATATTTCTGATTTTACCATTTGGTAAAAAAGGATCTATCATTTCATTTGGCTTTGATGTTCCTGAAGTCATTAAATCTTTGAATTTAAAAGTAGTGAACAAATGTTGTTTCCATAGCTGAATCTGTCAGTCTTATATGATTTAATATATGAGACAACTTTTGGATCATCAAGGGTGTATCTTATTAGTTAAAAAAAATAAACAGTACACACACGGTGGGATATTAAATTTTCCATGAAAATTCATCAAACTATCACGATTACATACATCTGCACAGTACTTTAAGCTGTACAAAGCATTTTTCCTCACAACTCCACCTCTTGATTACAGGCTTTCTCTCTGGCTGTCCCCCATGCCTGAAATCATCTTTTCACTGCCACTACCAACCTCCCTGACTTCCTTTAAGTCCCAATTAAAAGCCTACTTCCTACAGGAAGCCTTCCCCAACCCCTCTTAATTCCACTGCTCCTTTTCTGTTAATTATTTCCTATTTATCGTGTAAAGTCTGATTTATACATATTTGTTTGCATGTTGTCTTCCCTATTGTATTGTAAGCTTCTCCATAGGACTGAGGGTAGTGCTTTCTGCCTCTTTGTATCCCCAGTGCCCATGTGTCACAGTGCCTGGCACACAGAAGGCACTTAATAAAAGTTTACTTAATTGAACTCTTTTCTCAACAACATTTTACAGATGAAGCAATGGAGGCACACAGCAGTTGTGTTTCAGAAAGTGTGGAGTAAAACCCAGGTCTTCTGACTCCAAGAGTGGTACTTTCTATTATATGACAATAAAGATGAAAACTGATACAGAAAATTAGAAATCATCCCGTTAAGTCTTGCAGTCCATTCCATGAACATCATCTTTTATGCACGGCATGGGGCAGTTCAATTACAACAATAAGAAATTAGGGGGTGGGGAACTGCTGCTATCTTGTATGGTAACTTTGGTAGAAGCAACTTTTCTTCTTCAGACATACTGATGCACTTAAAATTTCATCATCTCTAACCACAGATTTCTTTCTTTGTGTTCAGACTTAGTTGCTTTTTTCTTTATCTTTTCAAGTGGGACACCCTGGATACTTAGGATACAGAATCTAAACGTGCTGATTTTAGGATTGTCAACCGTGAAAAGAGTATACATAAAATACATTTCTTCTGTCAGTAGTCATCCTTTCTTTTGTCAATAAATCTTCTTAGAATGAACTGACTTCACTAGATCTCACAGTGGATCTCTCCAGGTTCTTATTTTTCCTTTTCAGCTTTTTGATCATTTGTGAGATGATACACTATTATCTTTTTCTACTGTCCATTTTTTCCTTCAATAAAACATAAACTGCTTGAAGGCATGAACTCTTTTGTTTTTGTATCTGTATCCCTAATATCAAACAGAGCCTGAGTCATAAATGGGATATAAAAATGTTTGTGGATAGATTCTCTCTAACAAGATATTGCCAGCAAGTTGGTACCATAAATTAATGATGACATAATCCCTTGGCTTCTAGGATTCTCTTCTGAGTAGGGAGATTAAGTATATGCTGCCTGAAAACTTTTGTTATCTATTGCATTTAAAAACAAATATGAAATGAGACCAAGCTCTCTAATTTGTCCAAATGTCAGTTTTTAAGTGCTGACCACTTGATTGAGCAAGCAGTGGTAAAGCATGTTGTCTTCTCATCTTTATTTCTGGTTTAATTTTTATTTCTAATAAGTCTATCCTCTCTACACAAACAGTTGATTCCAAAATGGCCCATTTAGTCTATCAGCACTCATATTCCATCACAAGATAACTGAATTTCAATTTTTCATCATGTTGTTTGGTGTTAACCGTATTGAACACACTTCAAAGACTTTTTGAAGAGAAAATTCATAATGAACAGGCATAAAATTGATTGAATAGAAGCTCTTTGCCTTCCTACATTTTTCAATTTCTGATCATACTTTCCATCCCAATTTCAGTGTATTCTACGCTGACTTTTGCTCTATAGGGACATGTTAAATTAGCTTGGAGGACATTATCCACATGAAGTCCTGAAACAAGCACTGTAAGCAATAGAAGGTAAAGTGATGAAGTGTTCCCAAGATTGAGACTGGGTCCTGCCACTACACTCTTCCACCAACTTCTTTACTGATTTCTCCAGGAAGAACCTGAGACTTATCTTTTTGCCATTTGGTTGTCCTGCTGTTGAAATCATCTCTCCCAAGTTTTCCATAGCATGTTCTTATTTCACCCTCTCAGATGAAGACCTCACTTCACATTTCATCAAAAAACCAAGTTTTGCAACAAGAGTTCCCTTCTCCCCACCCCCATCCCATTCATCTCCTCTCATGCTTATTTTAGGTGGATTTATTTGCTGGCTTCCTAATTTTTTAAATGCATATTCAGCTTATTAATCCTTTCTTTTTCTGTTTTGTTAATACAAGTTTATAGGGATATAATTTTTCTTCTGAGAACTGTTTTACCTGCACATACCAGAATTTCTGGTATGTTGTACAATGTTTCATCAATTGAATTTTCTTTTACATAATTATTGTCTTACAATTATAGTGATTTCTTTTATGATTTGTTCTTTGACCCACTCATTACTGAGGTTTCGTGTTAAGTCTCTATTTAGGTCTGTCATTTATTTGTAGTTCCTTTACTAAAGTTTTTTTATTGCATTATGGTCTGTAAAGATGTTATTTACTACTTCTGTTTTTGGTTGTATTTTTTTTAAGATATGTTTGCAATTATCTCTGTGCCCTAGTACATGGTCAATTATTTTTAAAGTTCCATATGATATGGAGATATTCCAATACCTACAGGTGACAGAGAGGACTCTGGACCATTTTTCAGGCTCATTTAGAAGATGTTATTAAGTTTTTTAACTCTAATTTCTTCTGCAATTTGTTCAGTCCCACATTTTCCCTTTTATCTTTCTATTAGACTTCTCCAAAACTGACAGAGGGGCACAGAAGTCACTACTGTCACTACTGTGTTACTGTCTATGTTTTCTTGCAGCTTAGTGAATGATTTCTTAATGAATTTGAATATTATGGCATCGGGAGAGTACAGGTTTATTACTGATATTGCTTTGTCTAAGGTTCCTTAAAGCATAATGTAGTTTCTTTGTTTATTATTTCTGAATGCTTATTTTTGTTTTGTCAGATAACATGGTTGCAAATGCTGCTTTTCTGGATTCACTTGATGCACATTAAATTTTTTTCAACTCTTCAGCTTTATTTACTTTTTAAATGTGTCTCTTTTAAGCAACAGATTGTAGGGTTTTGTTCTCTTATTGGTCACTCATTTTCATTTTCTTGGTTTGTTTAATCCGTTCAACTTTTAAAGGTATGAGAGGTAGTTTTCTATTTTCCTCAGTCTGGGTTTTTTCCAAGTTGTGATCCCCTTCTCCCTGCTTTCACTGTTAAACACAGACTTATGTCTCTTCAGTCAATTCAACTTAATCTTTCTGAGGAAGGCCCTGTTTGCACTGACTCTTCCCCTCACTCTCACTACTTGTCACCTCTTTCCCTTTGGATTATTAGTTTTTTCTTTCCTGTTTTTATCCGATTATGTAATTCTCCTCCTCTTTATTCCTCTCAGTAGATTCTGCCTTCCTCTCCTCTCTCCTTCCAACAGTATAAGTTATTAGCTTTTTAGAACTTCATTTTCATTTTTTTGTAGTCTTTAGCAGAAAGGGTTTCTCTCACTCCCTTCCTGACCACTCTAGACCTTCCTTCATGACCCCTATACTTCCTAAGTATCTCTCTATTATCTGCACTCCTCCTCAAGCCAAAAATTCCAAGGCATCCATTCTAGGTTCCTCCTCCCAAGTAGTTTCAAATACTGCCCTGCAGAACTTGCTTCACAGATTCCACTTTTCCATTATACCTCACTCCCAGAAACATTCTATTTCTCCAAGTGACAAAGAGGACACTTCCCCACGGCATGACCTGCCCCTCCTCCATTACACCTTTCTCTTAGTTACTTGCCAGTCCCATCTGCCTCAGGAGCTATTCCTGTATCTTCGTCTCCCACTCCCATGGGTGACAGTTGCCACCAAGAGTTCCAGTTCTCTCCTCCCCTCCTAAGCCAGGACAAATAATCTTTACAAGTAGAAAATCCCCTAAGACCAAAACAAGGCCTCACTTTTTCCCTTTCCAAACCTCTCATCCTCCTCTTTACCTGCTCCTCTGTGGGTTCTTCTCTTCCTGAGAGATCACAGGGAGCATCACCTACATAGCTCGCTTTCAACTTGACTTAAGACACCTCATGTACTCCTTCTATCCTTCTTCTCACCATTCTTCCATGCACTATCCCATTTTGGAATGCAGTCAACCAAAAGAATGTTGATTCACCTGTAAGTGTTATGTCCTGGGGTTCTGTCCATGATGCCTCAGGTCTACTACTCTACCATGACCTCAACTTGACTCGGCCTTCTTGTGTCCATTTAGAAATTAGTCTCTTACTGGTCTGTTTTCACTCTTGCTATTCTGTCCTTGGCTTCTGCATATGTTCATCCTTCCTGCATTTCTACTGTCTGGTGTATTAGAGAAGTAAATAATCTCCTAAGGTCTGGTTTTCTTTCCAAAAATGTTTCAATCTTCCTTTTACTGTTAACACTCATCTTTTTTTTTTTTTAATTTAGAGTTAAGGTTAGATTTGCATGGTAGATCATCCTGCCCTTTTATGCTGTGTTCCACTGATCTTTGGAATATATTATTCCCTCCCCTCCTACAATTTCTGGTGGGTACAGAATAGTCTTATGCTATTTGAATTTCCTTTCCATTGTATTGGAAGGTCTTTTCCCAGGAAGGTTGCAGAATTTGTTGCTTCTGAATTTAATTGTTAAATTTTACCACTATGTATCTTGTGTTTGCAGCCTTGGAATTTTTTCCAGGTGATCACTGCTTTCTTTCAATTGACATTTCACCTGACATGTTCTTAAGTTCTGAGTAGTTTTCTGGCATTATTTGCTGCATTATGGTGCTCATGTATCTGACTTGTACTCTTCCGCAAGAACTTTAATCCTTAGGCTCTCTCTGTGCATTCTACCTTTGAGAACATTATGATTTGCTTTAAGAGAGAACGTTTCTTTTAATACTATTGCTTTTCTTCATCTAGACTGTCTTTCACAAAAGTTATTTACATTCGGAATCAATTATCCTTTATTTCTTTGAGGAGATTTGACATTACAGATACAAATTTTTCTATCCTGCAAATTATTTTTATTCTATAGGCAACACATTTTGCTTTCATAATTCTCAGTCCTCTTTTAAACTGCTCAGAAAGGTATTTCATTTCCATGTTCTTGTTAAATTCCAGAGGGTCTTCTGTCCCATCAAGTTTTGGATCATTTTCCTTTGTTTTATAATACTTATTCTTAGATCTCATATTTCCTTTTGCTGTCAATGGTTTCCCAGTTCGTTTACCTGCTTATACTCAAAGGCTTTGAATTTTATTCCATTTGTCCTTCTTTCTTATTTTTCCCCCCATTACTCACTTTTTGACACCCTACTCTCTGACAATGATTTCCCTGAGGATAGATCTCAAAGGGTTTCAGCCTCTTTCCACAATGGGTAATTTAGTTTCCCTGCCTAGGTCTTTGTTCCAAGTGACAGAATTGTTCTATAAGGACAGAATTGACCCCATATGGATGCTATACTTTTTCCCTCAGATTTGGTAAAGTGAATCTTAGCCCTATAGATATAATATCCTACTGTGACAGTGCAAAGCACTGCCACACTGGAGCTACTGCAGCTGGGGTTGATTTCTACTATTTAGAATCTGAATCTCTAAGGCTCAAGGAGAAGGGGATGAAAGTGAGTGATTAAGTTTTGTTGCAAGCCTGGGTCAGTTCAGCCAGTGCTGCCTTAGTGTCAGCAGAATTTTTTAATCTTTTGTGTTCTTGGCATTTTAAACTATGGCTGAAGTTGCTATATTTTGGCATATAATTTATGCTTTGGGAGGTTGTAAATCATCAGAGACAATGTCTAATTCTCTCTCTAGGATCAAAGAAAAAGTCCAGTTCTCCATCTTTTTGTGGTCCATACCACCCAGAAGCCTCTTCATCCTTTCTTTACCTTTCTGTAGTACTAAATACTGCTCATCACCTTCACCTCTTAGTTACTTGCCTCTCTTGGTTTCTGTGACACTTTTTTTGTCTCTCAGTTGTCCTCTTAGTTCTCTGCTTGTTCTCTGTCAGTATCTTTGACTGGCTTGTTATTAATTTCAGGATCACTCTCAAACTTTTGTCCTGGGCCTTTATCCATTTTCATTTATATTTTTTTGCTTGGTGACTTCACTAATTTCTATGGATTCAATTATTATCTATGTCAATGTTTCCTAGACCTACAGCCCTGGACCTAGTCTCTCTCTGAGTTATAGTCCTGTACAAGATACTGCCTACTGATCCCCTTGAAACAGATGTCCCATCTATAAGGAGATGTCAAACATCTCATTTTCTCTCTAAAATGTCCCCTAATCCCAAATTCCCTATTGTTATTAATGGCACCAGAATCCTCTTGGCCACCCAAGATCATAAACTTAGTGTCATCCTCCACCTGTCATTCTCACCCCATAAATCTAATCTGTTGTTAAATTTATTGTTTTTACCTTCACAATATCATATGTATATATATATATATATATATATATATATATATATATATCCTTCTGTCTACCCACATAGCCATCATCCTAGTTTAAGTTCTCATTCCCTCTTGCCTCAACTATAGCAGAAGTCTTCTAAAATGGTCTCTCTTTCTCAAGTCTCTACCTACTCAAGTCCACATTACACTCACCTGCCAATGTGATTTTTCTAAAGTATAAGCCTGACTATGGCATATGCCCTAATCAATAAAATCTACCGAGTCCTTATTTCCTCTAAGATCAAGTAGAGTCTTTGTGAAACTCTTCACAACCTGTCCTCTTCCCAAATTTCTAGATTTTTTAAAAATTTCCCACTGATGATTATTTTGATTTCAAGGCCCTTTTCCTACTCATCCCAAAGAATGTTCTTGACCTTTTGCTTCTCATTCTCAATGACCTGTAGTTCTATTTCCCTCGCCATCACTCTGAGGAAACTGAGGGTTACACTATCTCTCCATCCTTTGTGTGTAATTTACTGTGTAAAATGTACAAGTATCCAGACCATGTTCTACATTGCTGGCCTGTGAGTCTGGTTTCCAGAGAAAGTCAGTCAGATCCTGCCCATCTCGGGGCAGGGGGGTTGGGGGGGGAGAGAGAAATATCCCTGAGAGATTCCTACTCTTGGGGCACAAGGGTAGTTCCTTGACATTCACAGTTACATTACCTCCCTACCTCCCCTACTGTGATTTTGGTATACCAGGGAACACTCATTCTCAGCAACTCAAGAGTTTCTGGAATTAACTTTTCTAGATATCACCAGAGAAGTAGTTCTAAACTGGGTCTCAAGGCAAGCAGGAAGCTAGGGCAAAAGACACCAGAGTACCCAGTTAGGTTGAAAGAGTCTTCCCAATGCTAGAGTCATAAGGGAGAAGCTAGAGTAGGAGTGTTCACTGTGCAAACTGAGGAGGGAAAAATGAGAAAACCTGTTCTCCTCAGACAGGAATTGCTTCCAAAGATGGTCCTGATCCTCTTCCAGGTATTTAATGGATTGAATTCTTTGTGGAGGGGAGTTTGGCAGGCTCATAGAAGCAGGCTATGTTCACACAGATTTATCTCACTGCCCATTCTTGTGGGGGAAGTATTAGAGCAGAACTCTTCTACTCTTCCTAATATGTTCATACATGACTCTTCTCCACGTACTCCAGATCCAGCTACACTAGTCTTCTTACTGTTCCTTATACACAACCCTCCCTTTCTAACATCTGTGACTCTGCCCTGTTGCCCCCATCCTTGGATCCTCTCTCTCCTCATCTCCACCCTTTCATTTACCTTGCTTCCTATAAGAAACAGGAAGGGCTTTTCTGGTCCCCCTCTCCCAAATGCCAGTGTCTTCTTTTCATAGATTAACCTCAAACTATTACATTAGAGCTCCCATTCTACTCAGGAATTCCTGAGGGAGGATTTTCCCTTCTTTGAATCTCTAGTTCTTAATACAGTGCCTAGAACATAGTAAACACTTAATAAATGCTTACTGACTGACTAATGGAGAATACAAGTAAGAACAGAGTTAATTTGCTCTAATGGTTTGTCATATTAATTAATGATAGGGTCAGCCAGGTGGCACAATGGATAAACAGTTAGGCTAGGCCAGGAGAAGTCCCAAGTTCAAAACCAGCTTCATGCACTTACTAGGTCTGTGACCCTGGGCAAATCATTTAACCTACTTTGCCTCATTTTTATCATCTGTAAAATGAGCTGAAGAGGGAAGTGGCAAATCAAAGAAAACTCCAAATGGAGTACAAAGATCAGAGAGGACTGAAAAAACTGAACAACAACAAACAATCTGTCAGCTCAGTGGGAGATGGAGGATACCAGAAATAACTGAAAGTTATAAATACTGTAAGGTTTGCATTGCACAACAATCCAGATGGGCTAGTGCAATACATATTATTTTCACTTTACATAGAAGGAAGCTGAGGCTCACAATGGCTGACTCGACAATAGTCACATAATTAGCTAGAACACAGACAGCATAGTATAGTGGAAAAAAATATTAGATTTGGAATCATAAACTGTAAGTGACCTTGGTCACAATCTCTCTGAGTCCACATTTCTCACTTCATGGACTGACCTCCATGATATCTTCACACCCTAACCCTATAACCTTATGAACCTAAATGTTGGATCTGAACGCAGTTCTTCTTCCTGAGTCTAATACCAGCACTCTCTCCAGTTCAGAAAAAGAACACACGATAAGAAAACCAAAAGGAAATAAGTATTATACATGGTCTAATTTTCAAGAATTGGGGTATCCACTCCCTCTTTCTACCAATTTTCTACAATCAGTGTAAAGGCAGAAGGAGCAAAACTGAATGAGGTCCTATTTTGTATCCTTGTGTTGTTTCAGGAACAATAGGGGCCAAAAAATTATGACCTGGTGGCCAACTTTCTGTGGATAAATCATTCTGTATTGATTGTGGCTGGCCTTCAGAAAGCACAAGTAGTTTCATTAGGCCTATACTGTGGTGCCTATGCTCCACTGAGACAACCTCTCAGGAACCCAAGATCACAGCCATTTCACGAGGAGGCATAGAATAAGAGTTTTGTGCAGCTAGTTAAATTATCACCCCCTCATCCTCACCCCAACAAAAAAAATTCTACAGAAGTAAGCTTTTGTTAAAAACATCCCTCTAATCATAATTGAAGTGTTCTGTTAATATGGGTGCAAAAATTTCCCTATTGTAATACTCTTTAACAAAAACTCTATGGACCCTATGTAGGTAACCATTCTTCAAAACAGAAATGTGCGTTGCCTGGACTACAGTGGGAAGAAACAAAGAGAGCCACAGATTACCCAAAATGAAGTTGTTTTTGTAAGATAATATATGAAAAGTGTTTTACAAATATTAAAGCACTATATAAGTATCTGCTACTGTTATCTGCCAACAAACAGCTGTAACTTTTAGTCTCTTTTTAATTCTTTCCACCTAAAATACCCAAGGAACTATCTTAGAAAAAATATCCTAAACTCCCAAAGTCCTCAATAAACAAAAACCTACTAATATCCAAAAGGATGAAGAAAAAAAGCTTTGTACTCTCTGGCTTTGAAACGCATCCCTTTGTTTGCTAACGAACTAAAATGACACTGAGGTGATTTCTGTCATATCACTAGCTACTGAAATAAGAAAATATGACTCCTACCAATGTATACATTGCTATTATATAACATCACTTGTTTTTGAAGATTACGTCAGAATGAGGTATTTATTTTTCCCTCTAACTGCTCACTCAACTTTCCTAACAATTTTTCATACCTCATGTTTTTCAGTCACCTCGGCTCCTGACATGAGATCTGCCAGAGCATAAAGAAATCCAAGATCTAATCTGAGGTCCATTTCTTGTATCAACACTTTAAAATACCTATATGAGAAAGCAGAAAATGGTTAATCGATACCAATTTAGTGCATTAAGAACGGCACTTTTAAAACAAAGGTGTCCTCAACAAATTAATCACAAATTTTATAAATACAAATTCAATGTTATGACTGCAACTACATTAAGTCACCGTAGGTACAGTAAGCATAGAGATAACAATAACAAAATAACTACAAGTTCGACAATAATTACTGTAATTAGCATTTATGTACCATTTAAAAAATTTTCAAAGTGCTTCCCTCACATCAACATTATTAAATAATGCAACTACTGTTATGGTTATTTTACAGAGATGAAATATTTTGCCCATAGTCACATCATCATCATCATCACAATTAGCACTTACATAGTGCTTTTGGAGTAGCAAAGCATTTTAAAGATATCACACTTTATCTTCACAACATCCTTAGGAATGAGGTGGTTTTATTCCCATTTTATACCTGAGGAAATTGAGGCACAAAAACGTAAGCAGCTGACAGGGTCACACAGCTAGAAAGTGTCTGGGGTCACACTGGAAGTCAGCTCTTGCTGACGCCAGGTCCAGTCCTCTCTCCACTGTCCAGAAGCAGCCTCTTATTATTAAAATCAGCGCTACCCAAGACTGGAATCTGCTTTGTAGTACTGAGACCAGTACTCACTCTATGACGCTAAGATGTCCCTCTTTGCTCTGCTTTTAACGTAATTTTCCACATAGTCAATTTACAAAAATACTTTGGCTTTGAGGCAGCACCTGAAGATGGCTGACAGTGGTTGAACAGAATGAGAACTGGCTGGACTTGTTCCCTTTTCAGGCAAAGTGAGGACTTCCCAATTCTGTTTCATCTCTCCTTGGTGGTAAAACTCTAAAACAAAGTGTGGTGGGAAGACTGCAAGAGATTTTCAGGGGGATCCATGAGGTCAAAACTATGTTTATAATAATATTGTTAGTTGCTTTTTCTACTTTCATTATCTTATCAGTATATGGTGAAGTTTTTCCCAGGATATATGATCTGTAAAATAAAGATTTCACTGCAAATATGAAGACAGAGTTCATCTGTCATCTGGAGAATTGTTCTTTGTCTCAAAATCGGACTTGATATTTTGCTTGTACTTGTCCAATATCAGCACCAAATAATTCTTTTAAAAAGATCTTTAATATATAATGGGTTTGGTATTATTATTAAATTAATAAATACTTTCAAAATAGCTAAGTTCTAGTTTCTAATACAATAAATATCAATGGGTATAATTCAAATAAACAAAAGTTCTTTGGGAACCTCAATGAATTTTTAAAGTACAAAGGGATCCCAAGACCAAACAGTTTCAGAAACTCTGCTCTAGATCATCATTATCTTTTTCCTCTCATGACAACATGGTATAGTGGACAGATTACAAAAGTTGGGAGTCACAAAGACCTGGGCTGGAAAACCTCCTTGGATGTAGCTAGCTATAGAAACATAACTACTAAGCACTAGTCATGTGATTGGAAAAGTCACAGAACGTGTTTCAGTTTTCTCATCCATAAAATGAGGATAACCAGAGCTGTGAGGATCAATTAAGAAGATGTGCATCAAGTGTTTTGATAATCTTCAAGGGCTATGTAAATTTCACCCAGCTTTCAGCAGTCGTTCTTGGTTAGCCAGATGGGAACTGAAGAACAGAAGTGTGAACAATAGGAGGCAAGGTTGGCAAAGAGGTCTCTGTTGCCCATTTATTTACGGGTAAGCAAGGGAGGCAAAGAGGACATTTACAAACCAGTTATCTACCTCAGAAGCAGGAGAAGTAAAAGCTTTGGCTAAGGCAACAATGAGGTAGAAATTATATAGCCCAGAGGCAGCTCATGCTGTCATCTTACTGATCATATAACCATGGCGTGACAATATAAGCATAGGGCTTTTAAGTCAAGTTCAAAGCAAAAAAAAAAAATGGGGGAAAATATTAGGATAAATAGTTGAATATCTACTAAACAGCAGTCTGGGAATTAGGAATATGAGAAAAATGATGAGAAGAACTATGGTTGCCTAGTAAGGAATCAATCAACAAAGCAAAGAACAAGCATTCGCTAAACTGGGTATTAAGCAAAAATAAAACATTCTTGCCCTCAAAGAACTCACATCCCATTAGAGGAAACAAC
Organism: Potorous gilbertii; assembly: GCA_028658325.1. Taxonomy (NCBI): domain Eukaryota; kingdom Metazoa; phylum Chordata; class Mammalia; order Diprotodontia; family Potoroidae; genus Potorous; species Potorous gilbertii. The sequence goes on from CM053769.1 coordinate 57,291,654, forward strand.
AAAATAAGAAACAAACAAATAAATGCAAAATAAACATGAAGTAAGCCTTTGAGGGAGAAGGAGAGAAGGCACCAGCAGCTGTGGGAATAAGGAAAGGCTTCCTGTAAGAGGCTATATTTGAACAAAATTTTGGAAGGCATTCTAGGGTTTGAAGAAAGATAGCAAAAGGCATAGAGAAAGGAGATTAGAGGATGATGTGAGGATGAGCAAGAAAGTCAAATAAAGACTGAACACAGAGTATGGAAGAAGTGACGTTTAATGGTGAAGCCATCTTGTGAAGGTCTTTAAAAGTTAGACAGAGATACTTATATTTGACCAGAGAAAGAAGGGAATCCCTGGACTTTACTGCTCAGACATACACTTGAAGAAAAACCCTTTGATAGCTATGCAGAAGGTATACTGAAGAAGAAGCTATTGCAATAATCCAGGGGAGCGGAGATGAAGGCCTGAATCAGGGTAGTATCCATGAGATTAAGATAAGGGAAAGAATTTGAGAGCTGCTGTGGAGGTGAACAACTGACTGGGTATGTGAAATGAAAGAGAATGAGGAATCATGAATAATGGTGAGATTATAAATCCAGGTGACTGGAAAGGACAGCAGTGCCCTTGATAGAAACAAACAAGCTCAGGAAGAAGGAAAAGTTCTAGTTTGGTGAGAAAGATGAGCTAAGTTTTAGACATCAGGAAACCAGCTGCTGAGTGTCAAAGGAAGTTTTCTTGGTCTTAGGATTTATACCAGAAGTAAAGTAAGCCAAGTGTTTCTTGGCTGGGTGGGTCGTATCCCTGGGTTCTCTTACCTCAAGCAAAATTTAAAATAGTAAGAGTGAGAGAGGTGGTCACATTTGGAGAAAGGTAAAATCAATGATAACAAAGCTGCAGAAAAAAGGGTGTTTCACAAATATGGTGGGTTTCACTGCTAGTGGAACTGCAAAATCATGCAACTATTTTGGAAACAGTGACCCCACTGTTTGGGCAAATAACCTAAGACGACAAATATACAAAGTCCCATATATGCTAAAATATTCACAATACACTTTTTTGTAGTGACAAAAAACTAGAAACGAATTAGGTGCCCACTGATAGGTAGCATGACCTACTTCTTGAGAGAAAGGTGCTGTACTACAGCTGCAAAAAACATTCTCTCCTCCTGGTGGTAGCTTTAGAGATGACTTTACTTAACTATTTTTATTATTAAAGGAAAAGTGTTGTATATATTGGGAAGTGAAGGCACCATAAACTGCCCCCAAATACGTAAATAAAACATTCTTAGAAAACAGAAGTTTAAAAAAGACTTAGTTCCTACTGTGCTCTGAAGACATCAATAACGATTGGTGTTTAAATCAACTAGAATGACCAATGGCGTGAAGGCACAACAGTTCCAAACTCCGCAGGATACTTACTTAATACGCGATATCTGTGAGTGTCCTGCAGTTCTCATCACAATACTTACATCTGTAAACGGCTTCGGTGCTGCAAAGATAGTAACATCATGAATTTTATACTGCTTTACAACAAAATGTTAGTACTACATGTAAACTATATATGAAGTACTCTGTGTTTACTGTAATTCTAGAAGCTACCATAAGTAATAATCACATAGCTAAGCCAATAATAAACTACTATTATTTAAATAACCAAATCTCTGAATTTTGGAAACTGAGGAAGTTTTTCTCAAAGTTTTATATATGTTAATTGAAAACAAAAAAGTTCAAAATAAAAAGCTTTATTTCACTAATTTTGAAACAAAATATTCAAATAATTCACTGCCAGAAGCTTGGATAATTTATAAACTTATCATGAGATTTTAATTTAACTTTTTATTCTTTTATTTTCATTCTTTTTTACTCTAATGGAAACAGTGCTCATTCCTTTTTAATGTTATACATGCAATGAAAAGAAGAGGAAGAGATCACATGTAGCCTAGACAATCTTCCCTTAGATAATATTTCTAATGTAGCTTGCTTTCTTTCCTTTACACTTTTAATCCCTAATGTCTAAAGGAGTAGAAAATACTCACAGATAGATACTGCTATGTGTAACTACGCTGCTAAGTATAACAATCAAAAAAGCTTTTGTGCTAATGACTTTATACAGGTATAGTGAAATGCAAAAGGAACAATTACAAATAAAATTAGAAAAGCATAACACTCATCTGTCCAAATGGAAAAAAGACACATTATTTCCAGTTCATATCACTAATGAAATAGGAAAAAATGATCAAGCTATAAACCCAAAGAATTTAAGTTAAGGTGGAGCCAAGATGGCGGAGTAGAAAGACTCACATTTGTTAGCTCCGAACCCACAGCCCATGGATTTCCTCTAAAAAGAACTCCTGACAAATTCTGGAACAGTGGAAGCCGCGCAGAAACACAGTGAAGGAGATTTCCGTTGCAGAGAGCCCTGAAAAACCAACCCCAGGGGTCCATCGAGCCCCAGACGGGAGTGGAGCCCTGCCCGGCAGAGCTCTGTCCTGCCCTGCCCCAGCCGCACCACACTGAGAGGAGCGAGCAGGCTTCAGGGACCAGAATCTACAGCAGCTGCGAAGGTCCCTCCACCCACAGACACACAGGTCAGTGAGAGAGACGGGCTGAGAGGGGAACGGGGTATCTCCGGGACTCGGACCCCCTCGGGAGGCCACCTCTGCGGCAGAGGC
>CM053769.1:57294806-57313032 GCA_028658325.1 Potorous gilbertii
CCTTTTTTAAGAATCTCTCCCTTATCCTCTTCTCTTACCTTCATATTCCTTAATCTACCCACTCCTCTAAGTCCCTCCCTTATCCTCTCCTTTAGTCCTCTTATTTATACATTTAGAAAATGTTTATGCCCTTCTAGTTGTATATGTTGTTTCCTCTTTAATCCAGTCGAGATCAGAATAAGATTCTAGCATTGCCAGCCTTCCACCCTCACCTGCCTCCTCTGTATCACTTCTTTCTTTCATGCCTCATTTGTATAATTGCTCCTTTTTACCTTTCTCTACCCAGTTTTATTTTGTAGAATCAACCCGTCATACTCAGCTCAGTCTAAGCCCTTTTTTCAAACCACCCAGTTAATGACGAGTGTTAGGAGTACTGATAACATCTTCGCATACAAGAAGTAAACAGTCTGATCCTTTTGAGTCTTATTGGTCTTTAATGTTTACCTTATGTTTCTCCTGGATCTTATAAGTTAAATTTAACACCAAGTTCTACTCTTTTTATCACAGATACCTGAAAGTCTTTAAGTATATTAAATCTCCTGTTCTTTTTCATTCTAGATTGTACTCAGATTTGCTGGGTAGATTATTTTTTTATCCCAATTCCAGCGGTTTTGCTCTTCAAAATATAATGTTCCAAAACCTGTGGTCTTTTAGCGTATAAGACAGTAGGTCTTGTGTTATCTGATTGTAGCTCTGTAGCATTCAAATTTTTTTTCTTTTTGCTTGTCATAGTTTCTCCTTAACATGGGAACTTTGAAACTTGGCTATGATATTCTTGTAACTTTTCATCTTGGAATCTCATTCAGGTAGTGATTGCTGGATTTTTTTCCATTTTTTTTATCTTCTCCTTCTAGAACTTCAAGGCAATTTTCTTTTTCTTTTTTTAAATATTTCATTTGTTTTCAGTGTTCTGTAATCACTTCCATATATCTTAGATTTTTCCCCTCCATCCCCTTCCCCACTCCCTCCACAGGATGGCTTGTAATCTTATATAGGTTCTACACATACATTTCGATTGAATACAATTTCACCATAGTCATGTTGAATAAAAGAATGGGAGAAACCATAAAACAAAACAAGACATAATGCAAATAAAATGGTCTGCTTCATTCTATGATCAAATTCCATAGTTCTTTCTCTGGATGTGTGAGACATTTTGCCTCAAAAGTCCACTGGGAATTTTTTAGGTGCTTGCATTGATATGAAGGACTAAGTCTACCAGAAAAATTCCTCTCACACTGTGGTTCTTGTTGTGTACAAAGTTCTTCTGGTTATGCTCCTTTCACGCAGCATCCATTCATATAAGTCTTTCCAGGTCTCTCTGAAGTCTTCCTGTTCATCATTTCTTGTAGCACAATAGTATTCCTTTACATTCATACACCACAATTTATTCAGCCATTCCCAAACTGATGGGCATCCCCATGGTTTCTAGTTTTTGGCCACCGCAAAGAGTGCTGCTATAAATATTTTTGTACATATGGGACGGTTTCCCATTTTTGTGATCTCTTGGGGATACAGTCCTAGAAGCTGGATTACTGGGTCAAAGGATATGCATGTTTTTGTAGCCCTTTGGTCATAGTTCCAAATTGCTCTCCAGAATAGCTGGATCAGCTCACAGCTCCACCAACTACGAATTAGTGTTCCAACTCTCCCACATCTTCTCCACATTTATCATCATCCTATTTTGTCATGTTAACCAATCTGAAAGGTGGGATGTGGTATCTCAGAGTTGTTTTGATTTGCATCTCTCTGATCAATAGTGATTTAGAGCATTTTTTCATAGGACTATAGATAGTTTTGATTTCTTCCTCTGAAAACTGCCTGTTCATATACTTTGACCATTTATCAATTGAGGAATATTTTTATTCTTGTACATTTGACTCAGTTCTCTATGATTTTAGAAATGAGGCCTTTATTATAGACACTAGTTTCAAAAATTCTTTCCCAGTTTTCTGCTTCCCTCCTATTTTTGGTTGCATTGGGTTTGTGCAAAAATTTTTCAATTTAATGTAATCAAAATTATCGATTTTGCACTTCATAATGTTCTCTCTCTCTTGTATTGTCAAAAATTTCTCCATTCTCCATAAATCTAACAAATATTCCGTTCCTTGCTCCACGAATTTGTTTTTACTATCAGTCTTTATACGTAGATTATGTACTTTGGACTTTATTTGGACTTTATTCTTGTATACAGTGTCAGGCATTGGTCTATTGCCAGTTTTAGCTGCACTGTCACCCAGTTTTCCCAGTAATTTTTGTCAAACAATGAGTTCTTATCCCAGAAACTGGGGTCCTTGGGTTTACTCAAACAGTATATTGCTACTGTTTCTTAAGTACCTTATGTATTCCACTGATTTATCCCTCTGTTTCTTAGCTAGTACCTAGTGGTTTTAATAATTGGTGCTTTATAATACAATTTGAGATCTAGTAGGGGTAGATTACTTTCTCCAGCATTTCTTTTCATTATTTCCCTTGATATTCTGGACCTTTTGTTCTTCCAGATGAATTTTAATATTATTTTTTCTAGATCTAGAAAATAATGATGTGGTAGTTTGAGTGATATATCAATGAATAAGTAAATTAATTTAAGTTGAATCATCATTTTTATTAATATTGACTCAACCTATCCATGAGCAACTGATGTTTTTCCACTTAGATCTGACTTTATTTTTGCAAAAAGTGTTTTGTAATTCTGCTCATATAGTCCCTGGGTCTGTTTTGGCAGGTAGACTCCCAGATATTTTGTAGTGTCTACCCTAGCTTTAAATGGGATTTCTCTTTCTGTCTCTTGCTTTTGGGCTTTGTTAGTAATGTATAGAAATGCAGATGATTTATGTGGGTTTATATTGTAACCTGCAACTTTGCCAGAGTTGTTTATTATTTCAAATAGTTTTTTACTTGATTCTCTGGGATTCTGTAAGTATATCATCATATCATCTACAAAGAGTGATAACTTAGTTTCTACTTTGCCTATTCTAATTCCTTCAATTTCTTTTTCTTCTCTTATTGCTACAGCTAACATTTATAGTACCATATTGAGAAACAGTGTTGATAATGGACAACTTTGCTTCACTCCTGATCGTATTGGAAATGCATCTAGCTTCTCTCCATTACATATAATGCTTGCTGAAAGTTTTAGGTAGATACTGCTTGTTATTTTATGGAAAGTTACATTTCTTCCTATACTCTCTATTGTTTTCAATAGGAATGAGTGCTGTATTTTGTCAGAAGCTTTTTGTGCATCTATTGATATGGGGTTTCTCTTAGTTTTGTTGTTGATATGATCAATAATGCTAGTAGTTTTCCTAATATTTAACCAGCCCTGCCTTCCTGGTATAAATCCTATCTGATCATACTGTATTATTTTTGTGATAAGTTGCTGTATTCTTTTTGCAAATATCTTATTTAAAATTTTTGCATCTGTATTCATTAGCGATTTTGATCTATAATTTTCTTTCTGTTTTGACTCTTCCTGGTTTAGGTGTCAAAACCATATTTATATTATGAAAAGAATTTGGAAGGATTCCTTCTTCCCCAGTTTTCCCAAATAGTCTATATAGTATTGGAATTAACTGTTCTTTAAATGTTTGATAAAAGTCACTTGTAAATCCATCTGGCCTTGGAGATTTTTTTTCCTAGGGAGTTCATTATTGGCTTTTTCAATTTCTTTTTCTGACAGGGGGTTATTTAAGTATTCAAATTCCTCTTCTGTTAATCTGAGCAGTTTATATATTTTTTAAAAATAATCTGCCATCTCATTTAAATTGTTGAATTTATGGGCGTACAGTTGGACTTCACTTTCCAATTATTGTTTTAATTTCCTCTTCTTTGAATGTTAGTTCACCCTTTTCCTTTTTGATATTAGGAATTTGGTTTTCTTCGTTCCTTTTTTTAATCAAATTGGCTAAAGGTTTATCAGTTTTATTTGTTTTTTCACAAAACGAATTCTTAGTTTTATTTATTCATTCAATAGTTTTATTAATTTCAGTTTTATTGATCTCTCCTTTGGTTTTCAGTATTTCTAATTTGGTTTTTACTTAGAAATTTTCAATTTGTTCTTTTTCCAGATTTTTCAGCTGCATGCCCAATTCATTAATCTCTTCTTTCTCTAATTTATTCATGTAGGCATTCAAAGATATAAAAGTTCCCCTGAGAACTGCTTTTGCAGTATTCCATAAGATTTGGTATGTGGTCTCTTATTGTCATTCTCTTGAATGAAGTTGTTGATTGTTCTATGATTTGTTGTTTAACCCATTTATTCTTTAGGATTAGATTATTTAGTTTCCAATTAATTTTTTATTTGTTTTTTCATGGCCTTTGATTACATGTAATTTTTATTGCATTATGGTCTGAGAAGATGCATTGACTACCTCTGCCTTTCTGCACTGGATTGTGAGATTTTTTATGGCCTAGTACACGGTCAGTTTTTGTATATGTGCCGTGTACCTCTGTAAAAAAGGTATATTTCTTTCTGTCCCCCTTCAGTTTTCTCCAGAGATCTATCATGTCTACTTTATCCAGAGTTTTATTCACCTCTTTAACTTTTTTCTTGTTTATTTTGAGGCTAGATTCATCTAGTGCAGAGAAGGGAAAGTTGAGTCCCCTGGTAGTATAGTTTTGTTGTCTGTTTCTTCCTGTAACTCCCTTAACTTCTCTTCTAAGAATCTGGATGCTTTAGCACTTGGAGCATATATCTTTAGTAACGATGCTGCTTCATTGTCTGTGGTGCCTTTTAGCAGGATACTATCATCTTCCTTATCTCTTTTGATTAGATCTATTTCTGCTTTTGCTTTGTCTTAGATTAGGATGGCTACCGCTGCTTTTTTACATCAGATGAAGCACAATGTATTCTGCTCCAGCCTTTTACCCTTATCCTGTGGGTATCTCACCATTTCAGATGTGTGTCTTGTAAACAATATATTGTTGAATTATGGGTTTTAATCCATCCTGCTTTCTATCTCCCTTTTATGGGAGAGTTCATCCCATTTACATTCACAGTTATGATTACTATCTCTCTTTCTCTCTATCCTCTTTCCCCCATTTGAGCTTTTAGTTCTCCCTTTTCCATTCCCCTCCATGATAGAGTTTTAATTTTTGACCACTGCCTCCCTCAGTCTTCCCTTCCTTCTTTCAGTGCCTCTCCCTTTTAATCCCCTTTTCCCTTACTACTTCTTCCCTCCCTTTTCTTTCCCCTTTCCCTTCCTACTGCCTATAGAGATAGTTAGATTTCCATACTTAACTGAGGTAGCTGTTCCCTCCTTGAACCAAATCAGATGAGATTAAATCTCAGACATTGCTCATCTCCCTCCCCTCTTTTCTTCTACTGTAATATATTTTTGTGCCTCCTTCTGTGATGTAATTTACCATCTTCTGCCTCCTCCTTTTCACATCTCCCGTTACAATTCCTTCGCACCCTTAAATTACATTTTTATGATCACATCATTTACTTTATACCTGCTCCCTCTCTCTGTGTATATTATATATCATGATACATATACAGTTCTCAAGATTAACAAGTCTCTTCCCGAAGAGGGATGTGAACAGTTTACCCATATTGAATAACAAAGTTTTCTTCCCCCGTTTACTTTTTATGCCTCTCCTGTGATTTGTGTTTCAATTTCAAATTTTCTATTGATCTCTGGCCTTTTCTTCAAGAAGGTCTCAATCCCTTCTTTCATTGAATGTCTATCTCCTTGCCTGAAATATTATGCTCAACTTTGCTGGATAACTGATCCTTGGTTGTATTCCCAGCTCCTTTGCCTTATGGAATATCATATGCCAATTCCTTCATTCTTTTAATGTAGAAGCTTCAAGGTCCTGTGTGATTCTGACTGTAGCTCCTCAATATTTGAATGATTTATTTCTTGTTGCCTGAAGTATTTTCTCCTACCATTTGATAGTTCTGTAATTTTTCAGTGACATTCCTTGGTATTTTTAGTTTGAGATCCCTTTCAGGAAGTAAATAGTGGATTCTTTCAATGACTATTTTGCCCTCTGGATCTACAACTTCTGGACCATTTTCCTTGATGATCTATTTCATCATGGCTTTCTGGTAGACCAATTATTCTTATATTTTCTCTCTTAGATCCAGTTTCCTGATCACTTGTTTTTCCAATTAGATATTTTACATTTTCGCCTAACTTTTTGTTCTTTAGATTCTGATTGACTAATTCTTGATGTCTCCCAGGGTCATTAGCTTCTACTTGCCTGATTGTAATTTCTATCCACTTGTTTTCTTCAGTTAGCTTTTGCATCTCCTTTTCCATTGGTCTAGTTGTTCCTTTTAAAAAGTTATTTTCTCCAGTTAGATTTTGTACTTCCTTTTTCATTTGTCCAGTTGTTCCTTTTAAAAAGTTATTTTCTCCAGTTAGATTTTGTACTTCCTTTTTCATTTGTCCAGTTTTCCTTTTAAGTTCTTCTGTGATTTTTTTTTTCATATTTTCAAAATCATTGGCCAGTTTTTCTTCTGTTTCTCTTATTTGGCTTTTAAAATCCTTCTTTAGCTCTTCCAATAATGCTTTTTGAGCTTCAGACCTGTTCATATTCCCTTCTGAATTTTGAGATCGGAGTACAATCTCACTGGTGACCTCTTTGGTGTTTGTGTTTTGGTCCTTGTCTCCATAGAAAGATTCTGTGGTCTTCTCCTTTGCCCCTTACTTATGGTGATCACCCTTTTCCTGGCTTTTAAAGTAGATCTCTGCTTCTGAGGCACAAGGGGCTTTATTCCACAGTTCTTGTGCCTTCAGCTTGGGACTTTGTGTGTTGTGGCCTCTAGTTCTTTCAGCTAGAAGCTAAAATACTGGAGCTTACCTGGTGCTGAGCTGGCTGGTGTGAAAATGCAGAGGCCAGGTGATGTCTTTCTGAGTTTCCCGGAATTGTCCTGGTGCTAGCTCTGTTAAGTGTGGGGAAAGAGTGATCTGGTTGCAGCAGGTCCCCTCTGTTGAGCTAGAGCAAAAGCAAGCTCAGCGGTTGGTGATCCTGTCTTCACTAGTGCCTTCCTGATTCCCCAGGGATGTTGAGGCATGCGTGGGTTCCTGGTGTTGGCGACTGTGGATTCCACCCACCTTGGGGCCCAGGATCTCCTCCTGGTTCCCTGAGGTAGAGCTCTTTGGAGCTGCTCTGGTCCTGCACTGAACCCCTTTGGCCACAGCAAGAGGGACCCTCCTTTGAGTCCCATCTAAGCAGTCATTCCAAAACAAGGGCAAAAATTGGAAGAGAACAAAAAAATAGAAAAGTTTGGGACTTTTTTTGGTATTAAACTTTTTTTTCTATAAAGGACAGATAAAATAGTTTGACTGATGTAACAATTCAAGATTTGTTTATAGAAGAAGTAATAATAGCACTAAGAAAACAAAGAGGAGAAAGCTGTTTTAGACCAAGTATACAGAGAACCTGTCCCTGCCAGGTGAAGCAGTCGTAAAGACAATGAAGGATCACTTCTCTAGGTATCTAAAGAAGGGGAGTAGGCCAAAGGCATGGAAAAACTCTTAGCAGATCAAATGAGATAGCTTCCTGGAGAAGATGTTTAGTAGTGTAAAGTGCTCCAGAGAGGCCCAGAAGGATAAGTGTTGAGAAACATCTGGCTAGATCTGCCCATTTAGAACTCATTGGTTGCTTAAGAGGCAACAGTTTCTTTAGAATAATGAAGTTGAAGACCAGATTGCAGAGGCTATAGAACACTAAAAGAAACAGTTATTGGGTTTACATGCCTTTTACAAGTAGTTTAACTAAGAAGGAGAAAAAAGATAAATGAAGATAGCTATCAAAAGATAAGCCAAATGAAGGTTTTTGTTTTGTTTTTTTTTATGACAGACATGATTGTCGGTAGTAGGGAGGGAGTAAATAGGAGGTTGAAGATTGGAGAGAGAGAGAATGAGGATTATATGCAGGCAGTCTGCTAGGGATGATAGGTAGGGACTGGATCAAGGGGAAATGATGAGGTATCTTCTTGATGAGAAGTGCCACCTTGTAATCAGAAACTGGAGTCAAGAAGATAATGAGTAATAAGGTCATGGTAATGTGAGATGAGAGGGAAAGAAGGAATTTGTGGCAAATGTCTTCAGTTTTATAAGTGAATTGGGAAGAGAGGTCCTTAGCAAAGACCACGGAAATGGAATTACTTTAGAAGACTGGAAGAGACAAGAAAGTTTGGAATAATAATAGTTACGGTAACATAGAAAAGTGATCAGAGAGAAGTCAACAAAAGTTTATTAAGTATCTGTTAAATGCTAAACACTGCTAAACCCTGGGGATATAAAGACTAAGAAAAAACCCACAGTCCAACCCTGCTCTTAAGGATCTCACAATATGAGGGGCAGACAACTTGCAAATAGCTGTGTTGTACAAACAAAATATATATTGATTAAATTGGAGATAATCTCAGAGGAAAAAAGACTATGTTTAGGCAAGACTGAGAAAGATTTCTGACAGAAGGTAGGACTTTGGCTGATACTTGTAGGAAGCCAGAAGGCAGTATTGATGAGGGAGAAAATTCCAAGCATGGGGAACAGTCACCAGTAAAAATGTACCAAGTCAGAAAATGGAGTGTATTTTGCAAAGAGACCAATGTCACTTGTTCAGGAGTATGTGGAGAAGAATAAGCTGTAAGAAGACTGGAAAGATATGAAAAGGATTATTTTTTCCCCCACTTAATAGAATTTTATTTTTTCCAATTATATATAAAAGAAAGATTTTGAATTCCAATTTTTTAAATTAATATTGCGACCAGCTTTTAAGCCCTACAACTGTTTTTCTTGCATCTCTGACTAGTCAAAATCTTGGTGTCCTTTATTTGTATTTTTTATTTGTTGGTTGTTAGTTATACCATTTTGCACACATATCTTTTTGTAGGACCATCTTTGCATTTTATCAGAGTCACTTTGAAATATTTTCTCATCTACCAGAAAAATTCATCATAATTTGCAAATTTCATGATCATTTACTTGGATTATTTGTTTGTGATTATAGAATTTGGCTATGTCTTTATCTTTCATCCATCCCATCAATCCTGACACTAAGCCAAGGAGGGAAGAAACAGAATACAATATGGAGAGTCCTGGATTTGGAGTCAGAAAATTTGACTTCAAAACTTGGCTTTTTTACTTCCTTTGTGATGTTAGGTAAATTACTTACAAAAACTATGGCTCAGAGTATTAATATGTAAAATTATTGGATTGTAACAGATGACCTCTAAAGGTAGCTAGGTGGACTATATGATCCTTCTGACTGGGCTTGGGAGTCAGACCTGAGTTCAAACTCTGTTTCAAACACTTGACTAACTGTGTGACCCTGAGAAATCACAGAGCCATCTATCTTTTTCCCTCAGCTGTACAATCATGGTAATAATTAAAGGTTCCTTACAATGTTGTGAGCATCAAATGAGACAATATTTTTGAAGTACTTAGCACAGTACTGTGAGAAAGGAATAGTTCTCTCTTATATTTAGTGTCTTATTGGATTAGAACAAAGATTTTTTCCCTTTATACTTCCTCACCCAGAAAGCAACCAGTATGGGAAATCTCTATAGATTTACACAGGCCAAAATATAATCAGTAAAAGAGTTCTGTGTTTATCTTACTGGGTGTATTCCTGCTCATTGTGTTTGTCTTGAACACATTGAGGATTTATTCTCTGTATTATCAAGACAGGTGATAAGGAAATTGATGTGTCTTTAACCAAGATTTTAGTGATGTATGTCATGTACCCCAAGACCTTCATTTCAGTATATCCCATACCTCTCATTTTGTCAAGCAGTTTGAGTTGTTTGCCACCCATTGGGAATACATCCTCTTCAAAGGCCATATGAATGTGACCCTACCACCATTAGGGGTCTGTGGTCTAAGAGAAATGGCCAGATGACCATCCTTTTATTGATAACCTGCTGGTTTTTTAATAAAATGATTAAATTACCCAGAAACTATGTCTCTTAAAACTTTTTAATCATCACAGTCTCTGGTACATAGTAGGTACTTAATATACTTAATAAATCCTTCTTCCTCTTCTCTATAGTATCTTTCAGCACTAAATCTTTGATATTAAAATTGCATTTCTTTGAGTAATCATGTCTTCTGATTTCACTCCCTCCGCTACTTAAGTGTTATTAAGTAAGGTTTCATAAAACAAAACAAAAATTATGCTGTATCATTAGGCAAATATCACTGATGATTCATTTTGTTCATTTGTTAGTGTTCAGGATGCTGGTATTTTGAAAGTGGTCTCCAGTGCTTAAGGCATTTCTTAAGATAACACTTTTCTTTGCCATCTTTTTTGCAGTAAACATTACAAACATTTTTCCAGTTGTAAAGGTAACCTTATAACTTGGTACTAGTTATCTTACAGTGCGAACTAATGATTAGTGATGGTACTGGCTTGCATTTTAAGCATGTAAATTCTTACATAAGCATTTTTATTATTTCTTTATTATTTACTTAGTTGTCTCTCTGAAATGGAAGACATGCTTCCTCCTGGCAAAGCAGTTTTGTATACTTGGAGTGATCCCATAGGCTCTCGAAAACTGACCTGGAAATGTGGAAAGAGCCGCGGTGAAGTAACACAAAAAGATGTATGTATTTTGATTGGAGTTTACAATTATAACTGATTTAGCTCCCTTCTTTGGCTCATCTCTTCTAAGGATATAGTCATTTAGAACGGTGAAAGTGTTGAATGAAGCAAAGTCTTCTGGAATGGTAACAGTTGGGAAGTAAAACAAAACTTAAACTGAGATGATTTTATTTTCTTCACTTCCATATGTATTTGTATCTTAATTTACAGAATAGAGTAAACTGTACTTTGAAAAGTACCTTTCAAGTCCACCACGTATCTTATTGGATGTATTTTCTGTGACCTATGAGAAATTATCTGCGGAAGAAGTACTTGAATATACCCTGAGTTTTGTTTGCGAGGTGGTCCCTGAACTGATATTTTGTCATAGGTCACCAGGCCTGTCCTCCAGTTTCTGAAATTAATGTTATATTTACTTTTTTACTATTTTATTTGAAACTTATCAAGGTCATAATCTTTTCATTTCCTTTTGTGTGACAGGGAGAACAAATGAGCGTAAGGTACTCTTTTGTCCTGTGTCATGGTTGACTGAAAATAATTTAAGAATCAGTAGAATAGGATAAGAAAACAAATTACCGGCTCATGCCAGACCCACTTAGTTCCTTCTTGTGATTGCAAATTCTCATCAGTAATACATGAAAAGAAAATAGGAAAGACACAAAAATATTAAGCTTCTTCAGACCTGCTGACCCACATTAAAAAAGTCCATTTCCTTTTGTTCTATTTTCATTCCTTTCTGAATAGAGGTAAGGAGGAATGTACTTTTTTCAGGACATTTCCATATTGAAGTTTCTTCTAATATAGTAATAGTCTTCCCTTGATTACCTTGGGAACGTAATTTAAAATCATCCATCCTAGAGAATCTGTATTTTAGCCTGTGGTATTATCATATTATTGCTTTTCATCCAAAATAAACATTATTAGAAATAGCTACTAAAATTATACTTTATTAAAAATACAATGAATAATTATCTGATATTCTAATGTGCAAACACTCCGTTACCCAGAGAACTTCTGCTTAAAGTGGACTATGATAATTTATAGAAAGCATGATTCTTGACTTCATTCTTTTATTACCTTTCTATGTGGTCATAGGCAAGAAATAGAATCTATCAGGAGCTCTGTTGATTTATGAATGATGCTGGGACTAGATGAACTTCAAAATACCTCCTAATTTTAACAGTTAATATTTTAAACTAATTTCTTTATTCAGCATTACATATATTGAAGCTTTTCCATTACCATGATAGAATATTCCTTGGTGATAAAGAATAACAGTTTAGCATGTTAAATTCATCAGTAAAATTTAGTTTAACTAGTATTTGTTTGATGTTTTGCAAGAAATTTTTTCCATTCTAAAGCCAAAGGAATGCCATATATTTTAGAGCTCATGGTCTGAGGTTGTCAGGTATTATCCAATTTCCAGTAAGTTCATATTTTAATTTCTTACAATTGGTATGTTGATAGTTGCTTATAAAAAAAAGAGTAATATCAATACATATAACTGATATTCCATAAAAGTAGAATATTAATTTATACATGTTTAGTAATTTTAAAAATATTTTAATATCCTGTCCAATTAGTCACTTCCCAAATAATGTGAATGTGGTTTTTCTAAGCTAATTTTTCTCCTTGATTTTTACTCTGTTACAGGACATGATGACACCAATAAATTTGGGTGGGAAAAAGACCATTTATTTAGTTTCATTCTTTGAAGGCTTGCAACGCATTATTTTATTCACTGAAGATCCTAAAGTGTTTAAAGTGACGTATGAAAGTGAAAAAGCAGAGTTGGCAGAGCAAGAAATTGTGTTGTCATTACAAGATGTTGGAATTTCGTTGGTTAATAACTATACAAAACAAGAAGTAGCCTATATTGGCATCACGAGGTTAGACATTTTGTGTGTGTGTGTGTGTGTGTGTGTGTGTGTGTGTGTGTGTGTATAGATAGATCGATAATTGTTAAATTGTAGTTGTATTAGTGAATAGTCAGTATTTGTATAAATGTGGATTTTTGTTTAAATTTTAAAAGAATTTAGTTTGTTTAGCTTTCATTTGTTTATAAAGATAATTGGATAATTTTTTAACTTGAAAATATTTTGGAGAATTTCATATAATTTTTGAGATAAATTAAGATTGTGTTATAACACAAAGTTGACAAAATGATCCCTATGATAACAGGTGGTTGTGTTTGTCCTTCGTTCTTGAAGAGGACCATGACCTTAAGATGATGGCATGACTTAGAGATGACTTTGATTTGAGTGAGGGAGGTCTGTGCAGGGTCACCAACCTTTTGCAACCTATTACAAATTGTTTGATAATATTTGGTTCTGTGCTGATACTTTAAAAAATATTTTTAAAAATTCAATTATATTTCATTTTCAGCTTTGAAATTTCTCCTTCTTATTCCTCTCTCCCCCACCCATTGAGAACACCAAAAATTAAAAAAGAAAACAAACCAAAACCTTAAAATATATATTACCTCATCTATTTTTGAAGGAAGGGAGAGAGAAAGGAAAGAAAAAAAAATACTTCATCTTGCACTCTGATTCCATCATATACTGATACTTATTAAAGCAGTATGAAAATTTGTAGGGTTCAAACCTAAGGAAAGAATAGGGGAAAGAAGGACCATTTTTGAAGTTATGTAAGCATGGTTATTTATGCTGTGGTATTTAGGTTTGTGGGTTAAAGTAAAAGGGACAAGTATTTGTTTTGTGACAGCTTGTGATAGTAGTTAATTATTAAGCATTTTTACTGAAAGTGTACTTTTGTCATGAAATGGCAATATACTGTATCTTAAAGTTGATTTTAATTTTGTCCTCACTGCTGTGGTCTTACTTTCACTTTCCAGCTCAGATGTAGTTTGGGAGACAAAACCAAAGAAGAAAGCAAGATGGAGGCCATTGAGTGTAAAGCAAACTGAAAAATTAGAGAAAGAATTTAAAGAATACATTGAGATTTCACCTTCAGAAGATAAGATTATAGAGTTGGAACCTAACATTTCGGTACTGTTTTAAGATATTGAATTAAAGTAGTTTTTTAAGTCATATGTTGAATTCAAACATTTTTATGGACTGAGAGGTCGTCTAAATCAATGACATATCGGTAAAATACTTTTAAAATCTGGACTATTATTATCAAGATAGTGGTTTATATATTGAAATAAGTATTTTCATTCATTTTTAAGTTAATTAATTTTTTCTTCCCTGAATACCTGCTCGTTAGATCTTAGTAATTTTTAAACTGAGCAAATAGAAGTTATAAACTTTATAAATAAAATGGGTAAATATCAGCATGAATTTTGTAATGTTGGTAGTAGTAGTAGTTTGGAGAGTGATATTATGTTTAAAGTTATGTATATAATGTAACACATACAAACCCAACTCAGATGTTTATTCTATTTATGTATTAGGCATTTTCTGTTTTGTTGTTGTGTATAAATATTACTATTATAGTATATCCTTGAGTAAAAGTAAAAAAAAGACTTTTTTTGTGTTTCAGGTTTATTTAACACCTAGTGGTAGTAACATGAAAATTCTACAACCACATGTAATACCTGTACGAAGAAATTACCTACCAGCAGTAAAATTAGAATATAGTACATCTGCACATCAGACATCTTTCAGAATCCAAATTTATAGGATACAGGTAAATGTTGCTGAAGAACACCAGCCTCTCCCCTTCCTCTCTCAAATATCAAGAACAAAGAAATAGGACTAACCAGAACTATTGCCCATTATTAATTTAACTTGATAGGGAATAAGAATGCTATGGTAATGCCTCAGGCTTTTTATAATTCACCTTAATATCCCATAAAAACATTTTGCCAAGGTTTCTTATATTCATTAAAATTCACTCTTTGGTTTGTGCACTAACTGGTTTCTTCTTATTCTTTGGTAGAGTTATTAGTTATTAATACAAGTTAGATGAAAGATAAGGGTTAAGAAGGAAAAGTAGAGGATGGACCTTAAGTGATGCTTATTTTTCCGAGAGAGAGAGTAAGAAAATCTAGAGTAAGAAGACAATCATTTGACTCATCTTATTTCTGTCTCTGAGTTAAAGTGTGATTTTGGTTAGATAATGTATTTAACTTCTCTGTGCTTTATATTCTTAGCTGAGGAGAATGGAGTTTGCACTGAAGAATTTTTGAGGTCTTTTACATCTATAAAAGTCTTAAGATTTTAGGTAACTTGTATAGCTGAAACAGCACAGTGTGAACCTGTCTTTTCCATTTTCTTTAGATACAGAATCAGATTCACGGAGCTATATTTCCCTTTGTATTTTATCCCATCAAACCTCCCAAGTCAGTCACCATGGATTCAGGTTTGTTGCTTTTACTTCAGAGCTTTTCATTAAAGTCTGTTGTCTTTTAAGATGAAGAGATGAACTAAAAATAAAATTTTGTCACCAACTGATGCTAAAATAAAATTATTTTCAAAAATTGAGTTTCTATGTAATCGTTCCATTTAGTTGTGGCAAAAATATTCACTGCAATGGAGTTACGAAAATGGAAAAGAAAAAATAAGTTGTAAGTACTTGACTAACATCAAGTTGTGTAATATCTGTTTGTTAGGTGTGTGTATGTATTTGTGTATGCATATATGCTCTACAGTTACTAGAAATGTCCCTGAAATATGATTGTAGTGTTTGCCTTTATTTCAAAATACAAGTTGCTCCTTACTTACGAATTTGACTTGAGAACCACCTGTTCATATGAACAGGAAATGGAAAGTGTCTGGAGAATCTGTCTTCCAGCCTTGCTCCCCAGGGTGGGGGGGATGAAAGGAAGCTATCCCTTGTATATCTGGAGATTAATTCATTCAACACATATTTAGCAAGCATCAACTATGGTATAGTCCTAGGTGTTATGGGGGATAAAGATAAGTTTGGAGGCTGTATGGAATGATGGTAAAATTGCTACACTCTGAGAGTCAATAGACCTGCTTGTATTCTAGCTCTCCCATCACTTGTTTACATTGGATCGTTTACGTCACCTCATTAGGTATAAATTTCCACATCTCTAAAGTGAGAGAGTTGGATGTGGTGATCTGTAAGATACTTTCCAATTCTAAAATTTGGAGATTCTCTTATAATTACTCTGCCCTCAAGAACCTCATAATCTAATTTTGGATTTTGAAAGGTAGACACGGTTAAAAGTCATTCCTCTGCCATTGTGCCCAAAGGAATGTGTTCTTGAAAACCTTGATTGATTCTTGGAATGCATCTTTCTATTCATGCAGCAGTTAGGTATACTTGAATACTGCTTTTAAAAACTAGTTCTGTCCAGCAACACAGCTCTTAATGCAAAACTTTTCCACCGTAGAGAGAATCGGTATAGGAGACAGTGATTCATTCTAGGGTATTGATTCCCTCACTCTTCTAGTACACTATAGCTTCTCAATATTTTGAGCCTCCTACCTCTTACAGTCACCCCCCCTTTCCCCCAGACTCCCCTTATTCTCAGTATAGCTGATGTGTGAATATGCCTCCCTAATTTTCAGGGAGTAACACTCTTCAGGCCTGTCTTTGAATTGATCTCATACCTTTGTCCTCTCATATGAGCTCTAGGACTTCACCCTTCTCCCCTGGCTAACTTGTCACCCTCCTATAATGTAGGCATGTATTAAATAGGTTTTACTGACCCGGCAGTGTAATCCCTGTTTATATTGTTTAATGGAAAAATGCCAACT
The DNA here is from genome assembly GCA_028658325.1 of Potorous gilbertii. Classification (NCBI taxonomy): domain Eukaryota; kingdom Metazoa; phylum Chordata; class Mammalia; order Diprotodontia; family Potoroidae; genus Potorous; species Potorous gilbertii. The sequence goes on from CM053769.1 coordinate 57,311,060, forward strand.
TTTACAATGTATGGTATAGGGGGAAACACTCTTAAGTCAGAGATTTTAGCAAATACTGCTTCTGAGATATACCTGTTTGACCTTGGGGAAGTCACTTAAACTGTCTGGCCTTCAATTTCTTCATCTGTAAAATGAGAGACATGATAGGATCTGCATCTGCCAGCCAGTCCTTCCTCCTCTGTCAAAAAATGGGTTAGGGTATTGGTGTCTTGGTCTTTTAATAGCATAATAGCAAGGTCTGCTCAAGTGAAATTGGGGCCCATAAATCTTGGTGGATTTCCCAACAGAAGAAATCATCCCATCCTGTACTACTGACCAACTGTGTTGGAGGCTGCATCTATTCAAACTAAGTGTTAATGTATCCTTTTTGAATAACTTTTTTTTTGTGTTAGGGCAGAGTAAACTCCCTTTTGTTAATTATTCAATGACCTCATTTTGTCCCAACTTTGAACCTAAAACTAACAAGATATGAATCAGAATCAGGCCTAGTCTATAATAAGGATATTCAGCTAGATGTCTTCTGAAGTCCCTTCTGACTCTTAGATCTGTGATCTGATAATCTGTTCCTGAGTTTGTCCTTCCTATAGTGGTATTTATTTTTAATAATTTTTCCATTTGTATACTGTCAAAGCCCACATTTGCAAAAGTTGTTTTTTTTTAAGTGATTTCTGGCCTAATACTAAGATTTGATCATCCAAAGACAGATAGTATCAATGTTGTAGTATTAGAATTTTAGTTAGTTAAAAATTACAATATTTCTTGAAACACATTTCTCTTAGATTTGGACTAATTTATTTCATTGGATCATTTGTTCAGTCATTTTATTTGTGTCCTAAATGTGTATTGAGTACTGGACAAAAGTTTAGTAACAAAACATTAGGTTTCATGACCCACTTTAAAACTCTTAATGAAAAAACTGTAATAGTAGTATAATTATAATGAGAGGCTGCATGGCATTGGGACAAAGAGCTGATCTTGGAGTCTTTGAGATTTGGTATAAGTTCTGTTCCTGACACAGAGAGCTGAGTGAAGCTATACATGTCAGTTAACCTGTCATAATCCTCAAGCGATTCTAAGACATTAAATTGAAGAATAGTTGCTAATCAACATTGGTAGAGGGGCTGCTCAATGGAAATTGCTTACACTAAAGAAATCACAAAACTGGTCCTATCAGTGCTCCTCCCCCATTGTAAGAATATAGATTATCATATACTAACTATTAAATATAAATCTGGATTTGATAAGGAGGAATTCATAAAAAATTGATAAATTATAAAATGTGAATACTAAAATATCATTTAACAAGGAATATTGAATGTGTGAAATATTTTTAATTCACCTTTTTGCAAATAAAAATTGCATGCATAGTACATTTAATTTTGGTAGGCATATTTAATGGATGGAAAAATTTCTAGCCAGGGTAGTGTTATCTAAAGTGATAATCTGGATTTTAAGTGCCTGGACACAATTCAGACATGAAATATTGCTCATTGTGGTGATAGAGTAACTTTACTGATTTTTTTTGTACTGCTATTTATAAGACTTTTAGGACACTATAGTAGATTACCTTGGGAATATGTAAGAGTTACTGCTCTCTAATTATTATGTATGATTTATTAAAATTTATAATTTCATTTTAACTTAAATTCTTTTTTTTAAATAAATTTATTTAACTTTTTACATTCATTTTCACAAGATTTTGGATTCCAAAATTTTCTCCCCCTTTGTCGCCTCCCCCCTCCCCCAATACACTGGATATTCTAATTACCCATATCACCAATCTGCCCTCTCTTCTGTCATCCCTCCCTTCCCTTACCCCATCTTCTCTTTTGTCCTGTAGGGCCAGATAACTTTCTATTCCCCATTACCTATATTTCTTATTTCCTAGTAGCAAGAACAATACTCAACAGTTGGTCCTAAATCTTTAAGTTCCAGTTTCTCCCCATTTCTCCCTCCCCACCCATTCCCTTTGG
>CM053769.1:57313532-57381919 GCA_028658325.1 Potorous gilbertii
ATCCTAAAAAAAAAAAAGAAATCAGTGAGACTGAGTGTAAGAAAAACATTGAATTAATCCATAAAACCAAGAGTTGATTTTATGGGGGAAAAAAACCAGTAAGATAGATAAACCATTGGTTAATATGATATACAAAAAGAAGTAAATCAAATCACTACTATTAAAAATGAAAAGGGTGACTATACCACTAATGAATATGAAATCAAAGAAATTATGAGGCCTTATTTTGCCCAACTGTATGTCAAAAATTTAACAATTTAAGTGAAATGGAAAAATATTTACAAAAATATGAACTGCCTAAACTAACAAAAGAGGAAAAAATATCTAAATAAATCTATTTTTAAAAAGAAATTAACTGGCTACAAACGAGCTTCTTAAGAAAAAAAGCATCTTGTACACAATAGCAACCATGGTGTGCAAAGAATTTTTCTGGTAGACTTAGCCCTTCACAACAATGCAAGGACCTAAAACATTCCCAATGGACTCTTGAGGCAAAATGCCTTCCACATCCAGGGACAGAACTATGGAATTGGACTGAAGAATGAAGTAGAATATTTTCTCTTGTGTTATGTCTTGTTTTGGTCTGGTTTTTCCCATGGTTTTTCCCATTCATTTTAGTTTTAGCACGCAACATGACTAATGTGAAAATGAAAAAAAAATATGTTTAGAGTGTTCATAAAAAAAAAAGCATCAACACCAGATGAATTTACAAGTGAGTTCTCCCAAACATTTAAAGATCAACTATTTCCAATATTAAATAAATTATTTGAAATAATAGGCAAAGAAGGGATCCCACCAAAGTCATTTTATGAAGCAAATGTAGGACTGACACCTAAACCAGGAAGTGTGAAAATTAATAAAGAAAACTAAAAACCAATTCCTTAATGAATATGAATGCAAAAAATCTAAATAAAATACTAGCAAAGAGATTCCAACAAAGCAATACAAAGAGCATACATTATGACCAAGTGTGATTTATATCAGAAATGCAGTATAAGGAAAACTATGGACATAATTGACTATATCAATAATAAAAGTTTTTTAAAACCATATGATTAGATTGGTAGATGCAGGAAAAAACTTTTAATAAAATGCAACACTCACTCCTATTAAAAAACACTTAAAAATAAAGGCATACATGGATTTTTCTTCAAATTGATAAGAAGCATTTACGTAAAATGATTAGCAAGAATAATTTGTAATGAGGATAACCTGGAAGCCTTCCTAGTAAGAACAAGAGTGAAAAAAGGATGCCCTTTGTCACCAATATTTTTCAATATTGTATTGGAAATCCTAGCAGTAACAATAAGAAAAAGAAATGGAAGGAGTCAGAATAGGCAATGAGGTAATAAAACTCTCTTTTTGTAGACAATATGATGATATACTTCAAACATCCTAAAGATTCAACTAAAAAAAGTTTGTTGAAACAATAATTTTAGTAAAGCATAAAGTATAAAGTAAACCCACACAAATCATCAGCATTCCTATATATCTCCAACAAACTCCTTCAAGAAGAGATAGTAAGAGATACCCCATTTAAAATAACTATAGGCAACATAAAATAAATACCTGGGAGTAGACCTGACAACACAAACCAAGGAATTATATGAACAAAATCATAAAAAAATTTTTTATACAAATAAAATCAGATTTAAATAATTGTAGAAATATTAATAGCTCATGAGTAGGCAGGACCAATATGATAAAAATTACAACATTACCTAAACTTATCTATTTGTTCAATGTCATCCCAATTAAATTACCAAAATATTATTTTACTGAGTTGGGAAAAGTAACACAAAATTAATTTTGAAGAACAAAAGGCCAACAATATCAAAGGAATAGCATACCCAATCTTATCTGATACTGCCCAAGAAATAGTTCAGTGCAACAGAGTAGACATCCAATTTATAACAGTAAATAAACATAGTAACTGTGTGTTTGACAAGTGTATATATTTAAGCTTTGGGGATAAGAATTCATTATTTGGTAAAAAAAAATTTTTTTTGAGAAAGTTGGAAAGCAGCTGGGCAGAAAGGGCATGATCAGTATCTTACAGAAATTTACCAAGGTAAGGTAAAAATGGATACATGACCTAAATATAAAGGGAAGTATCACAAGAAAATAAAAAAAAAACATGGTATATATAACCTATCACACTTATGGATAGGTGAACAATTTATGAATAAACAAGAGATAGCAGACATTGTGAGGTATAAAATGGATAATTTTTTATTTTAAATTTAATTTTAAATTAAAAAGGTTTTATACAAATGAAACCAATGTAGCCAAAATCAAAAGAAAAGCAGAAAAATGGTTGGGGGCAGAATTTTATAGGCAATTTCCCAGATAAAACTCTCATATATCAAGTGTATAAAGAACTTTATCAAATCTCTAAAAGTATGAATGATTTCTCAATTGATAAATGGTCAAAAGATGTGAACAGGCAATTTTCCAGTGAAGAAAATCAAAATAATTTATAGTCATATAAAAAATGCTATAAATCAACACTGATTAAAGAAACACAAATTAAAACAAACATAAGATATCATTTTGCAGCTACCAGATTAGTCAAAATGACAGAGGGGGAAAGTAAAATATTTTGGAGGTGATGTGGAAAAAATGGGACAATAATTTACTGTTGCTGGAACTATGAACTGATCCAGTCACTTTGGAGAGCACTATGGAATTATGCGCAAAGGGTTATTTAATTGTCTATACCCTTTGACCCAATAATATCACTATTAGATCTGCATCCAAGATGATTAGGAGAAAAGGAAAAGAACCTTTATGTTCTAAAATATTTATAACAGCTCTCTTTGTGGTGGCAAAGAACTAGAAATTACAGGGATGCCCATCAAAGGAAGAATGGGTAAACAAGATGTGGTATAAGATTCAGATGGACTTCTACTGTGCTATAAGAAATGATGAGCTCTTTGATTTTAGAAAACCAAAGACTTACATGAAACAATGAAGAATGAAATGAACAAAACCAAGAGAACATTATATACAACAATGATGTTTTAAGAATAACTTTGAGCCCCAAGTTATTTTGAGAATTATAAATACTCAAATCAACTACAAAGGACCTATGAAGAAGATGCTATCTACTTCCAGAGAAAGAACTAATAAATAGAAGTATTATAGTATATATACATATATATGTAAAACCATCCTACAATTCTGCTTCCCTCCTAACCTTCATTTCATCGGCTTTGTCTGTACAAAATCTTTTCAATTTAATGTAATCAAAATTATTGATTTTGCATTTCATAATGTTCTCTATCTCTTGTTTAGTCATCAATTTCTCTATTCTCTATAAATCTGACAGATAAACTATTCCTTGCTCCCCTAATCTTTTTATACTATAAGCCTTTATATCTAAATCATGTACTCACTTGGATTTTATTTTGGCATATGGTGCCAGATGCTGGTTTATACAGAGTTTCTGACATACCATTTTCCAGTTTTCCAAGCTGTTTTTTCTCAAATAGTGAGTTCTTACCCAAGAAGCTGGGGTCTTTGGGTTTATCAAACAGCAGATTGCTATAAACACTGATTACTGTTTCTTGTGTACCTAATCTATTACACTGATCTACTCCTCTACTTCTTAGTCAATACCAAGTGATTTTGATAATTACTGCTTTATAATACAACTGAAGATCTGGTATAGCTAGCCCAGCTTCCCTATCATTTCTTTTCATTAATTCCATTGATATTCTGGACCTTTTGTTCTTTCACATGAATTCTGATATTTTTTCTAGCTCTATGAAATAATTTTTAGTAGTTTGGTATTAAGTAAATTAATTTAGGTAGAATTGTCACTTTTATTGTATTAGCTCAGCCTACCTATGAGCAACTGATGTTTTTCCTATTATTTAGATCTGACTTTATTTGTGTGAAAAGCATTTTATAACTATGTTCATATAGTTCTGGGTTTGTTTTGGCACGCAGAGTCTCAAATACTTTATAATGTCTATAGTAATTTTAAATGGAATTTCTCTTTTTATCTCTTGCTTGTATGACTTCATTTTTTATATCCTGCAACTTTGCTAAAGCTGTTTATTATTTCAAGTAGTTATTTACTTGATTCTCTAGGATTCTCTAGGTATATCATCATATAGTTTGTAAAGTGATGACAGTTTCTTTTTTTGCCTATTCTAATTCATTCAACTTCTTTTTCTTCTCTTACTGCTGAAGCTAACATTTCAGCATATTAAATTAACAGTGGTGATAATGGACATCCTTGTTTCACTGATCTTATTGGAAATACATCTAGCTTATCCCTACTACATATAATGCTTGTTAATGGTCTTAGGTAGATGTTAATCATCATTTTAAGGAAGGCTCTATTTACTTCTATGCTCTTTAGTGTTTTTAATAGGAATGAGTGGTGTATTTTGGTGAAAGTTTTTTCCGCATCTATTGAGATGTTAGATTTGTTCTTGATATGTTCAGTTATGTCTATAGTTTTCCAAATACTGAACTACCCCTGCATTCCTGGTATAAATCCTACCTGATCAAAGCATATTATTCTCATGATAATATACTGTAATCTTTTTGCTAATATTTTATTTAAGATTTTCGCATCTATATTCATAAAGGGAAATTGCTCTATAAATTTCTTTCTCTGTTTTGGCTCTTCCCAGTTTAGGTATCAGAAGCATACTTGTATCATAAAAAGAATTTGGTAGGACTCCTTCTTCACCTATTTTCCCAAATGGCCTATACCATATTGGAATTAACTGTTCTTCAAATATTTGCTAGAATTCACTTGAAAATACATCTGGCTCTGGAGACATTTTCCTAGGGAGTACACTGACAGCTTCTTCAATTTCTTTTTTTCTGAGATAGGATTATCTAAGTATTTAACTTCCTCTTATCTTAACTTGGGCAATTTATGTTTTTGTAAATATTCATCCATTTCACTAAGATTGTCGTTTATGGGCACACAGTTGGGTGAAATAATTCTTAATTATAGTTTTAAATTCCTCTTCATTGATGGTGAATTCACCCCTTTCATTTTTGATAATGGTAATTTGATTTTCCTCTTTCTTTTTTTTAAATCAAATTAACCAAAGGTTTATGAATTCTATTGTTTTTTTTTCATAAAACCAGCTCTTAGTTTTATTTATTAATCCAACAGTTTTCTTAATTACAATTTTATTAATCTCTCCTTCGGTTTTCAGTACTTCTAATTTGGTATTAAATTGGGGATTTTTAATTTGTTCATTTTTTAGTTTTTTCATTGCATGCCCAGTTCACTGATCTCCTCTTTCTTTATTTTATTCATGTAAGCATTCAGAGATATCAAACTTCCCCTAAGAACTGCTTTCACTGCATCTCATAAGTTTTGATATATTATTTCATTACTGTCATTCTCTTGAAGTTATTGTTTCTATGATTTGTTGTTTGACTCACTCATTGTTTACGATTATTTAGTTTCCAATTAATTTTTAATCCTTCTAAGGCCCTTTGTTACATATAATTTTTACTGCACTATGATTTGAAAAGGATGCATTTAATATTCCTGTCTTTCTACACTGGATTGTGAGGTCTTTATGATCTTTCATAGGTCAATTTTTGCTCATGTACCATTGAGAAAAAAGTATATTCCTTTCTATTGTCCTTCAATTTTCTCCAGAGGTCTACTATATCTACTTTTTCTAAAATTCTCTTCACCTCCTTAAATTCTTTGTTCATTTTGAGGTTAGATTTATCAAGTTCAGACAGCAAGAGAATGAGGTCCCCACACTAGTATAGTTTTGCTATTTCTTCCTGTAACTCGCTTGACTTCTCCTCCATGAATCTGGATGCTATACCACTTGGTGCATACATGTTTAGTAATGATAGCACTTCCCTGCCTATGGTGCCTTTAAGCAGAATATAGTTTCCTTCCTTATCTCTTTTGACTAGATCTATTTTTGTTTTGGCTTTGTCTGAGATTAGGATTGCTACCCTGCTTTTTTATTTCAGCTGAAGCATAATATATTCTACTCTAGCCTTTTAGTTTTATCCTATGTGTTTCCCTGTTTCAAATGTGTTTCTTGTAAACAAAATATTGTAGGATTATGGTTTTCTTCTTCCTTCTCCCTTGCCCTCCTCACAAGAGTTTTCCTTTCGACCACTGCCTCCCTCAATCTTCCTTCTCTTCAATCAGTCCCTTTCCCTTTTCTTTCCCTTTTCCCTTACTACTTCTTCCCTCCTTTCTACGATCCCCCTCCCCTCCCTTTCCTCTCCTACTTCCCATAGGGCAAGTAAAATTCCTATACTTAAGTGAGTATGCTATTGCCTCCTTGAACCAAATCAGAGGAGAGTAAAGTTCAAACAATGCTCATCTCCCTCCCCTTTTCCCTCTACTATGTTTTTGTGACTCTTCATGTGATATGTAATTTACTCTTTTCTGCCTTGTTTCTTCTTCCATTACAATCTCTTTGCACCCTTTAATAAGGTTTTTTATCATCATATCAGTTAATTTATACCAACACCCTCTGTCTATGTATATCCCTCTTAAAAGTCATAATAAATATACAGTTCTCAAGATCTGCAAGTATCGCCCTCGACATAGGGATGTAAACAGCTTGCCCTTAATGAATAACTTTTTTTTCTTGGTTACCTTTTTATGTCTCTCTTGGTTCCTGTATTTGAAGATCAAATTTTCCATTGAGCTCTGGCCTTTTCCTCAGGAAAAGTCTAGAAGTCCCCTATTTCATTGAATGTCCATCTCCTTCCCTGAAAGACTATGCTCAATTTCACCAGGTAGTATGTAATCCAAGGTCCTTTGCCTTCTAAAATACCATAATCTAAGCCCTCTGGTCTTCTAATGTAGAAGCTGCAAAGTCCTGTGTGATCCTGACTGTTCCATGATATTTGAATTGTTTCTTTCTGACTATTTGCAGTATTTTTTTCCTTAACCAGATATAATTCTGGAATTTGGCTATAATACCCCTTGATATTTTCAGTTTAGGAGCTCTTTCAGGGGGTGATTGGTGAATTCTTTCAATGACTTTTATCCTCTGCTTCTAGGTCAACAGGGCAGTTTTCCTTGATGATTTCTTGAAAGATTCTGTCCTGTCTCTTTTTTTCATCATGGCTCTCAGGTAGACGAATAATTCTTAAATCCTCTCTCCTGGATTTATTTTCCAGGCCAGTAGTTTTCTAATAAGGTGTTTTACATTTTCTTCTATTTTTTCATTTTTTTAAAATTTTAATTGATTCTTCATGTCTCATAGAATCATTAGCTTCCAGATACCAAATTCTAATTTTTAACAAATTGTTTTCTTCAGTTACCTTATGTACCTTCTTTTTCATTCAGCTAATTGTACTTTTTAAAGAGATATTTTCTTCAGTGTTCTTTTTTTTCCATTTTTTCAATTGTATTTAAAAAAATTTTTTTTCTACCTCTCTTATTTGATTTTTAAAATCCTTGTTGAGCTCTTCCAAGAAGGTTTTTTGGCCTTGAGATCAGTTCATTTTTCCCTCAGAGATTTCAGATGTGGGTATGTTGATCATGTTGTCCTCTCCTGAATTTATGTTTGGATCTTCCCTGTCACTAAGATATTTCTCTATGGTCACTGATTTTTTCTGATCCTTCTTGCTCATGTTTGTTTTCCTTTATTGGGGGGAGGAGGGGTGGGACTTTTAAATTCGATCTCTGTTTCTGGGGCTCTGGGGGCATTGTCCCAGACTTCTTGTGCTGTGGGCTATGGGACTGGTTGCTCATTTTCTGTGCTAGAGCCTCAGGTGCTTGCAGTTGGATGGAGTACTGGTTTGGTATTTTATCCTGTCACCAGATGGAGGTAGGGTTCATCTAGCATTGGTGTTTGCCTGCTCCACAACCCTGTGGCTCAGGATTTCCCATTGGTCTGCTGAGGTGGGACTTGCTGCTAGTCTGCTGGGGTGCCTCCCATCCTGCATGGCTCCCCTTCAACCACTGTTAATCCCCTAGCCTTCCAAACTAGAGTTAAAAGATTGTTGTAACCTGTCTTTCTGTTTGCTCCATTATTCTAGGATTTTTCTTGGGGCAATATTCTCTGGATTTTTCAAGGTCAAGGAAGAGTGAGAGTGACTTACTGCTTACTCCACCATCTTGTATCCTGAAAGTTTAAATATGTGATTTTCAAACATTCAGTTTGTGGGCAAGTACCTGTTGTCGCCAACCACAGCAGGGTCCACACAAGACCTCATCTCTCTATCACCCAGTTCCAACAGCCCCCCACCCCCTACCTCCTGCTCCTAGAGGGGACTGGGAGTTGCCACAGCTGCCAGCAATTCAGTCCACTAAGTTCTGATCCAGCCTCACTATGATCAGGTCTGCACTCTGCAAACCTGCAAGTTCTGTGATTCTCTCCCAGGCTGTTTCAAAAGATCCCTCCTGTTGACCCTAGAGGTTGTTCTGGGCTGACAAGCTGCCACACTCTGACTCTTTATAGATTCTGCTACTCTAAAATTTGCTCAGATTCACTTTTAGGGGTATTGAAAGGAATCTGTTGGAGAGCTCAGGTGAACCTCTGCTTCACTTTACCATCTTATCTCCACCCTAACTAGGGCGCTTTTTAATGCTCTTTTCATCTCTTTATTATTCAACTGACTTACATCAGTTAGACTTCTGTAGGAAATTATCATAACTTGTATCAATATCGTTCCTTCCACTCATGTTCAATTTTTCACCATCAATAATTCATTTAACTAGAGCAAATTTACTAACTTTGATCTATGCTCTAACAAACTGATTGCACATAGCCTTGATTCAGGAAATAAGAAAATAATCATTTCTTGACTTTTAAAATATAATCAACTTCATATTTTTGTGTTATTATTTAGCATTTTCCATTTCTAGTCCCTTCAAGTTTTCTTCTAAAAGAAACTAGATGTACAAGTTTGAGGTTTCTTTCTGGTTTTGGCTTTTCTCATTCCACTGCTGATGCACAGTTTTTGCTATCCGCACTTATTTCCACCTTTGTCCTTAGGTCAATGAGTATCATAGTATATGTTGATTTAAGTTGGAGGGGCTTTTCAAGCTCTTTGTACAATTTCTCTAATACTTTGTATTCATTTGGATGTTGATGTATATAAGCTGCAATTATTTGCTTGGTGGTATTATTTTAAATACTTGTAAGCACTGCACATTTTGTTTCTTGTTCCCTTTGAAGATACAAAGCATTACCAATTCCTTTATTTATTTACCAAGGAGAACTTATGAGCAAGTTTTACAAAGAACTACAAAGTATTTTCCTGTTTTGTTTCTAGGGAATGTGAAGACTGACATGATTTATTTCCACCAAAAGTATATCTATATGTTGGTCTGGGAACAGAATTTCAAGTTTAGAGTAGCAATTGTTAAATTAATGTTTGCAGAAGGTCTAAAAATCACATCCTTCTTGGTACTCTCTTCCCTTTTGCCTACACCACTCTACTATAATAAGGCACTGGAATAGGACTTGGTAAAGGTCTCTCAGAGCCTGAAAAGGTCTTTCGTATAGCTTGCCACCTCTCAAGATTTCATATTATTTCTCTTCTCCAATTCCTACCCAAACTCCTAGAAGACAACATTGTTTGCCATAATCCTCCACATTCCACTCTATACCCTCAATCTAGTCTTAATTTTTGTTATTTGACTTCCAATTCTTTCATTCAACTGTCAGTTCTATCTTAACTGCTAAATCCTTAGTCTTCATTTCATTTTTCCCCATTCCTACCCCACCTCCACAACTTTTAACAGTCATCCCTCTCTTTTCCTGGATACTTTCTCTTTCCTTGGTTTTCATAACATTATTCTTAGTTTTCCTATTACCTGCACAGCTATGCCCTTTCAGTTTCTTTAATGGATCATCACCTTGCTCTTACATATTGTAGGGGCATCCCTAAAAGATCTAACCTGTGCCTGCTTGTTTTCCATTTTTACATCCTTTTCCTTAATGACTTCAATAGCACCTGTAGATTCAATAATCGTCTTTACACACTACTCTCTGATCTCCAAGTCTTGCCATAATTCATAATCTTTCTTGAATTCCAGGTCTACATTACCAATTCCTACTTAGATGTCCCATAAGCACGTTTAGATGTCCTATAGGCACTTTTAATACAATTTATTCAAAACAGAACATTTTTTATCCCAAACCTACCCCTCCAATCTCACTATTTCTGTTTAGATACTACCTCCTCCTACCTAGGCTGGGTCACAACTTTGAAATTATTTCTCTCTCTCATACACACACACACACACACACAAACATGTCATTTCCCTTCTTAAAAATTATCCCTTGACTTCTAGGATTAAATACAAGAAACTCACTCTGACATTAAGCAATTTTAACGATCAAGCTTCCCCTTAGTTTTCCAATTTTCTTTCATCTTACTCTCCTGTACACATTCCACTCTCACTAAACTAGTCTGTTGGCTGTTCCTTGAAGACTTCATGGTATTTCCCACTTGTATGTTTTATGCAGTCTGCCTGCCTATTCTGTCTCATAATTCTGAACTTTCTGCTAAGTACTGCTGAGTACTTCTACACAAGTCTTCTCCTGTTAACCTCAACCATGGCTATTAGTATTCTACATTTCTAAAAATTACTTTGTATATACTCTGTTATTTTTTTAACTTTGTACATATTTTCCTTTTCCCCAGGAGAATGTAAACTTCTTGAAGAGGAGAATGGTTTCATTTTTCTTTCTGCAAGGCTAGCAAATAATAAAGCGTTTTGTGCAAAATAGGTGCTTAATGAAAATCAGCTTAACTGAATTGCTAAATCTGACAGGGACTTATCATTCCAGATTTCTCTTAAACTCACTTTGCTTGCACATCAATGATCCATCATTAAACCAACATGTTTCTTTCACTTCATCTCACTTTCAAAGCTTTAAGGGATGACAGGTTCACTGTGTTTAGTAACAAACAAGGACACATATATATTTATAAATAACTTACCTTTGTTTATATTCAACAATCTCATCCTTGGTGTGGTTTATTAAAAGGAATGTAGCAGATCCATCATGATAATCCATAAATGTAATAATTATAGAGTGCTCAGCCAAGTTAACTTGTACTATAATTCCTCCAAGCTATGAAATAAAAAAAAAACCAAAATATTCTGTTACTGTCACTGTGGAAAGGACTTCCACTTGAGAGATGCTCAAAAACTCATTGAAAAAAATGAGAATAGAAAGACAAAATCAAACTACTAAAAAAAATTTACAGAAGAAAATGGACACATATCAAAAAGGACAAACAAATCAAAGAAAAATTATAAAACAAAGAATTTTGGGATTGACGAATCGAACATAAAAAGCATGCTAAAAGAAACAGCACATGAAATTCCAAGGTTTCCTCAGCTGGATAATTGAAAAATTCCAAAGAAATAAGAAAAAGTTAAAATTAGTAAGAAAATCAAAAGTGAAATTAAAAGAAAAGTATCAGAAATAATACTGAATTTGAAGATCTCAGTCTGATCTCCCATTTTACCTTGTTAACCGTGGGCAGGCTATGTGGCTCTCTGTGACTCAATTTTCTCGGCTATACTATAAGGGGTTTAGACTACCTGACGTCCTTCTAAAGTTCCTTGCCAGGTTTAGAGTCTTTACTACTATTACAACAAATGACAGGAAGAAACGAGGCAAGAACTGAAAATTTATTAAGGAAATAAATGAGAATCATTATCAATACAGAATAATAGTAAACTTGAAAATCATCAAGTAGAATTAGAAAGGAACTAGTTTATTTGAAATCAAAAGGGTGAAGCAACAAAGTAGAAGCTGAGACTACACTGTGAACATAAATAACCTGGAAAGAGAATTAGGAGCAATATAGATAACAGTGAATAGAGAGCAGAAATCCAAGATCAGTAAGGTTGCTTCTTCCCACCTAGACAAGCATCTGTGCCACAACAGACCTGGCCCTTGGCACCTTGGTCATCCAGGATCCTGACACCCAGATGCTGAAGAAGTCAACCAATTCATTTTTAGAACAATTATTGTGGGCCTTTAGTCAACTGTTTGGTAGCTGAGGACAAATTCAAGCATATAACTACAGGGTCAAATAAATTAATGCCTCTAGCCATTGGAAAAAACCTGAGAATTTAATGATGGAGTATTTCTAATAATCTTTAAGGAATCATGGAAAAAAGGAAAGATGAGAACTATTTTAATTCAAATTCTTGATCATGCTTAACTTTCACATCACATCCAACCAGGTTTTCCTGCCATCTTCTTATGACTGGGCACACATCCTCCCTACAAACTCCCCATTTCCCCCCTCATTCTTTGGCCAAAGTAGCAGAAATTTATGACCAAACAAGATATAGAGAACATTATAGAAGTGCAAAATGGAAAATTTTCATTACATTAAATTGAAAGTTTTTCCACAAACATATCCAATGCAACCAAGATTAGGAAGGAAGCAGAAAACTGGGAAAGCATTTTTATAACTAGTGTCTCTAATAAAGGCCTCATTTCAAAAATATATAGGGAACTAGGTCAAAAGAACAAGAATACAAGTCATTCCCAAGTAATAAATGGTCAAAGGATATGAACAGGCAGTTTTCAGAGGAAGAAATTAAAGCTACCTATAGTCAAATGAAAAAATGCTCTAAATCACTATTGAGTAAAGAGATGCAAATAAAAAAAAACAAGGTACAATATCACACCTATCAGATTGGCTAACATGATAAAACAGGGAAATGATAAATGTTGGAGAAGATGTAAGAGAGTTAAAGTACTAATGGATTGCTGGTGGAGCTGTGAGCTGATTCAACCATTCTTGGGAGCAATTTGGAACCATACCCAAAGGGCGACAAAAAATGTGCATACCCTTTGACCCAGCAATATCACTTCTAGGACTGTATTCCAAAGAAATCATAAAAATGGGAAAAGGTCCCATGTGTACAAAAATATTTATAGTATCTCTTTTTATGGTGGCCAAGAATTGGAAATTGAGGGAATGCTCAGCAATTGGCGAATGGCTGAACGAGTCACAGTATGTGAATGTAATGGAATACTATTGTGCTATAAGAAATGACAGTTCGACCTCAGAAAAACCAGAAAAGACTTATGTGAACTGATGGTGAGTAAAATGGGCAGAACCAGGAGAACATTATACAGTGTAACACTTACAGTGTCTGAGGATTGTTTCAGACAGACTTAGCCCTTCACAGCAATGCAAGGAGCTAAAACATACCCAAAGGACTCTTGAGACAAAATGCCATCCACATCCAGAGAAAGAACTATAGAATCAGAACACAGACTGAAGTCAACTCTTTTCTCTTGTTATGTTTTGTTTTTTTTCTCATGGTTTCTCTCATTTATTTCAATTCTTCTTGCAACATGACTAATATGAAAGTGTGTATAATAAGAATGTATGTGTAAAATCCATATAAGATTGCAAGCCATCTCAGGGAGGAAGGAAGAGGGAGAGGGAGAAAATTTTAAGACTTATGAAAGTGATTGTTGAAAACTGAAAACAAATAAATTAATTGCATTTTAAAAAATAATAAAATAAAAAATAGCAGATAAATAATATCACTATTTCTGTAAATTTATTTTAATTTGTTGCCCTATTCATCTCTCTGGCTCCTCAGGCCAAGATTCCCTTTCTTCACCACCCTATGAAAACATAAGCAACTTAAGAACAGAAAACGATTATTATTTTTTTTTGTATCCCCAGTACCCAGCATAGCATGTAGGATTATCGTAAGTACTTAATAGATTATTTTTCTTTCATTTATTCATTCAGCTGATATATATGAAAGATGGATCAAGAAACATTAGAATTTCTGGGGTTTCATCTAAAGAAAAAAGTATCTCATAGCTATTCATGGAAATTCACTTCCTAGAATTATTTTTAAAATTATTATCAAAGTTTTTGATTACAAATAAATTCTAAGTTCTCAATAAGTAGAAAATTTTTAGAAAAAATTACTTAAATTTAAAATTCCAACTGAAAGGAAAAAAATCTTTTCAACTACCAGAAAGAGGGAAGGGTAATACTATCATTACATTTAGGTACAAAAACCAAGAAAAGCTGGAAACTTGAAATATGGTATATATAAGCCTGAAATACATAGGTCTGAGTCCAAATCTGGAATCAAAATGACTTGAGAATTAGTGAGTCATAGTTATACAACAGTTTGTCTGAAAAAGATCTTGGGGGTTCTAGTGGACTACAAACTCATTTCAGGTCAGCAGTATGACACATCAACAAAGAATGTTGGCTTGCATTAAGAGAGGCACAAGGCAGTGATACACTTGCTCTGGTGAAAGCACATGTTAACTATTGTGATCAGCTTTGAGTGGCATAGAATGATGCATGCCCAGAGGAGCAACACTGACGGTGAAGAGTCTTGAGAATCATTTGAAGGAATTGGGAATGTTCAGTGTAGAAAACAACTCAAGGAACACATAACAACTCTACTTATATAAGAATTTTGATATGATGGTCAATATTGTGGTTTCAGACAACTGAAATTACAATAAACTTTCTTCCTTTCTTAGTGATTGTACTAAGCACTAAGGATATGAAAAAGTCAAAGACAGTCACTGATCTCAAGGAGATTAGTATAATGAAAATAGAAAGAAATAGTAAAACAATTAGAAAGTGTTCTGTCAGTCACAATCAATATATCTGTAATGAGAAAGTACTACAAAGTTAATAGTAAGTGATTGATACACTCAAACAAGGTATCACACCTCCTCTCACAAATTTTAATCCACCAATAAGCCTATATTAGTATCTACCAGGGATATAGAGACAAAGATGAAATAGTTCCTGTTCTCAAGGAAGTTATATTCTGTCAGAAGGAACAACATATACAAAACGTATAACCAAATAAATACAAACTAATTTTGCTGGGGTTGGGGAGGACTAGAAGTTGGGGGAAATCAGAAAAAGCCTTATATAGAAGGTTATGTTTAAGCTGAGTTAATTTAAAGGGCTAAGGATTCTAAGAAGCAAAATTGAATGAGTTCATTCTAAGCATGATAGATGGTCAATGCAGAGGCAAAGAGATCAGAAATGAGAGTATTATGTGAAATATAATGTGCCAAGAATAGCTTGAATCACTCATCATTTTCTATGATAAACAAGAACTGACTTTGTCAGTTACACTAATGTGGGGATTATCCTTAATTCATATCAATCTCCCAAAGAGGAACATGGCGATAATCATTTTAGTCAATGTGGGTTAGTTCATTATCAAGGTTAGCTTTATTATCCCTCGTGATGATATGGCATTGTGGGCAGAGTGGGCACAAAATCAGGAAGATGTTGGTCCTGGTCCTGCCTCTGACACACCATGGCTATGTGATACATATACTTACTGTATATCAAATCACTTAATCTCTTACTGTTCTTGGTAACTCACTAAAACTGTAAATGGCAGAAAAGGTAAAGACATACACTGATAGAAGAAGCTCCTTACAGGGCACTCTCCACATCACTGAAATCACAAATACAGTCCCAATCTATAGCAGAATTATAAGATTAAAGATACATCATGACAACTTACTGTATCTTGACAAGTTGCCGGGCTATCACTATAGCAAAAATCTGTTATTCAATTTTTTTTTCCTTTTTGAGACTTGACTAACATCAATAAACATAAATATTTCCCCACAGAAAAGAACAATTAAAAAAAACTTCATATGAGACTGTGAGTTGCTATACTCTGCATGAGCTGGATCCAGTGGTGGAAGACCAAGGAGGAGCCCCAAGGCTGCAGCACAGCCCTCTTCTACCTTGGCATGTGCTGGCAGCATCGTGAAGCTCCCAAAGAGATGGAGCCCTAACCCCAAAGGCAGGCCCTGACTCAGACTTGCTAGTCTGACCTTCCTCCTTTTCTGACACATCATCTGCCTAAGGAGATGGAATGCTCAAGCACCCTGGGCACTCTTTAGTTAGAGTTCACCTGTTCTCAGAAGGGAGGAAGAAGGTGACAATGGTCCTGGGTTTTGGACATTTTTTTGGTATTCAGCACTTTAGCAGTAGAGATAATGACAAAACGAGGCATAAAGAGCTTATCTTCAGTCTCTACTCCGAGGTAAATCATGCCCTTAGAGAAAGATATGTTGTGAATATTTTTGGCTTTATTGCCTACTTTGTTTTATTTTTGTTTAATACAGACAAGCTCCTTCACACAAAATATTGTCCATCGGAGTCTGGACTATCTAGTGACTTTTCATAAAGTCTTTTCCTACTTTTAAAAATTTAATCATACAGAAATATATTTAGAATATTACATTTTCATTACTCTTGTAAAATATTCTAATAATGTTGTTTCCATGAATGTTTTTAATATATTAATCAGTGAATGATGAATTAAACAACTTCTTACTTAACTATAATTGAGATACTACGCATTCTTCATTAGGATGTTATAAATATCCCCAACAGATAAATGGGCAAAGGATATGAATAGGCAATTTTCAGAGGAAGAAATTAAAGATAATCATATAAAAATGCTCTAAATCACTTTTGATTAGAGAGATGCAAATCAAAACAACTCTGAGGTACCACATCACACCTATAAGATTGGCAAACATGATAGAACAGGAAAATGATAAATGCTGGAGAGGATGTGGGAGAGTTGGAACACTAATTCATTGATGGTGGAGCTGTGAGCTCATCCAACCATTCTGGAGAGTGGTTAAGAACTATGCCCAAAGGGCTGCAGGAATTAGTGCATACCATTTGACCCGTAATATCGCTACTAGGACTATATCCCGAGGAGATCATAAAAATGGGAAAGGGTCCCACATGTATAAAACTATTTATAGCAGCACTCTTTGTGGTTGCCAAAAGATGGAAATCATGGGGATGCCCATCAATTGTGGAATGGCTGAATAAGTTGTGGTATATGAATGTAATGGAGCACTGTTGTGCCATAAGTAATGATGAACAGGAAGACTTCATGGAGGCCTGGAAGGACTTATATGATCAGATGCTGAGCGAAAGGAGCAGAACCAGGAGAATTTTGTGCACAGCAACAAACACAGTGTGTGAGAGTTTTTTCTGGTAGACTTGGAACTTCGTAATAATGCAAGAACTTAAAAAAAAAAATAATTCCCAATGGTATGCCTTCCACACTCAGAGAAAGAACTATAGAATGTAGCAGAAGAATTATGCAGAATGTAGCAGATCATGTTTGTATATGTATGTGTGTGTGTTATGTTTTGATTTGTTACATGATTTTTTCTATTTATTTTAATTCGTCTACACAGCATGACTGGTGAAAATGTATTCAATAGGAAAGTATATGTAGATCCTATATAGAATTGTATGGCATCTAGGGGAGGGAGGGGAATGATAGGTGGTGGGGTAAATATCTAAGTTTTTTGGTAGTGATTGTAGAACATAAATAAATAAATAAATAAGTAAGTAATTTTTTTTTTAAAAAGACGTTATAAATAATTAAATTTTTAAAAATATTAGTTAAAACAAGCAACAATAAAAAAATAATTTTGTCTTCCATTAAGTTGTACGAACTATAAATGTGGTTTTACATGTAACCTCTAGGAACCAAAATAAACTCTCTTTTTTGATCTTAAAAGACCTTCATATCCTATTTCCAACTTACCTTTCAAAAAGGCTAATTATCATTTAGTACTCCCATTCATGCCTTTCAATTTCTAGGTTGGCTTTCTTGCCATTGCTCAAACACACTATTACCATCTCCCATTTCAGCAACACTGTGAAGAAGCCTATCTCTCCTTCCCCTCACTACCGCCTTCCTCATTTCTATGATATACTCCCCTCTGTAGTTTCACCTCTCAGATTCTCTCAATTTCCTTTAAAGTTCAACTCAAATGCAGTCTCCTAAATGTGGCCTATCCTGATTCACCTACCTGCTAGAGTCTGTCCCCACAAATTACCCTGTATTCTACTTGCATATATTTTGTTTATACTTGTATGTGTACATGTTATCACTCTCATTAGAATGCTAAGTTGTTTGAAGGAAGGAAATTTCATTTCTATCTTTGTATTCTCAATGACTAGCACAAAGTAGGTGCTAAAGAAACAAGTATTAATTAATGTATACTTTACAGAATTTTCCACAGAGCTCCGGAGATAAACTGCATCAATTTTAAAAGTAGTACAGTCAGAAGGAGGAATAATGTTTAGATCCCTCAAAGATTAATCTAAAATTTTGTATCACATATTCTCTGAAGCAAATTAGTTTACTAAGCATTTCATTTTAAGTCTTTGGTATATAACTCTCTGAGATTTAGTTAAAAAGTCTCATTTAAATTTCTCATTAAAGACAGAGAATTTTCTTCAATATATCTGATGCATCAAAAGAATAACATGATTTAAGATTAATTTTTCATACATATACATGCATATGTCTATACTACATATATACATGTACACATTTACAAACACAGTAATGAAACTTATACTAAATTAGATTTCAAATTAAAAATGTCAAATTCCTATCCATATATTTGCTGTTGAAATATAATTTTCAAAATAGGAAAAAAAGAAGGTGAATTAGATTTTTTTCAAAACACCCTATGAAACACTGGCAAGTGTTGCTACTAATTGGTTTCATTGTGAAAGAGGGAGGAAGAAATACATTTTAAAAATTAATGTACATTATGCTATTTTTTTAAGCCAAAGGAAGAATACTACACGGTAATTTCTCTAATAACTTTTTTAAAGAGTCACTTACTTTGTTGCTTAGCTTCAACAAAATACAATTTTCTTGTTTGTTCAAATGTATCTTCTTTGGAGGATCTTCACTGTTTTCAACTTGAATCAGCAGTTTATTAGAAGTTGTTTCAGGCCAAAAGGGGATACACTAAAAAGAAAAAAAAAAAAAAAATATATATATATATATGTGTGTGTGTGTGTGTATGTGTATACATACATATACATACACACATGCATATTTTCATATGTTTATATACATGCATATACATAAAACTTGTAATTATTGTCTACAAATCAATATGCTACATGTGTTAACTTACATAAATTCTAATAATTTTTTTTAAAAATCGACAGAGGCAGAGCTAAGAGAACAAAGGTAATGACTTGCCTGATCTCTCCCAAATTCTCCTTTGAAAAACTTTAAAATAATACCCCCAAACAGAAGCAATAAAATGACAGGATAAAACAATTTTCCAGACCAAGACAATTGAGAAGGTTGACAGGAAGAGATCTGTCTCACTGGGGGAAAAGTAAAGGACACTCCAGCATGGGTAGTGCCCCAATATGCCAACGTAGGTTCTGGAGGTGACTGAATTTGTGGTGGAAACTTCCAGAGCTCTTAGCCCACAAATGTAAGTGGGTGGGATAAGTGGTCAGGAGGAGATGACTAGGGGATGCTCTGCTGACACTCTGGGTAGGACTGTGTTGCACTGCACATACAGGAACATGGGTTCAAGGATCAACTCACAGTCCCAGGATGATGAAGAGTACTGGCACACAGGTCTCAGAGTTTCAGGGTAGCAGGGACCACCGTCAGAATTCAGGGCTGATACAGAAGTGCCCAGAGTATAGGCCAGAAGAGCAGTGAACAACCTCTCCTTAAATACTACAACCTTAGAAAAACTGAAAACGTTCAGTTAACCAGAATTAACTCTGAAAACAGCAGCACAAAAAACCTAAAGCTTCAGACAGTGCACTCCATCCAGGAAAAGGGCCCAACATTAAGAGAAAGGTCCAAGCTAAGAAATAGGTTGGAAAAATGACCAAACAACAACAACAAAAGGACTGGATCTCATAAAGTTATTATGGTCCCAGGGAAGATCAAGGCAGAAATCCAAAAGAAGACAACAACATCAAAGGAGCTACCTGTGAAGCCTCAAAGAAAAATGTGAACTAATCTACACCCCAAAAAGAATTCCTGGAAGAATTCAAAAAGGATTTTAAAGGTCAATTAAGAGGGACAGACAAAAAACTGGGAAAAAAATGAGAGTGATGCAAAAGAATTATGAAAAAAAGAGGTAACAATTTGGGAAAGGAAGCACAAAAAATGGGAAAAGATGCACAAAAACTCACTGAAGAACATAACTCCTTAAAAAAGTAGACCTGGACTAATAAAAAAGGTGGAACAAAAGTTCACTAAAGAAAAGAACTGCTTAAAAATTTGAAATTGGCAAGCAGAAATAATGACCCCATGTGACATCAAGAAACAATGAAACAAAATCAAAAGAATGAAAAGATTGAAGAAAATTGAAATATCTCACTGGAAAAAGAACTGATCTATAAAACTGATCAAGGAGAGATCACTGAAAAAGCACTAGACAACCTAAAAGTCATGATAAAAAACAAAACACTACACAATACATTTCAAGAAATTATTAAGGAAAATCCCTGACATCCTAGAACCAGAGGGCAAAATAGGAACTGAAACAATCTAATGATTGCCTACAAAAAGAGATCCCAAATTAAAAACTCCAAAGAATATAAGTAGCCAAATTCCAGAGATCGCTGGTCAAGGAGAAAATATTTCAAGCAGCTGTAAAGAAAACAACTAAAACACCACAGAGCAACAATCAAGATACTGAAAGATTTAGTAGCTTTTACATTAAAGATCAGAGGGCTGTGAATACAATACTCTAGAGAGAAAAGAGTGAGGATTACAACTAAGAATGACCTACCCAGCAAAACTAAGTATAATCAAAGAGGGGATTGGAATGGGGGGTGGGAGAGGAGATGATATTTAATGAAATAAAGGACTTTCTTGCATTTGTGATGAGAAGACCAGAGTTGAACAGAAAATCTGATTTTCAACTATAGGACTCCATAGAAGCATAAAAAGGTAAACATGAAAAACAAAGCTTAAGAACTTCAATAAAACTAAATGGCTTACATTCGTACATGGCAAAATGACACTTGTGAGTCCTAAGAACTTTCTCATTTTAGGGCAGTTAGAAGAAGTCTACATAGAGGGCACAGATGTGAGTTCACTGTGATGGGATGTTATCAAACAAAAAACAAAAAAGAAGGGGGCAGAGCCAAGATGGTGGCCTAGAAGGACAGACCTGCTTTAGTTCTCCTCCTATAACCCATGAAATACCTTTAAAAAATGACTCTAAACAAATTCTAGAGCAGCAGAAGCCACAAAACGACAGAGGGAAACAGATTTCCAGCCCAAGACAGCCTGAAAGGGCGACAGGAAGGGACTATCACACTGGGCATGAAGTGGAGAACGAACCCAGACTGGGCCATGCACCACATAAAGGACTAGTGCAGACTTCAGGGCATGGAATCACAGGTTGCAGCTGCAGTATCCAGATTTCTAAACCCCACAAATGACAAAGACAGCTTCAGAGGTCAATAAGAAAGCTCTCTCATCTGGGTGAGGGGGAGCCTAGTCCTAGTACTGCCCCAGCCATGTCCCAGGGCAGCAGTTGTCACTGAAGCAGTACTGTCCAGTTTGCCCTTGGCCTCAAGATGCCGTGGGAATCAAGTGGCTTGATCTGAGTCTCAGTCCAGAGTGTTAGTCCTGGGGTGAGGAAGAGGGCTGGCATGGTGGAGTTGGTGGTGGCTGTGGAAAGGGAATCCTACTCACAGTTACCAGGCACATAACAATGCTTGTGATTGCTCCCAGACCAGAGCGCAGACCAGGAGAAAAGAATAAACTCTTCTCCCTTGAATGTGCCACCTTGAAAGAACTGGGAATTTACAGGTCCCTAGAGTATACCCTCCATTTGACAAAGGACTCAAAAGTCAAGTAACTGACTTGGGAAAATGCCCCCAAAAGGGGAAAAAAATAAGACTATAGAAGGTTACTTTCTGGGTGAAAAGGTATTTTCCTCCATCCTTTCAGATGAGAAAGAACAAAGCATACCATCACTGGAGGACATCAAAGTCAAGGTTTCACATCCAAAACCTCCAAAAAAATTATGTGATGGTCTCAGTCAATGGGAAAGCTCAAAAAGAATTTTTAAAATCAAGTAAGAGAGGTGGAAGAAAAATTGGGACGAGAAATGAGAGTGATGCAAGAAAATCATGAAAAATGGTTCAACAGCTTGCTAAAGGAGGCTGAAAGAAATGCTGAAGAAAATAATACCTTGAAAAATAGACTAATCCAAATGGCAAAAGAGGTTCAAAAAGCCAATGAGGAGAAGAATGCTCTAAAAAGCAGAATTAGCCAAATGCAAAAAGAGGTTCAAGGGCTCACTGAAGAAAAACGTTCTTTAAAAATTAGAATGGAGTAGATGGAAGCTAATGCCTTTATGAGAAACTAAGAAATTATAAAACCAAAAGAATGAAAAAACAGAAGAAAATGTGAAATATCTCTTTGGAAAAACAACTGACCTGGAAAATAGATCCAGAAGACATAATTTTAAAATTACTGGTCTATCTGGAAACCATGATCAAAAAAAGAGCTTTGACATCATCTCCAAGAAACTATCAAGGAAAACTGCCCTAATATTCTAGAACCATAGGGTAAAATAGAAATGGAAATAATTGACTGATCACCTCTTGAGAGAGATCCCAAAAGGAAAACTCCTAGGAATATTATAGGCAAATTCCAGAGTTCCCAGGTCAAGTACAAGCAGCCAGAAAGAAACAATTCAAGTATTGTGCAAATATAATCAGGATAACAAAGGATTTGGTAGCTTCTACACTAAGAGATCAAAGGGCCTGGAATATGATATTCCAGAGGCCAAAGGATGATATGATTAAAATCAAGAATCACCAACCCAATAAAACTGAGTATAATACTTCAGGGGAAAAAACAGAATTTCAATGAAATAGAGGACTTCCAAGCATTTTTGTTGAAAAGACCAGAGCTGAATAGAAAATTTGACTTTCAAATAGAAGAATCAAGAGAAGCATGAAAAGGCAAGCAGGAAAGAGAAACCTAAAGAAACTCCTTACAACTGAACTGTTTACATTCCTACATGGAAAGATCTTATTTGTAACTCATGAGACCTTTTTCAGTATCAGGGAAGTTAGAGAGAATATACATATATATGTGTATGAATGCATGCTACATATATGTGTATGTATGTGTGTATAGGTGTGTGTATGTGTAGGTATGTATATGTACGTAAGTGTATGTGTGTTTGTAATATATATACATAGACAGAGGGCATAAGGTGAGCTGAATAGGAAGGGAGAATACCTAAAAAAAATAAATTTACTATTGAATGGAATGTACTAGGAGTAAAAGAAAAGGAGAGCTAGAATGTAGCAAATCATCTCACAAAAAAGAGGGAAGAAAGAGCTTTTAAAATGGAGTGGAAGAGGGGGCAGATGAAAAATAATTGAGCCTTACTCTCAAGGGATTTGGCTTAAGGAGGAATAACACAGACTCAGTTGGATATGGAAATCTATTTTACCCAACATCAAGGCAAGGGGGAAGGGAAGAGGAGAGGTAAGATAATAGAAGGGACAGCAAATTGGGGAAAGGGATAATCAGAAGCAAAAACTCTTGTGGGAGGACAGGTCAAGGGAGAGAATGGAATAAATGAAGGGCAGGACAGGACAGAGGGAAATATGGTTAGTCTTTTACAACATAACTACTATGGAAGTGCTTTGCATTGTTACACATGTATGATTTATATTGAATTGCTTGTTTTCTCAATGAAAGTGGGTAGGGAGGGAGGGAGAGAATATGGAACTCAACACTTTAAGAATTAATGTTAAAAACTGTTTTAGCATGCAACTGGAAATTAAGCTATACAGGCAATGAAGTACAGAAATCTATTTTTCCCTACAGGAAAAAGAGGGGAACTGGGCTGCAAGAAGGGTGGGTAATAGAAGGGAGCAAGGGGTGAATGGGGTGCATGCTGTCTTGGGGTGGGGAGAGATGGGGAGAAAATTTTGAATTCAAATTCTTGTGGAAGTAAATGTGGAGAACTGAAAAATAAATAAATTATATATTTAAAACAAAAACACAAAATGGGGCAAGAGAGGGATTTCTTGGAACTGGGAACAAGGAAGACATACAATGTGGTAAATTATCTCACATAAAAGAGTCACAAAAGGGCTTTTCCAGTGGAAGAGAAGATGGTGAGGGACAGTGGTGGGCAACATTTGAACCTTACTTTCATTGGAACTGACTGAAAAAGCAATGATATAAATAACTCAGTAGGGTATAGAAATCTATCTTTAGTAGAAAGATGCACATAGACTAGCTCTCCCCCCACAGCCCGTAAAATACCTGTAAAGAACGACTCTCAACAAATTCTAGAGCAGCAGAGTCACAGAATAAAGGAGTGGAGGAGATTTCTAGCCCACGGTGACCTGAAAGACCGACAGGAAAGGTCTGTCGCAGGAAAACTGGGCGCTAATGCACTGTCAGTGGAATTGTGAACTGATGCAACCATTCTGAAGAGCAATCTAGAACTATGTCCAAAGGGCTTTAAAGTGTGTGTACCCTTTGATCCAACAATACCACTACTAGGTCTGTATCCCAAAGACAGCCAAAAAAATTAAAAAAAAAGAAAAAGAAAGAAAATGGACTTATTTGTACAAAAATATTTAAAGCAAGTCTTTTTGCAGTGCCTAAGAAGCAGAAATCAAAGAGATGCCCATCAGTTGGGGAACTCCTAAACATGCTGTGGTATAAGACTGTAATACAAAAATAATGGGCTATAAGAAATGGAGAGCAGGATGACTTCAGAAAAACCTGCAAAGTCTTACATGGACTGATGCAAAGTAAAATGAACAGAACTGGGAGAGCACTGTACACAGTAACAGCAATCCTGTTCAGTGAAGAACTGTGAAGGACTTAGTTATTCTCAGCAATACAATGACCCAAGACAATCCCAAAGAACTAATAATGAAATAACACTATACGCCTCCAGAGAAAGAACTGATACTAACTGAGTGAGTCAGAGGTTTGCACACCAGAGCAGGACAGCCGGGGTAAGGAAGAAATAAAGAAGAGATGCCAAAGGTCAAAAAGCAGTTGTTAAGTCAGAACTGGAAAGACAAGCAGAAGCCAGACTAAAAGCAGCAACCAGGACATACACTTGACCCAGAATCCAGTTAGTTGCATAAGCCTGAAACGATTAGATAAGTTTCCAAGGCCTTGAGTAGGAAATAGGTGCAAAATCCAGGGAGATAATTTGGATAGCAAGAAATCAAAACTACATGCTAGGACACTGGGAAAGAGTAAAGTCACCTATGAAAGAAAACAAGGCAAGATGAATATAAGCATGATAACGAAGAGGACCTAGTTTTACCTAGTAAACCCTCAGAATAAGAATGGGGGTTGGGGGGAACAGGCAGTGAGAGAGAGGATGGAGAGTAAAGAAAGGATAGAGAGGAGAGGGAGAGGCAAGAGACTTGAAATTTACTTACAGATGGAGTTAAGCCACAGAAACCACTGGAATGAGACACGTGAGAGGAATAGAGAGACTGACTGGCAGAACCTAACCAACAACATACAAACTACTCAGAACAAGACTAAATTATTTGTGACCATATATTAAAAAATCATAAAAATTTAATTCAAACACCTTCATAATTACCAAAAGTCAGTTAGAAGGAAAAAAATATTAAACAATCCCAAAAGAAAATATGTTCCCTTTAACCACTCAGAGTATTAAATCACTTATGATGGATAACTTGCAGGAGAAATGTAATCCCTTAAAACTCAACATACTCTTACACACTATTGTGAAAGAAGAATAAGAAATCCTAAATTTGTAGCAATTACATTTCTTCTATTGTATCAATGCCTCACTTTCTTACACTTTTGCTCAAATACCCAAATGGGCCTGCTATTGATTCAAAAATGGACTCTAATGAAGCAGATCACAATCCATCCATACAGGATGATCTTATGCAACTTATCTTTAGCATAGAATGCTAAAGGCTTTCTTTTCCTTCTTCCAGCATTACAAGGGTACCATTGGGCTATTCTGGCAGTCCATTCAACCATCTCTCACTTTTTCTGCACTGATAACCCATTTTTTCTTCCTCTCATACAGTTACTTACTTCTTTTCTTCTGTAGAGCTCCTCATTAGTTATACATAACATTATACAAACAACCAACGTATATCTCCCACTGTTCTCAGTAGGATCCTCACTTTTAGTTGTCTGGAGATAGCAGTTCAGAACAGCATGCACAGGTACAATGGTACCTTTACTGTATCACTAAAATCTTATGTCATCTTTAGCTGCTGTTCCATCATGTCCAGTTTTCATGACTGCATTTGGGGTTTTCTTGGTAAAGGTATTGGAATGGTTTGCCATTTCCTTCTCCAGTTCATTTTACAGATTACGAAACTGAGACAAACAGCGTTAAGTGGCTTGCCCATAGTCACCCAGCTAGTTTCTGAGGATGGATTTAAACTCAGGTCTTCTTGACTCCAGGCCTGACATTCTATCCACTGCACCACTTAAATGACCAACATGTCATCATATATGTTTTGTTTCAAACTCACTAGAATAGTAATAAAGAATGATATTCTCATTCCATTTAAAGTTACTGTAGACATTATAAAACACTTGAGAGAAACAAAGCCAGGAACTATATGAACACAACTACAAAACATTTTTCACACAAATAAAGACAGATCTAAGTAACTGGAAAAATAACAGTTTCTCATGGATAGGCCGGGTTAATATAACAAAAATAACACTTCTACCTAAATTTATTTACCTATTCAGTGCCATACCAAGCAAACTACCAAAAAATTATGTTATAGTGCTAGAAAAAATAACAACAAAATTCATCTGGCAGAAAAAGAGGTCCAGAATTAATTAAAAGAAATGCAAGGGAAAGTGACCTAGCGGTACCAGATCTTAAATTGTTTTGTATAACAGCAATCATCAAAAACTACTTGGTACTGGCTAAGAAATAGTGATGGATTGGTGGAATGGTTTCAGTACACAAGATACAACAGCCAAAGACTATACCAATCTACTATTTGATAAAGTCAAAGACTCCAGCTCCTGGCATAAGAACTCACTATTTAGCAAAAACTGTTGGGAAAACGGAAAAAAAGTATGGCAGAAACTAGATACAGACTGACATCTTACACCCTATACCATGATAAAATCAAAATGGGTAGATGATTTCAATATAAACACTGATCCTATAGGCAAACCAGGAGAGCAAGAAATAATCTACCTGCCAGATATATGGAGAAGGAAAGAATTTATGACCAAACAAGAGATAGAGAACATTATGAAATGCAAAATGGATGACCTTGATTATGTTAAATTGAAATGTTTTTGCACAAACAAAGCCAATGCAACCAAGATTAGAAAAGAACCAGAAAGCTGGGAAACAATTTTTATAGCCAGTGTCTCTTATAAAGGCTCCATTTGCAAAATATATAGAGAACTGTGTCAAATTTATAAGAATACACATGATTTCCCAATTGATAAATAGTCAATGGATGAAGAAATTAAAGCTGTTTATAGTCATGTGAAAAAAAATGCTCTAAATCACTAATCATTAGAGAAAGGCAAATTAAAACAACTCTGAGGTACTATATCATACCTATCAGATTGGCTAACATGACAAAATAGGAAAATGATAAATGTTGGAGAAGATGTGAGAAAATTGGAACACTATGCAATGTTGATGGACTTGTGAACAGATCCAACTATTCTGGAGAGTAGTCTGGAACTATGCCCAAAGGGCTATCAAACTGTGCATACCATTTGCCCTAGTAATACCACTACTAAGTCTGTATCCCAAAGAAATCATAAAAATGGGAAAAGAACCCACATGTACAAAAATATTTTTATTAGCAGCTTGTTTTATGGTGGCCAAGAATTGGAAACAGACAGTATATCCACCAACTGGGGAATGGCTGAAGACGCTATGGTACATGAATGTAATAGTATACTATTGTTTCATTAGAAATGATGAGCAGGAAAGACTTCAGAAAAACCTGTAAAGACTTACATGAACTGATGGTGAATGAAGTGACTAGAACCAGGAGAACTTTGCACACAGTAACAGCAACACTGTGCAAGGACTAACTTTGACAGATTTGGCTCTTCTCAGCAATGCAAGGATCTAAGACAACTCCAACAGACTCACAATGGAAAATACTATCAACATCCAGAAAAAGAACTATGTTATCTGAATGCAGATCAAAGCACACAATTTGATCTCTTTTTTCTCTTTTATTGCTTCTTTCTTGCGGTAATTCCCATTGGTAATAATTCTTTTCTTTACAACATGACTAATGTGAAAATATGTTTAATATGAATGTATATGTAAAGACTGTATCAGACTGCACACCATATTAGGGAGGGGAAAAAGGAGAGGGGAGAGAAAATTTGGAGCTCAAAATCTTATGGAAGTGAATGCTGAAAAGTAAAACACAAATAAATAAATAAATAAACTTAGGAAATAAAAAAAAGACCCAAGAAGAAAGAATTCTATTCTCCCATTTTATACCAGTATACTATAGTCTGAGATAAGTGATAGTTTATAGAAAGAAAATATTCTGACTTGGTTGTTATTGGTGTCTATTTAACATAGCAAAATAAAAGGAAGCAAATTTGAAGTTCATCCACCTACCTGCTCCAAATCAAGAGAGATCCATTTTTCATTTCCCTCTTCGGATACTTTGACATTATATCTACTTTTGTTATTTATTATATAAAAAGGAGTGAAAGTCACAATTCTTGTAAGATTAAAACTGCTCAAGTCTATGGTCACACCAACCTAAAAAAGACAGAAATTAAATACATTTTACTATTTTTACAAGCATATACAGTCTCTGAAAAATAATCAACAAAAACTTCTTAAGCTTAATAACATAATTGCATAACCACATCATTAACTCACTTGATACTCCATTGTCATGCCTTTACATTTAATAGCTCCATGACTACCCACAGTATCAATTGAAAACTGGTCTGATAATTCACTGTCAGTCACCATAAGCTGAACCTAAATAAGAATAAAAATACAAAAACAACAACACTAAAGTTCAAGAAATTAAAATATTTCTTATTTTCTTCATTAGTGGAACTTGTGAAAAATATCAAACATTACATCATCAACTTTAACAAATTTTAAAATTCTGAAATAATTTAGTAAATATTACTAATTTTAAAAACAAACATTTCTTGACAAGAATAAAAATCTGGGTAACAAAAGCAGCAGCAACAATTCATACTTACATAGCATGTCAAGATTTGTAAAGTTTGTTATATACTCATTTGATAATCATAACAGATTTAAGATAATAATAGATAATATTATAATTACTAAGTTATATGATTAATTATAAATAATTAAGATAATAATAATAGATTTAAGAAGTAGGTGCTATTTAATGCACATTTCTAAAGGACAGCAAAGTAGAAGTGAAGTCAGTCTAAAATCACATACCTTGTTATTATTAAAAAAGTGTTTAGGTTGGAAAGAAAAGAGTACTGGCTTTTTGTAATCAGGAGGATGCTTTCGATGAATCCCGTCTGCTTTGTACTGTAACATCCGACCGGTCTTATTTACCATCCAATAAGGGCTGTGAAACGCTACAATTGTCTGGCCAGTAGTGTAAGTCAAATGAATGGCAATCACTAATTCTGCCTTCTCTATCTCAGTGACACAAACGAAGCTAATAAAACTAATGTCATGTTGATTAGATCTTATCTGATATTCACTTTTCCAATCTTGGTCAAGATAGTCAATTAGCTTTAAATGCAGTCTAGTGTCATCCAACTCTGCAGTGTAAATCTGTGTCGAGCAACCCTCTGTGAGAGTGAAAACTCTAAGTTCATTTCCCTGTAATAAAAAAAGAAAGCGTTACTTCTGAATAACATGAAAAAGTCTACTTATATTTAATGCTTTCCCCATGTTAAATGATAGTTAAAATTATGTTGTACATAAAAATAGACAGAAAACAAATATTTTTGAAAGCAGATAAAGTGATGGAAAACTCAGAAAATCCATCTTGATAAACCTATCTTGATCAGAAAATTGATGAGTAAGTGAAGCCTGTTTACATAGGTGTCTATAGAACAACCCCATCATTACAGAGGGAGTATATTTAGATTCAGAGGAATACGAAGCAAATGGAAAGTATTTACAGAGGAAAACGTGGCTAGAGGTAGGTATGGGAGCTAGGATGGTGTGAAAGAAGTTGGTAGCAATTAAAGTAAGTAGTTGCTTTCTACCACAAATGCTCCTAAATGCTATGCAAATAAAACTTAAGAGAGGGGGAAAAATATTAAAGTGAGAAAAAAGGAAAGATGAAAAGAAAGGGGAAATTGGGAAGCTGAAGAAATAGACTTGGGATGTACCTTCAGTTACAGGTTAAAAATAATGGCAAAACAATAAAAACAGAAAATATATATATTCTAAAGCACTTAGTAAAATAACTAATAATAGGGCATACAAGCCATTATTCAATTGAAAAAAAGTATCCTGACAAGGAGGAAATAAAATTTTTCTCTCTATATTAACTACCATCAAGTCATGCCATAAAGAGATACTACCCTCATATTGCCCTACGCCTAAAGGAATGCAGTTTCTGTCAGCTTATGAAAACAATTTTAGAATAATGCTTATTACTTACAAGTATTAATGTTTGAAGAAATTTTCCTTTGAGTATAAGGTTTTAAAAGTTTTCTTATATCTTAATTTCTTCCTTTTTTTAGTTTTGGAGCTAAAATTTTTGTGACAGGTACACAAATCTAATTCTGTAATTTTTTATTTTTTTTAATAGCAATTTCACTAGTATATGGAAGTCCTGAGAGGAATTTTCATTATCAGTGGAACAGTATCTTCTTTGCAATGTACAGTCTCAGAGAGATGCCAATCTGAAACTATGAGAAGTTGAGAGACCTGCCTAGGGTACCATAATCAATATGTGCCTTATTATGTGAGACTTAACGCAGGTCTAACTCTGAGGCCAAAATCTCTGGCCAATATTCTAAATATTAATGTATTAAATAGCAATTTGCTTCATAGCCAATATTTTGAAAAACCTATTTGATGAGGCCTGCCACATCAGTATTTTTTTATGTTAAACCACTTTGTTTTGCTTTTCCACTGTCCTAGACATTTCTCTCTATACTTCAATTTACATCAGAATGGTATAATTATTTTATCTTTCCTATCTTTATCAAGCTTCATTTACCAAACTGAAGACACAAAATACTTTTTAAAAATTACCTCTAGATAATAAGCAATTTTGTAAGGAAGAAAATTGCGGAGAAGAACAGGAGGCCATAGATGAATTATGTATGGTAAATCCCATCCATCATCTGAATATGCTGACATTGATGTCAATGTATCTTTTTCAGGTACAATATTAATGATAAATGCTTTCTTAGCAGAGTATAAAGCTCTACATCTCCTTTCTAGAAGGAGTCCCTCATGTTTTATAATTTCTTCAAAGTTGATTTCATCACATGGTTCATACTCTTCACCATCTGGTTTCAAAAAAATGGCTGATCTATAGGAAAAAAAATCAACTTGTAATGACTTTAAGAAGCAAGCTAATATATATAGCTTTAGAATAGCATAGCTAATTATTATGTTGTTCTTTTTAACTTCTTATGCAGTTATATTATTTATTAGGATTTAGATTATATTTAATCACATTTCAATATTAAAACATAATCAGAAAGGCTGCTCAATAATTAGATAACACCCTAAATACATTATGGAGACTATAATAATTTTGTATGAAGTATCACATGTTAAACAATTCTTTTGTGACATGGTATACTTTCACTTTAAAATGGTGGTTTTCCTGGATAAAAAGTTCATGCTGTAATTCTAATTTTTATCATAAAACAGTTTCTGCATCAACTAGTTGAAATTGTAATATATATATATATATATATATATATATATATATATATATATATATATATATACATATCATATACTATATGAGTATATGAGCATATACTATATGAGTATATGCTATGTAGTATACTAAATATACCATTTAGCTCATAAACTTAATGAAAGCAAAGAATATGTCAGAAAGCTATCTAGGCCTACATAAAAAAAAAAAGGACTTCAACGTAAAAAGTCACAAGGTTTTCAATAGTACAAGTCCTTAAGCACTGGATGCTATGCATGAGAAAACAAAGCACCAGGAAAAACAACTATCAGATTAATAAATTGAGACTATTACTTCTTGTGAAGGATAATTCATATTAAGTAAAACTTTATGCCTTTTTTACAAATACTGGCACATGAAAGTGTTAGGGAAATGTCATTTCCTGATGGCTAAAGTGTTCACTAATCATTAATGGTTTTAATCACATCAGAGAATCTTATTTAACAAAAGGAGTCTTAACATTTCTGTAAAGTAAATGCATGAATGTGACAAAGATTTTGTAATAAATCCATTTAATTATTAAAATTAATTTGGACCACCCTAAAGAAAATGTTTCTAGTGAACTTTTCATTCTATAATCTCATATTAGTCCATTATACATTCTGAGGAATATTTTTTACGCTTATAACACTTTTTTCTTTCCTCACCTACCTTTGCATGAAAGAAGAAAGGGGGCAGGGCGGGGGGAGTAGGGGAGGAAGCAGTACAATAAATCTAATCCACACATCAACCAAGTTTAGCAGCACAATGTTTCTTATCACTAGTCTCCCTCTTTGTGCAATGTTCTTAAATAACTTAGATACTGGACCCTTATCAAAGATATCTGATATAAAGATTTTTTTCCCCAATCAGCAGCTTCCCTTCTTAATTTTATTAATATAATGGCATTAATTTTATTAATATAATGGCATTAACTTTATTAACATAATTTTATGGCATTAATTGTATTAATATAATTATATGTAATTGTAATTATCAATTTTATCTTTTGTAATAGCTTCTACTTTTTTAATTAACTCCCTCCCAACCATATCTGGTTGTTCGTGTGTATGTCACATTTTTATATTATATCAGACTAAACATCTATTTTGAACATTTGTTGTTTACGCTGTGACATGTTGGTTAAATCTAATTTCTCTCAAAAGCTGTTTCCAATTTTACTAGCAGTTTGCACCAAATTAGAGTTCTTTCTCAAGTAATTTCTGTAAGGAAACACTGGATTATTGAATTCAATATTTTTTTCTGATTCTTCCTTATCAGTATTCCAAGGACATATTTTTTTCAATTTTTTAAACAAGTACCTACTAGTTCTTTGATTACTTTTTTATACAATAATTTGAGGTCTGGAAGTGTTATTCTTCCTTCATTTCTAATTTTATTTCCTTTTAATTCTCTTGAGGTGCATGACTTTCTCTTCAATCAAATTAAATTTGTTGGTATTTTGCTTAGTTCTATAAAATGTCCCTTTGGTAGTTCCACTGAAACACAGTAAAACTAAATTAATTCAGGCATTAGGATAATTTTTATTAAATTAAAATTAGTCCAATCATAAACAACAAATATTCCCAGAAATCAGTGGTCATTCTTAATTTCATTAGCATAACTATATTTACATCTTGTGTGTGAATTAGAACAGACTCCTATTTATTTTGTGAATTTTGTAATATTTTGAATGAGGCTTCCCTAAGTGCACCACCATCCTCCCAAGTTATAAAGGCTTACAAACGAAAGTCAAGACACATCAACTCCTGTAATTTAGGAATATGTTAGTTCTATCTATACTTTTCCCATAAAACAATGCTCAAGAATGCAAATCTTAAAGGAAATACTTCTTGTTATGGCATAATTTCACCCTTATTTAGAATTTAAGTTTGATTTGGGGG
Source organism: Potorous gilbertii (assembly GCA_028658325.1). Classification (NCBI taxonomy): domain Eukaryota; kingdom Metazoa; phylum Chordata; class Mammalia; order Diprotodontia; family Potoroidae; genus Potorous; species Potorous gilbertii. Next base: position 57,347,150 of record CM053769.1, read on the forward strand.
AATATTTAAATTTCCATGGCAAATATACTTTACTAATAATAACAGTAAGTATTCAATATTCAAAGATAACCATAATTTAAAACATGATATATATTACAATTAAACAACCCTTAGCAGTTTAAACATTAAGGATTAAATAGCTTGAGTGTGCATCTCTCTTTATATAATGGATCTATTTCTAAAATACTGCTTGTAAATTAAATTTCTGTGTGTGTGTGTGTGTGTGTGTGTGTAATAAGTGTGTGTGTGTGTGTGTGTGTGTGTGTGTGTGTGTGTGTGTGTGTGTGTGTACAGGCCTACTCTTTAGTCCTGTAATTTCTTCATGCTCACACACAAGTAATACTAAAAATGACTTTAAAAAAACAAGTTGAAAATTTTTTTTATTCACCGATAAGATGTCAAAGGTATGTTGAACTCATTTTCTGGTAAAGCAGTTCCCAACAATGTGTCACCTTCGTAAACATTCAATGGAACTAAGAAATGATTTCGCATCTACAAAATCAAAATAATTAAAAACAAATAAGTCACTTTGAAAACATTATGCATTATTTTCACACAAAAGGAAAGAAACAGCAAAAGTAAGCTGATTTCTCCAAAGCTATACTCCAAGTTATTGGAGGAGGATGGACCTTTGCTAGTTGTACTTATAATCATTGATAAAATTGTAAAACTAAAGGAAATACTTTCATAATTAGGTATAAGTAGAGCGAATTACTGCCTGACTTCAAAAACTGGTGACCCCCTAAATCTTAACAAATTCAGAAATTCGTAAAATAAGCAAAATCTTCAAAAAACATTTTTCCATTAATGTTCTACACCACAGAGGCATCAAACCCCACCACCTTGTAGCCTATAAAACTCTGCAGTGCAGATTGAATCAGATCAAAATGTAATTAAAATGTCTAACATAACAAAGAAAATACAACAGGAAATAATGTTAACTCTTGGTTTTCTACGTCAATATGCAGCCCACAAGGGTATGTTTCTATTTGACATCACTGTTCCACCTCATGTGTTACATCCTACTTTGTGAATTGTGGCTGGATACACATGAAATAACCTTGGTCTCCTGACTCTGGTGTTGTAGAGACTGAGGTACAAGCCAAGAAAACAGCAGAACTGTAACTTAGTAGGCTGCTTAGGACAATATACATTTTGGCAAGAAATCAATACACAATTTGGCAAGGTGGAAATACTGTGGAGGAGGGGGCAGAGGGAGGAGGAAAACAGGTAGAAAAAGGAGAATATCAAACAATTCTTTTGGGTTGTACATTACATTAGTTTAAGAAGTGCTTTAGAGACTAACCACACCTGCTATATAAATTCAATTATCTAATATACATACATGCTAATAAAATGAAAGTACATGTAAGATTCAAAATGAGATATTTGAAAATAATTTTTATTTTGCTTAAGGTACTACTGAGTCAGTAATTACTTTGTTAATCATACAAGAAACATTCTAATATAAAGATTGAATTTTATACCTTAAGCACATACCATTGACAGCCTCAAACATGTTCAGTGGAAAACGTTAATCTGGGAATGAAAAGTTACTTTCAACAGGACAAAAAGAAGATAATACATATATGAATAAATAGGAGCAGACTTTACTTGTAACTCTAATTCAAGTATTCTAATTTAGTTAATTTAAAGCAACAAAGGGGCATAGTCAACAGTGGATTATCCTACTATCAATATAAACTATAAATATATTATTACCTAGAAACATATGAAACAAACTATTCCATAAGTAGAATGAAAACTTTCAAAAGCAGTAAAGCAATCTTAAAAAAAAAAAAAACTTTTCTTAAAGGTGGCTACCAGGACATTATGCTCATAATTCTGAGAAACAGTTTACAAAAAATTCCTATGTGAGTAAAAATATAGTATGATTTTTTTCTTAAAGTCAAATCACAAAATACCTGCACTGGGGATCGGACTGTAACCTTCTTGCTTCCTTCAATTGTGTCAATTTGACAAACAACAGATCTTTCAACACCAGACTCTCTGTGTCTAACAGTGTACAGACATCGACCCACTTTTGTTAAAGGAATCTTATCAGCAGTAGAATGGTTTTCAGGTGCTACATCAAAAGAAAAATATATTTTACAAATGAGAGACCCAAAGAATAGTTTTACTAACAAATTTTGGTGGGATAAGTTATCTCAACTTTTATTATGCCAATAATAAAGATACAAGTATGTATGTCACTGAAATTTAGAGATTACCATTAAAATCTGGAAATAAAGTGACAATATTATCCTTGAGAAGAGACACTTCATTTAATAAGTATTATAGCAAGCATCCCAGAGCACTAGAATCCTAACGAACAAAACGCTCTATGCCCTGATACCCTCATCAGTTAAGAAAGGCTTTTTTACTGAGCTACTGACACAATCAAAAGTATAAACGAGGTGTGGACAAGAAGTAACAGAGTGTGTCAAGCCACTGGAAAAACCAGATGATGCTACACAACAAACAAGACAGTTTGATCTGTGTATATCAGAAAAGAGATTCAAGTAGAAAGCAGTTAAACTCTGGACACACCTTGAAGAGGCAAATATCTTTTTGCCTATAACAGGGGGCAGTAATGAACTAGAAGGGAATTATTACTCTTCCTGATCTCCTACTGACCATAAAATAGATGAGAAAAGCTTAACAAGCAATAAACCTTTTTAGTCTCCCAACTCCACTCAGTAATCCAGTTCAACTGGCCTTCTCTCTGTTCCTCAGATACAATACGCCACCTCCAATCTCAGTAACTTTGTACTGGCTGTTCTTCATATCGAGAATGTATACCTTCTCAACTCTGCCTTAAAGCATTTCTATTTCTTCAACATTCACCTTAAGAATCACCTTCTATATGAAACCTTTTCAGATTTCCTCAGCTGCTTTCCCAAAATATTCTGTATTTAACTAATTAGTATTTGTCTTTATTCTCCCTCCCTCCCTCTCTCTCTCTCTCTCTCTCTCTCTCTCTCTCTCTCTCTCTCTCTCTCTATATATATATATATATATATATATATATATATATATATATATACACATAAAATTTTCTATGTCCTTGTTTTTCTCCTCTAATTAAAAAGGAATCTTCTAGCGAGTATGGAATGCTTCATTTATTAAACTTGTTTTTCCTGTACCTAGCACAATGCTTAGCATGCAGTGAGCTCTTAAATGATTGTTTACTGACAGATTAGGTTGAGAGGCAACATGGCATAATGTACAGAAAAAGATCTCAGAACCAGAAGAATACAGGTTCAAATCCTACCTCTGGAACGTAATGGCTATACTCTCAGTTCTCTAGGAAATTCTGGAGAATACAAGTCGGAGAGAAGGTGCCTAGCCTATCTGAATTGGTAAGGGGAGTTTCCTGATTAAAGAGTTTCCTATGCTAGCTCCTAGCCCAGTCAACAAAACTGATAAAGCCATACGTTGTAATCTTATATAAAATTTTCATGTTACAAAAAACTGGACTAGGTATTATATTGGACGACAGAATTCCCCCAAAAAGACTCAACTTAAGAGAATGTTGGGTTTGATATGTTAAAATAAAGTTTAAAAGCCCTACCACTGTGGGAATTTGTTTTGCTTCACTGTAAGGTTTGTAACTAGAATTGTTTTTCTTGTTTTCTCAATTATGTGGGGCAGAGGAGCAGGCAGAGGGCAGTTGAAGGGGAGAGAGACAAAGAAAGCAGTTAATCATTTTATAAAAATCTAATAAATTAGTTTAATAGCTGTTAGTGAATGATGAAATCAATGGTCTAATAAAAAATAAAAATGTAAAGCTTTACATTTACATTAAAAACAAACTTTATAAGTCAAAGATGGTGAAGGTACAGTTCTAAAGTCATTCACATGAAAAATCTGGGCATTTTAGAGAACTGCAAATCATATGGTTCAACTATGAGATATAGCAGCAAAAAAAAGGCTAATGTTATTATGTGCTATTATATTAAGAATGGGATATGTTTCTTTGATTAGACCTTGTCCTGGTTAAACCACATCTGGACTGTTGTAAGTATCTTTTGAGTAACATATTACAGAAGAATATCCAGGATAACCACAGAATCAAGAAGATGCCATATGAAACTGGGGGTGTTCAGCCTGGAGAAGGGAAGACTAAAGAGGCTATGATCCTTGTCTTTAGGTATTTTAAGACCTGCTACATGGAATAGGAGTGTTATGCTTGATGTCAAAAGGCTTAGAAGCAACAAGCAGAAGTTGAAAAAGAGGATATAGATATAAGGGAAATGTGTATGTAAGGGAAAACTTCCTAAACTGAAAAATGGAATAGGCTTCCTCAGTACATAATGAATCTATTCTCCCTGGTGATCTTTTTAAAATTATTATTAATTTATTTTAAACTTAAATACTAAACAATAACAAAAACAAACAATAAGAAAAAGAAGCATATTACAAAATATTAAAAGTTAAATACAGAATAAGAAAAGGAAAAAATCATTGCCATGGGCACAACAGAACATGAGAGGACTCAAAATACACAGCAATAAATTTCCATTTCAAGAAAGGCTATATAATAAATGCTACACATTGTATTGCAAACTGTCCATTTTGTCTTTGCTGCCTTTTATTTTCTTTTGTTCTCTGCTGTGCACTTTTTACTATCTTCTGTTTTTCCTCTTCCTCCTTCACCCCAAAAACGCTACAATTAAGCATGGATATATATATATATATATATATATATATATATATATATATATATATATATATATATATATATGGATACACACACACGTATACTTAGATGTCTATAATCATACTCATATATAGACACATACATTCACATGCATCTATGTAAGACTGCACTATACTTGCTTGTCCTCTGTGTCCTGAGGGTGAAGGATGAAAAACACAAAAGCAAAAACCTCGCCATCCACAAGCATTAAGTGAAAATGGATCCAAGAGTCTTCCTTTAGAAGTCCAAGTCTTTCCATAGTTTTCTAACTCCACCACACCATGACAATATTCCAACCTTATAACTTTCTACCTAACAATCGTGAAGAAAAAACTAGACAGTTTCTATGGGTTTTATAGATGTTATTTCTATTAAGGTACTGTTAGATTCCATGGCTTATGCTGTTCTTTTCAACTCTGAAATTCTGGGAATATCATCTTGAAATAATAGAATTAATCCATTATAGAAAAACTCTACTGTAGTCATTTAACCCTTCTGTAATGTCACTGAATTCCCATTTATGACACTGCTCTTATGAAACAAACTGCACAAGAAGATATGTTCCTGGAAAAAATTAACATTAAGCAGGTTGTAGCTGAGAACAAATTAAAACATATATGCTATACATCATTGCAGTAAATATCCTTAAAGAAAAATACTTTTTAAAATGTGAAACTTACTGAGTAGAATGAAAAAAAGTTTGCTGCTTAGGCTTGTCATTGCACTAAACTGATCACCATCATGACTTCTGACATAATCCATACTTAAACTCTGTTCATTTTTTAATTCAAATGTTTTTGCCACAGGAACATTAAGAACACGAAAAGAATCACTCATTGACACAGAGATGGTAATTCCAAGAGAATTGGAAATCATAAATGGTGCTTGATCCTTTGTGAAAACATCTGAAGTTTGTACAGCAGCTTCTGCAAATGCCTAATGAGCAAAACATATTTCAAATAAAATGCATAAGAATAGAACACAAAAGTACTATAAAGGATAAGGAAAATTCTGTTGTTCTGGCTACTATTCAAGCGTCTCAGTCACATCCAGCTCTTCATGACCCATCTGGGGTTTTCTGGACAAAGACACTGGAGTGGTTTGCCATTTCCTTCTCCAAATCATTTTGCAAAGGAGAAAATTGAGGTAAACAGGGTTAAATGACTTGCCCAGGATCACACAGCTAGTTAAGTGTGTGAGGACGGGTTCCAACTCAGGAAGATAAATTCCAGACTTCAAGCCTGTGAGTCCATTCATTGTGTCACCTAGCTTTTTTTCCAATGAGGAAAATAGATAACCATAACAAAAATCTTATCAAATCAAACAATGTACTTCTTAGTCAAAATTAAGACTACATCAGTTAAAAGGAAGACCATGTTAAAGTCAAATCAATTTCTTACCTTTCCTAAATTATTCAACATTACAAGGCCACATTTAGATAGTGTAATGTTCAATTGATCTTTTGAATAGAAACTGATTACTGTTTTATACTCTGGCACTTTGTAGTTTTCTTCCTCAGTTTCTGATTCAACCAAGGCCTTCCTTGCTTTCTTTTTAACCTAAAATGTTACAAACAAATTTGTTTTAGATACAAGTAAGATTAGAAACCAAAATAACTGCATTCCATTAAAAGCACACATCTATTTTTTAAAAAATTAAAAGTTATAACCTTAATTATGCCATTGCGTATTATGGAATTAGGAGCAATGGTGAGAGCTCAACCTCACAAAAGAAAAATACAAAAGGAAAAACCTAGCCACCCATAAGCATTAAGTGAAAATGGAACCCAGAGGCCTAGTAAGAGGTTGGTATAAAAAACATGCGAAGTTCTCTGCACAGCTTCTAACAAGACCATCAAGTCTCCTCCTGCCATTGCCTAAAAACACCTGAGTTTAAATTCCTTCCCTGTCAAAGTCAGAAGTAACTCCCTCTAGCGTTAAAAGCCTCAACCCCATTCCCCAGGTCTGCGGAGCAAGAGTGCTGACTTCCTCTTGTTGGTCTTAGTAGCATCCCAGTTTTAGGGACGCCCTTCAGTTGTTGCCCCTTCCCTTCCCCCTCATTGCTCTCCCAGGTATCTCAAGTTTACGCGGTCTTCCCTTAAGTGTGATAAATGAGAAGGCCTGTTGCTTTCAGCCCTGTCTTTTCTTCTAATTCTTCCATGAATCATTCTCTTTAGTTGCAACAATATATTCTGACAGGGAAAATGGAGGATAAACTCTGCTCCTCCTCTACAAAGCTATGATAGCTGTCCAAGCTAAGAAAAAGAGAAGGAACACCTCTAAAACACTTCTAAAACACTTCTCACAAATGAAAAGGTATCAGCAGATTACAAAACGCACATATCTACTGATTAGTTAATTTTATCATTTGAACAGAAATCAGGAAATCAATTATAAATGCCTAAAAAAGAGAGGGAAAACCTTGGGACTACTAAAGGCTGCTTCACAATGTAACATTTACTATCATTTTATAGAAGTGTGTCAACTTGAGCACAGGTAATCAAACTTTATAAGGTAATACAGGACTGTGAAGCTCCTTAACAGCAGAACTAATATTCCTGCCCAAGAAGCATGTGCTAGCAGAGCACTGGACTGGAAGGTGAAAAGCCTAACATCACTTCTTAACACTAGCACTTAATGCATGTCTTTTTTTTAAAAATAAATTTTCAGTTTTCAACATTCACTTTTATAAGACTTTCAGTCCTAAATTTTCTTCTTCCCTCCTCTCCCCAAGACCACATGCAATCTGATATAGGCTACACATGTACAATTATATTAAACTATTTCCACATTAGTCATGAAATTAAAGAAAAATCAGAACAAAAGGAAAAACCACAAAAAAGAAAAACATACAAACAAAAAAGAAATAATATGCTTTGACCTGCATTCACACTCCATAGTTCTTCCTCGGAATGTGGATAGCATTTTTTGTGATAACTTTTCTGGAACTGTCTTAGATTCCTGCATTGCTGAGAAGAGCTAAGTCTATCATACTTAGACACTGCACAATGTTGCTGTTACTGTGTACAATGTTCTCCTTATTTCTGCTCACTTCACTTTGCATCGGTTGATGTAAGTCTTTCCAGGTTTTTCAAAAATCCATCTGTTCATCATTTCTTATCGAGAAATATATTCCATTACATTCATATACCACAGCTTGTTCAGCCATTCCCCAATCAATGAGTATCCCCTCAATTTCCGATTCTTGGCCAACACAAAAAGAACTACTATAAATATTTTTGTACATGGGGTCACTTCCACTTTTTACACAATTTCTTTGGAATACAAACCTAGTACTGGTATTGTTGGGTCAAAGGGCATGCACAGTTTGGTAGCTCTTGGTCATAGTTCCAAATTGCTCTCCAGAATGGTTAGGTCAGTTCACAACTCCACCAACAACGCATAGTGTTCCAATTTTCCCATATCTTCTCCAACATTCAACACTTTCCTGGTGTGTCATGTTAGTCAATCTGATAGGTGTGAGGTAGTACCTCAGAGTTGTTTTGACTGGTGTTTCTCTAATCAACAGTGATTTAAGAGCACTTTCTTCTTCAAATAGCCTCTTTCTTTCTTCAAATAGCTTTAAATTTCCTCTGAAAAATGCCTATTCATATCCTTTGCTCATTTATCAATGGGGGAATGACTTGCATTCCTATAAATTTGACTCAGTTCTCTATGTATTTAGAAATAAGGCCTTTATCAGAGACACTGGCTATAAAAATGGTCTCCCCAGGGTTTCTGTTTCCCTTCTAATCTCGGTTGCCACTAACTTTGTTTGTGCAAAAACTTTTCAATTTAATATAATCAAAATCATCCATTTTGCATTTCATAACGTTTGGTGATATTCTTTCCTTCTTCATGTATCTGACAGGGAAACTATTCCTTGATCTCCTAATTTACATCCATAAAACTGTAGCCATTTTGACTTAATTTTGGCTGACAGTGTAAGATGTTGGTCTATGCCTAGTTTCTGCCATACTGTTTTCTAGTTTTCCCCACAATGTTTGTCAAATATCCCAAAAGATGGATTATCATCCTAGAAGACGGATTCTTCAGGATTATCAAGCAGTGGATTACCATAGTCATGGACTATGTATCTTGTGTACCTAACCTATTCCACTGATCTATCACTCTACTTCTTAGCCGGTACCGAGTAGTTTTGATGACTGCTGCTTTGTAATACAGTTTTAGATCTAGCATGGTTAGGCCACTTCTCCTTAAATTCTTTTTCATTAATTTCCCTGATATTCTGGACCTGTTGTTCCTCCAGATGAATTTTATTATAATTTTTTCTAGCTCAATAAAATAATTTTTGGTCATTTGGTATGGCACTGAATAACTAAATTGTTTTAGGTAGGGTTGTCATTTTTTTATATTAGCTGACTCACAAGTAATTGATATTATTCAGATCTGATTTGTGTGAAAAATGTTTTGTAATTGTGTTCATATAGTTCCTAGATTTCTTTTGGCAGGTAGACTCACAAATATTTTGTATTATCTACAGTTACATAAAATGGAACTTCTCTTTCTATCTCTTGCTGCTGGGCTTTGTAAGTGATATATAGAAATGCCAGTGATTTACATGGGTTTATTTTATATCCTTTAACTTTGCTAAAAAGTTGTTAAATTACTTCAACCAGGTTTTCAGTTGATTCTATAGCATACTCTAAGTATACCATCATATCATCTGCAAAGAGTAACAGTTTTGTTTCTTCTTTCCTTATTGTAATTCCTTCCATTTCTTTTTCTTGTTTTATTGCTTAAGTTAACATTTCTAGTACAATATTTAATAACAGTGGTGATAATGAACATTCTTGTTTCACCCCTGATCTTACTGGAAATGCTGCTAGCTTATCCCCATTAAACATAATGCTTGTTGGGAGTCATAGATAGATGCCACTTATCATTTTAAGGAAAACTTCATTTATTCTTATGCTCTCTAGTGTTTTTAATAGGAACGAGTGATATATTTTGTCAAAAGCTTTTTCTCCATCTACTAAGATAATCTCATACAATTTATGTTAATTTTGGTATTGATATGATCAATTATGCTGATCATTTTCCTAATCCTGAACCAGTCCTGCATTCCTGGTATCACTTGCAACTGGACATAGTATATTACCCTGAGGATAAGTTGCTGTAATCGATTTGCTTATATTTTACTTAAAACCTTTGCATCTATATTCATAAGGGAAACTGGAATATAATCTTCTTTCTCTGTTTTGGCTCTTCCTGGTTTAGCCATTAGCACCATATTTGTATAATAAAAAGAATTTGATAGGACAATTTCCCCTATTCTTCCAAATAGATTATACAGTATTGGAATCAATTGCTCCTTAAATGTTTGGTAAAAAATCTGGCAAAATCCCAATATCCCTACCCCCCATTATGCTTTTCACTCTTTCTCCTTTTCCCTCCTCACTACTGTTTTGCTACTGACCACCATCTCCCTCAATCTGTCCACCTTTCTTTCAGCCCCTCTTCCTTTTCTTTCTCCTTTCCCTTTTCTTCCTCCTCCTTTACTCTTCTCCCAGTACAAACATTTTTTTTTATCATCACATCAAAGTCACCTTATACCAACACCCTCTTGTCTACGTATTCTCCTTCTAAATGTCACAATAAAGATATAGTTCTCAAGAGTCACAAGTATCATCATCCCTTGTAGGTATGTAAGTAATTTAACCTTATTTGAAAACATGGTGGGGCTTTTTTTCCTGCTTACCTTTTTATGTTTCTCTTTTTATTTTTTTAAAGGTGTTACTTTTTTCAGCATTTTTTGGGGTCTCCTTTAGCAAGGTATTGACCTGCTTTTCGTGCTTTTCTTGCATCTCTCTCATTTCTCTTCCCAGTTTTCTTTCACCTCTCTTACTTGATTTTCAAAATCCTTTTTGAGCTCTTCCATGGCCTGAGACCATTGCATATTTATTTTGGATGTTTGGGATACAGAAGCCTTGACTTTTATGCCTTTTCCTGATGGTAAGTATTGTTCTTCCTCATCAGAAAGAATGGGAGGAGATATCTGTTCACCAAGAAAGTAACCTTCTATGGTCTTATTTTTTCCCCTTTTTTTTGGGCATTTTCCCAGTCAGTTATTTGACTTTTGTCAAGAGTAGAGTATACTCTGGGAATCTGTAAAACCTCAGTTCCTCCAAGGTGGCACAATCAAGCTTGTACACTGGTCTGGGAGCAGTGAGAGATTTTTGTGCCCAGAATCTTAGCAGTTACCTCTCCATAGCCACCTAGCCTCCAGTTCTGCCAAGCCAGCACTGGGGGGCTGGGATGCAGTCAACCTGTGGGGGCAGGGCTGCCATTCAGTGCTAGACAAAGACCAGCTCTCTCAGGGCCTCCACATAGAGCTGAGGTAATATTCAGCTCCTCAGTGCCCCCTGGAATTTTATGATCCAAGAATGGATACAACAGCAGTAAGGGCCAAGATGGGAACTGCTGCTGCCTGCTGTGGCCTCCATGGGCTGCTGCTTGAGGCCAGAGCTATGAGAAGGCCCTTTTCCCTTCCCAGCCAGCTGAAAAAACTCCGTAGCGGACCTTCAGCACCTGTGGGTTGAGGGATCTGCGGACTGCTGCTGGGGCTGGGGATTCGCTGCTACTGCGACTGAAGATTAAGGCCCCGAAGGCTGTTCAAGAGCTGCACCGAGTGGGTAAGGTTGGGCTGCGCTCCACTCCTCGTCTGGTGCAACCAACGTTTCCCATGGGCCTTTCAAGTCCCTCTCTCCAGATATTTTATGGGCTGTGTGGGGAGGGCCTGCCTTTGCGTGTCTTTCTCCTCCACCATCTTGGATCTACCCCCCAGATGCTTCTCTTGACTCTCATTTTTGAAGATTGAATTTTCTATTTAGCTCTGGTTTTATCATCAGAAATAACTGAAAGTTCCATATTTCATTGAATACCTACCTCTTCCCCAGAAACATTATGCTCAATTACACTCCGGAGTTCATTCCTGGTTATAATCCAAGCTCCTTTGCCTGCCAGAATATCATATTCCAAGCCCTCTGATCCTTTAATTTGGAAACTGCCAAGTCCTTCCTGCATAATCCTGACAATGGTTCCACAATATTTAAACTGTTTATTTCTAGCTGCTAGCAGTGTTTTCTCCTTGAACCAATACTTCTGGAATCTGGTTACAATATTCCTTGGTGTTTTCATTTTGGAATCTCTTTCAAGAGAGTGATTAGCAGATTCTTTCAATGACTATTTTACCATCTGGTTCTAGCACCTCAAGGCAATTTTCCTTGATAATTTCTTGAAAGATGCTGTCCAGGCTCTTTTTTTTGATTGGGCCTTTCAGGTAGACCAAAAATTCTTCAGTTATCTCTCCTGGGTATATTTTTCAGATCAGCTACTTTTCCAGTGAGGTATTTTATGTTTTCTTCTATTTTTTCATTCTTTTGATTTTGCTGGACTGATTCTTGATGTCTTATAGAGTTAACAGCTTCCATTTGCCCAATTCCAATTTTTAATGAATTATTTTCTTCAGTTAGCTTTTGTGTCTCCTTTTCCATTTGGTCAATTCTACTTTTTAAGGAGTTGTTCTTCTCAGTTAATTCTTTTTTACATTTGACCAAACTGTATTTTCCATTTGGTCAATTCTACTTTTTAAGGAGTTGTTCTTCTCAGTTAATTCTTTTTTACATTTGACCAAACTGTATTTTTTTAAGGAAGTGTTTTCTTAGCTAGTTCCACTTCTGGAAGCCAAGGTGGTGGAAATATAATTAGTTCAGTTTGGGAAATGTTCAATTTCTAGGAGACATTCAGTTTAAGATGTCTGAAAAGTTGGAGCTGTGCATCTGGAGATCAGCAGAGAGGTTAGGTCTGAATAAGAAGAATTAATAATCATGAGTAAAAAGAAGACAACTGAAACCAAGAGAGCTAATGAGATCATCAGGTAAAACAATATAAAGAAGAGAAGAGGGCCCAGGACGAAGCTTTGAGGGACACTGACAGTTAGTGGGTAGAGCCTAGAAGAAGATTCAACAAAGAAAACTGATGAGTGGTCAAAAAGGAAGGAAGAGAACCAGCAGAGAGCAGTGTCATGAAAACCTGGACTGGCCAACCAGAGAGGATGAGCTGAGTCCTTCAGAACTGACATACCAACAACTCTCTGCAATGCTCACTAAGTGAACCTGAAAACCTCCTGCTGTGTCAGCAACCACAAGAGTAAATTAAGTGTGCACAGATATCCTGAGTCCGGAGCACTTCCTTGTTTTCTGTCTTTATAATCTGTGCAACCTAACCCTAACGTAAGCTCATTCCCGAATGCAGCTCTGCATGCACACTGCCTGTGTGGGAAAAATAAACAGACAACCTAATTCTGTTTGTCCTTCTTAGACTGAACTCTGGAGGTTGACAATGGCACGGAGAAGAGGGTGATTGATAGTGTCAAAAGCTACTGTTGGTGTTTGCCCTTCATTCGCTAAGAGGAACAATGACATCACAAAAGTGATGTCTTCATGCATGAATTGGATTTAACTGATGGTGCAAAGTCATCAGCTTCCAGTCACTGGAGTGCAGGAGCAAGCCTTTTGTCAAGATGAGTGTCAGTGGCCCAAGGTGCAGTGAGTGACCTTCTTAATTAATGTCTTTTCCAGGTCTCAGTCTTTCTGAGGCCATCAGAGGCTGCACGGAGGTCAAGAAGGATGAGGTCTGAGAAAAGGCCATTAGATTTGGCAACTGAAAGATCACTGGTAACTTTGCAGTTTTAATTAAATGGTAAGGTTGGAGGCCAGGCCGCAGTGATTTAAGAAGAGTGAGAGCAAAGAATAGGCACTGAATCTCCATGGATTTCTCAAGGGACTGAGCTATAAAATGGAGGCAAGACATAGAACAATAGTTAGCAAAAGCTGATCAATCACATCAAGGTTTCCTTTTTTTTTTCTTTTTGAGGAGATATAGGCATGTTTGCAGGTAGTAAAGAAGTAGAGGCAAGACAAGGAGAGATTAATTAGAGGGAAGTGGTAATAGAGGGGTCAATTACCTCAAGAAAAAAGGATAAATGAGTTCACTTGCCTATTAGAGTTTGCTTTGCCAAGGAGAAGGGTCATGTCTTCTTGTGAGACTGGGACGGAGAAGATCGAAGTGGAAGAGTATTCATTAATTGTAATGGCAACAATAACAAAATAATTTTGTGGAAGAGTCATCATCTGGTAGGCAATTTTTAGGATAATTTTCTCCCTGAACTTTATTGAGGGAAACACGCAGATGACAAACATATAATCTGTTCCCACTCCAGTAATCAAAGACTTTCTACCTTCCTAAGAAACTCTACATCACAAAACAGCACAGAAACGGTATGAGATGACACCTGTTGTTCATTTCAGTAGCTATATAGAGACTGGAACAACCTCTTCTGATACAGTTTTGAAAATTTAAAGATACCTTTCTTAAGTATCTAAACTCAAATGAATTTAAATATGTGGTTTTTTTTCTCAAAATACAACTACACAACTTAGAAACAAACTTTAAAAATATATTTTGGAGTAAACATACAAGAAATTTTTAAAAGTCTATGCTCTCAGTATCCTTCAACTTACATCATTCCCACTTCCCTAATTTTATTTAACCATATTCAACCCAACAAATACTTATTAATCACTTTCTATGTTTAAGTGACTGAGTTAGCAAGCACTTAGCACTGAGTTAGGTGGAGAAGCATTTTTCTAAGGAGTTTACATTCTGCTGGGGGATAACAGATGCTACATAATTTCACAGTTGTGGTCTAAAAGCTTAAAATTATAGTACCTCTTATAAAATGTTAATGAAACTTTCAAAAGTGTCATTCCCAAACTTCATTTCCCCAATCTGCTAGTTTATTTGTGAGATAGCAAGTAAGAATATCACTGAAAAAACAGAGGTCTAGGAACAAAGAATAATTCTGGACTCTATATTCCCTGTCACTGTCTTCAGTCCAAGAAGAAAAATATGTTTCATCACATTTTAGTCTCATGCCTGTTTTTTGCTTATCAGTGAGAAAGGGAAAAAAGGGGGAAACATGAAGTTGCTTATGGGACATTTGAGTTTTCAAACCATATCCAATCTAATATTGCCTCTTAATTATGTTCTAGCTCAAGGAGAAAAGGATGCCGCTTGAAAGTAAAACTTAATTCTTGCCTAAGGTAACGTATCTTAGGACTTATCGTTTGCTGTTCGTTTTCGAAGAGGACCAATGATATCACAGGGTGATGTCTTGACTCATCTGAGAACTGGATTCCAATAAGGCAGAGTTGCACAAAGTTGTCAGTGTCACTCTCTATTTCAGAGTCATTGAAGTCAAGTGGCAAGACAAAAGTCAGGGTGGCTGGTGATGGCCCTGGACGCTAAAGAATGTGGTATTTTCAATACCTGGCCAAGCTCTATGTGCTCCACAGTACCTGCTTTGGCTACCTTCATGGTCACTGGAACAAACTGTTCTCATTCACCCATTCCACTGTAAAAAGAGCTTTGGGGGTTTGAGGTAGACATCCCTCCAACACTCAGGTTTGTGGCCCAACGGTTACCATCATTCTGGTTTGGTTACCAGGGAGTGACTACTTCTCATGCTACAGATTCCTGGAGCCACAGATGAGCACTGGGTGCCAGGTAGACCCCAAAGGTGAAAAAGCAGTCCTGAAAAGGGCTCAGCAAGTCCTCATACCAGAAGTGCTAGCCCTCCTTGAACACATTTACACCCCAATCTTATGACTAACAGATAGATAAATGTACAAAAGGTATTCAGTAGGTTAAACTGCTGCATAGGGAATAATCACAATGGACTAGAAATTACCTAAAGTCCCAACTCTGATACTGAACAAAATACTTAACTTCTCTAGGTCTCAGGTTCCTTATATGTAAAACAATGAGATATAAATCCCTAAGGTTCCTTTCTACTTTAAAAATTCTTTCATCTCTAGAAAATATATACCACAAAGAAGTTGAAGAATGCCAGAGATAAGCAACATTTTGAACAGTCTTCTATTTTTAAAAAGTTCATTCACTCAGTGGTTACAAAAAGATGTATGCTTTGCTAGGCCCAGAATATTAATTTTTCACTGTTACCCTCAGTTACATAATAACAGTTCTATATAAATGACATCTACTCAACTAATAATTTTTTCAACAAAATACATTAATTTCATCTGAAATCATACATACCTTTATTCCAAGATTCCATGGTCTAAAGTCTTCAGTTTGATCAATTTCTAAAGGTTCAAGTAAAGGTTCCCATACACCAAACATTTCATTGTAGTAATGTACCTAAAGAGATATTTTTGAAAAAAAATCAGGCATTCATATTCTAATATTGCATAACTGGATTTCTTTTCGGAATGCTCTGAATTTCCTAAACACTCCAGACCAAACTCAATGCAAAGTTATGAAGTATGTTTCAAAATAAGCTGAAAATTTTGAAATCTGGCTTTGGTTATCTGGAAAAGCTTTTGTATCAAGAAAAACTTCAAAAAGTACTTTTTCAATAGCTGAATTAAATGAAACGTTTTAACACAGAATTATTATATGAAAACATAGATAAATATATAAAGAAACTAATAACCCCACTGAATTAATAAGTTGAACCAAATTACAATCAAAAATTTTTTTAGAAAGTTAGAGGAAATATAAGAGTTACATTGAAATAGTTTAAAATACACTGAAATATCATATAGAGGAAGTAGCATACTTATTGTTTAACCTCAAAAGGGTAAACAATATGTAAAAGTTATAAGAGACATATTTTCAATATACACAAGAACTTCCTGTAATTGGAGTTATCAAAACTGTAATCAGCTGTTTTGAAAGGTAGCACATTTCTTATTACTGGAGGTATCAAAAAAAGGACAATATTCAGTTAAGTGTTAACCTCTGAGATCTGCTTCTAATTCTATGATTCCATCAGTATATTTGAGCAGAAATTTGAACTTTCTAAATTTTCAGTCAATATCAATCTTATATTAATTCAATTAAACATACAAAACATTTTCCACTAATGAAAGACTAAATTTAGTTAAAAAGTTAGGCTAAAAGTCTTCTTCACTAACTGCAACATTAGACATTCTACTCTAGAGACTAACAAGTAAGATCTATTATCACAAAAATATCCTGTTTTAAACCTGCCTCTATTTAAGTACTACTTCCTTAGAAAGACATTAGTATTCTAAAATCCACTCCATCACCTTGTTTTCAGAAGTATAAAGTCTAGTAAAGGGTATAAGCTTTAACAGAATAAAGAACTAGGCATAAATGGAATCAAGTCCTAAATAAATACAACTTAGAGAACATACAAGGAATAATAACAATGATTGGAAATATTATATCAAATGAATCTTCGAATAATTTTTAAGTCACAAGTTAATTTGGGTCTAAGGTTCAATATTTCAGATATTTATGTGGGGTTCCAAGTTTTAAGTGAAAATCATTTGTAATGTTTGTTTAAAAACGTGAAAGATGTCCTACACACTATAAAAATTAGTTCAGTTCATAAAATTTTGAGTAATCTACTTGTAACTATAAGTAATGAAAGGAACTAGCAAAAATGAACATAAAACTAAGATACTATTCTTTGTGGTAAATATTAGAAAAAGGAATAATGCTATTGAGTACTTACTTCTAACTCAAGATGACAGTGAAGGTTTATTAGAGTACTCCAGTTTTTACCTTCTCCTGAAAAATATGACTTGGCCAATAGCATTGGTACTGTTCTGTGACCAACCCCAGCTTCAAGAACTACAAAAATTGAGTCAATGGTCATTTTTATCATCTCTCCATTGGGAACCAACTCTGTCACAGCAGCCACATTTTCGTTATCACTCGATTCTTCAAGAAACCACATTTTTAATGTCTTTGTATCCATTTTGTCCCATAAATCTGGCTGGGAGGGAAATGACTCTCGATGCTTAACTTCTACAGATTTGTAAAATGTTGACATAATAGTAATTACTGTATTTATGATAATAGGTGAAATCTGGGGGAAAAAAATAATTAACCATCAAAAAAAGTACTTCTAAGGACAATATCTGCATTATGAAAAGTACTGAATGCATATCCTAAACACTAGGCAAAATTCTATGAATGAATGAGGGGGAGGATAGAAAATACCATTTTTACCTTCAGTAATATTGTTACCTAACTTCATTACAAAGTAACTGTTTGAAAAGTACTAGAACCACAATATAGCAAATTAAATTGAATGATACAAATATAAAGCATCTTATAAACCAAAAGTGTTAGACAAAAACAATTCATTATTAGTCTCTATATATCACTGCAATTTCCCAGTTCTATAAACATCAACCACAATTCAGATGAGCTAGTTATTTATCAAAAATATTATAGTGTGCTATATGATACTGAGAGTCCAGAAAATGTGCCTTCCTCTTCTCCAAATCTCCTCCCATTACGCCAAATTTGGTGCCCCATTAACAGAATGCACATGTAATGAATATTCTTTTTTAATAAATGCATGAATTAAAGGAAAAAAGAAACCCTAAGATTCTGACAAAAAAAAGACAAGTTACCATTTCTTTTAAAATGTTTCACAAAATTCAATTATGAGAAGATAAAGGAAAAAATACTAAGTTCCAAAAAAATACATAAAAGAAAATGTAGGCGTGTAATTTTTAGCACATAAGTATTTATTTAATAAAAAGGGAACTGCATGTAGTTAAAGAGTCTGCTTTAAAAAAAATACTAAAAATCAAGTCTTTGAACAGTATCTTAACCAACCTTGAGTGTCAAGGCCTTTACTGATATGTCAACCATCTGTGGATCTGAACCCGACTGAACACTTTGATAAAACAAGTCACATGGCTGCAACACCTGAGAGAAAAAGATTATCAGTCAGGAAAATGTTCAATATCCTTTGAATAAGATACGGCTTAAAACAAAAATCATTTAATAATAATGTAAAAATGTATCTAAAAGAGGAAAACTTTGAATACAGGTCCTCTAATTCTAGATTCTACTCTTTCCACTATAATCACATCATTTTTCCCCCTGGGTATCTTTATCATGTTACATTCTGTTTTGCACATATTATGTATAGTAAGTTTGTTAAATTGGGTGAAATACCTCAAACTATACAATCAAAAGAAACAGAAAAAGCTTATAAGAAAGGCTTTAACCTTTAACCTTTAGTATACTTCATTTGGACTAAAAAACAAAACAAAACTCTACAAAGCATATGCTTACAGCTTATGATGAAAAGTCACTATCACTCCAAAAGTTAACATCATTTGAAACGGTGAAAAATTAGAATCTTTCCCTCTAAGCACAGGAATAAAGCGAAGACTTCCCCATTCCTCTTTGTTATTTGACATAATTCTCAAAATAATTAAAGGCATAAACACTGGCAAAGGAGAGATAAAACTGCCTCTATCTGCTAATGATTTACTAACAAAACTCGTATTTATTGTTCATTTGTGCCCTACTCTTCACGACCCAATCTGTAGTTTTCTTGACAAAGATATCAGAGTGTATTGCCATTTCTTTCTCCAGCTCATTTTACAGATGAAGAAAATTAGTCTAACAGGGTTAAGTGACTTGCCCAATGTCACACAGCTGCTAAGTGAGTCAGTTCAAATTTGAGCTCAAATCCTCATGACTCCAGGCTTGTCAGTCTAGCCACTGTGCCACCTAGCTGCCAATAAAACTGATAGTTTTTAATAAATAGTTTCAGTAAAATTGCTCATACTTGGGCCACATCAATATAACAAAATGGTAACTATCTAAATAAATATAACATTTTAATTCAATACCATTTTTAAAACTAAAGGGATCCTTTAAAGGAGAAAATATTTTTTTAAATATTCATCTGGAGGAACAAAAATTCTAAAATCTCAAGGAACCTAATGGGGAAAAAGCAGTAATAAATAAAGGAAACAAACAAAAAAACCCAGGAATAAGTAATAGAAAAACAGGACTTTTAAGCTATATTAAAAGGAAGCAATCATCAAAACTATCTGATATTATTAACTAAGAAACAGAAAACTAGATCAACCAAACATCATAGATAATGGAGAACCAAATCAACTGAACTTTATAGCACAATGTTTATTATTACATCAAAGAACAAAAATTACTTAGGGAATTTTATATCTCGTAAAATCTGATGGGAAAACTGAAAATAATTTTGAAAGAAATTAGATTTCAACCAAATCTTTATATATACTAAGTTTAAAAAAATGGATAGATGATTTGGATTTTTTTTAAAAGCTACATCACCAAACAAAACAAAAACAACTTAGAAGAGAATCAGATCAGGTTACCATTCATATCTATAAAGCCATATGATTGAGAAAGGGAATGGGGTGTTATTTTTTTTAATCTAATTTTTTTTTTTTTACTAATTTCTTGTTTTTATATCACATTGATTTCCCAATACATCCCGTTCTCTTCACATACCCAAAGGGTAATTCCTTTCAACAAACAACAATGATAAAAGGGGCAATTGGGTGGTGAAGTGAACAGAGTGCTGGGCTGCATTCAGGAAGACTCATCTTCCTGAGTTCCAACTTGGCCTCAAACACTTACTAGGCACAAATGAGGCAGTAAAAATTTGACAAAATCTCCAAGAGAAGGCACTCAAAATAAAGAGACCTCAGAAAGGCTTTTTATAAAACATGGGACCCTGGTCAAGTCACTTCACTCCGTTTGTCTTAGTTTCCTCATCTGTAAAATAAGCTGGAGAAGGAAATAGCAAACCACAACAGTATCTTGGCCAAGAGAACCCCATATGGGGTCACAAAGAGTCAGACTCCACTGAAAACAACTGAACAACAAAATTAGTAACAAACAGGAAAAAACAGCTCAGTTCAACTAACCAACAAATCAACCAAATCCAACAATATATGCTGTGCTCTTGAAGATATACATCAAGAACTAACACAACATTTAAGACCAAGAGGCATACTCCAACAGACAGTCAAATCATGTCCTGAACAAAGTTACCAAGAGAAGAATTGCTAGCAACTACATGAAACAATATTCTAAATCACTAGTAATACAAATCAAAACAACCCAGAGGACAGATCTTAAACACAGAAAATTGGCAACAATTAAAGAACATGGTTTTAGTTAATATTGGGAAGGTTGTTAAAAAATTTTATATACAATTATATAATGTATACACACACATATACACATAAGAGCTTACTTGCACAGAATTGATGAGTTGTAAACTGGTTTCACCATTTGGAAAACCAGAGAGAAATTACCAACCACAATATCAGATTAAAATGTAAACTAAAAAGTTTCTGAAATCTTACAGAGGAATACGATGGTTTCATATTAGCAGTATCATTTCATAAAGCAAAGAAATAAGTGATGATAAAACATTTCAAAGCTCAACAAGAAAAATGGGCAAAGTTATCCCAGAAGTGTTCAGGGATAAGAAGGTAAGACCTGCAAGTAAGAAAAATAGAATGATTTGCAAAACACTATTTAGTAAAATGTTTTTTCTATCAAGGATGGGAGATGTAGCTCTTTTTGACCCTAACACCATAGCACTAAATGAGCTCAAAGAAAGGCAGAAATGGCACTGAAGAGAATAGACAAGGAAAACAGCCAGATTAGACCAAGAGGATGTAGAAGAAATCCAAGATAGAGGTAGAAAAGTTGGAAGGGCACTGGGGGACAGATATAAACACACATAAAAGCACATGAGCAGGTGCACGGGTGTGAGTGCATGCATGTGCGCACATACACACATACAATGTTTAAAATCTTGGAATTTATTAATATACAAAAGAAGTTTCTGAGAAAATGTTGACCTACATATCTATCCTCTCATGTATGTTAAATCTTTACAAGTTATCTATACATGAAGGTATCTTTAAAAAAGTATTAGCAGCTTTTTGAAGTGATATTTAACAATGAAACACATCTTTACAATGTCATAACTGACTTAAAGATGTTGAGAATATAAGATCCCACTGTTCTTACTGTTTGCTGATTAAAAATAAATTATTTGGTGGGAATAATACTGCCTTTTAGGCTCTTAAAACAGCCGCCTTCCCATACATCTAAACTATTTAAGATCACGTGAAAGATATAACAAAAGACATAAAGTCTTGTTCAACCATTTTCTGATCATAAACATGAAGAGAGGAAAAGGACAAGAATGTGGGTACATGTGTAGCATGTATGTGTGTGTGTATACACATATATATGCATATTATACACCCACACATGAACACACTCACTTACCAAAAGCATTAAATGTGATGGAGAATGACTGGGTTGAATGATCCTCTATAGCTGATAAAGTTCAGCAGATGCTCCTATTGTTCAGATCTTATATTATCTGAGACAGGAGGGAAGCATGAACAATGATAGGAAGAGAAAATAGATATGACAGGAAGGAAGACGACCATAGTATTTAACTCATACATGAAGACCTCCAGTATTTCAGGTGGACTTCTGGTGGTGAACTTAGGGGAGGGCACAAAAGTCAAACAGAATGAGTTATCAATGATGACCTGCCATCTACATCACTGAAGAGGACTGCCAAAATAATGAGATCACAACTTCATTTGAATTTTCAGTACTATTCTGGAAAGCAAATTACAGTGAAACCAACCAAGTGATTAAAACATCTATACCTTTTGATACAAAGTTTTGATTCGTAGATATATTCCTCAAGAAAGTCAAAGAAAGAAAGAAAGAAAGAAAGAATGGTCCCAGGTACACCAAAATATTCATAGCAGCACTTTTTGTAGCAACAAGGAACAAACAAAGCAGATGATTTGTTCAACAAGTGTGTGGTTCATTAATGTAATGGGATATCATTGCACTCTACAAGTACTGAATAGGATAAACCCAGAGAAGTCTGAGAAAACATTACAGTAAAGAGACTCAATCAATAAACATTTATTAAGTTCCTGCTATACACCAAGCACTGTGCTAAATGCTGGAGATACAGAAACAGACAAAAGACAGTCCCTGCTCTCTGGGACCTCACATCCTAATGGGGGAGCCAACATGCAACAAAAATATATACAAAGCAGGCAATGTACAAGACAAATAGGAAATAATTAATGGATGGAGGGCATTAGAATTAAAAGGGTTGAAAAAGGGCTTCAACAGGAAAGGGCTTTTATTTGGAACTTAAAAAAAAGCTAGGGAAGAAAGCAGGGAGAAATGAGGAGGAAGAAGATAAGAAGAGAATATGCCTACAGCTAAAAAGATGCAGTGTTTGTTCATGGAATAGCTAGGAGACCTTCCAAGATCAAAAGGGACATGTTGGGAAGTAAAATATAAAAAGGCTGGAAAGGTAGAAGAGGGCTGTTTAAATGCCATGCAGAGCAGTTTATATTTCCTCCTGGAGGAAAAAGGAAGCTACCGGATTTTACTGAGGGAGGAATGACATGACTGGACCTGTGCTTTAGAAAAACAACTTTTGGAGGTGAACAGAGGATGAATGGAGGAGTGAGGAGAGACTTGAGGAAGGCATACCCACCAGCAGACTATTATAATAATCCAGATATGAGGTGATGAGGCCCTGCTCCAGGTTAGTGGCAGTATCAAAAGAGACAATGGGGTATTGCAGAAATGTTGCAAAGGTGAAACTAAGCAGTGAGCCTTAGAGACTGGGAGAATGGTGCCACATTCTAAAGCAATAGAGAAAACAGGAGATGGGAAGGATTTATGAGGAAAGATAATGAATCTGGTTTGGGCCAGATTGAGCTTAAGGTATCTACTGGATATTCAGTTCAAGATTTCTGAAAGGCAGTTGGAGAAGGGAAACTGGAGGTAAGCAGAAATGTTAAGACTAGAAATATACACTTGAGAATCATCAGCACAGTGATGCTAATTAAATACATAAGAACTGAGGAAATCAAGAAGTGAAGCAGTCTGAAGTAGTCTGGGGGAAGAATAGAAAAAGGTCCAGGAGAGAATCATTAGGGATACCTATAGTTAGAGAGTATGATCTGAATGAGGAGTCAGGAAAGGAGACCTAGAAGGAGTGGTCAGGTGGAGAGAGTACAATCCTGAAAACCTAAAAAGAAGGTATTATCAAGGTAGAAAGGATGATAAACAACATCAAAGGCTCCAGAGAAGTCAAGGTGCATGAGGACTGAGAAAAGGTCATGGGACATGCCAACTAAGAGACCATTAATAACTTTGGAAAAAGCAATGTCAATGGAATAAGGTCAGAAAGTCAGATTTGAAGGGGTTTAAGAAGACTGAGTTAAAGGACAGAAAGTGGATATATCTCCCATAGACAGCCTTTTCAAGGAATTTAGTTCCTCTATAAATGGAGGTCAGGAAAAAAGTATGCAATTATTACAACAATGTAAACAGGAAAAACAGTAACAGTTAAAACAAAATGCCGTAAAATTGCAATGATCAAAATTGGCTTGAAAGAAAAAATAAGAGAAGGCATCTCTCCCTCCCTTCTATGCAGTGTCAAGGGACCATGGGTGTAGAACACTACATACAATGTAAGACTTCTTTGATATATTGGCTGGCTTTCCTTGAAGACTTTTCCTCCCATCTCATTTATTCTTTGTTATGTTATAAAGAATGGGAAGGGTAGAGGAACACACTGAAAAATAAATATTATGTAAAAGTAAAAGCAGTTCATTTTACAAAATGCAAATGCAAATCAAAACAACTAAGGAGATATGGTCAAGGGACAATGAACACTGTGTACTTGAGAAGTTAAGAAAATCCATGTCCCTCCCACTGAAGAGATGGGGCACTATGGAATATTGCAGATATCAGATATGGTTCACATGTTGGTTAGTTTTACTAAATTTCATTTTTTCCTTTTTTTCTTTGTTGTAAACAATAGCTCATTGGATAGGAAGAAAGGTATATTTAGGAAAACTTGAAAAAAATAAAAGAACACAATAAACATTTTTTAAAAAATTAATTTGAACTAAGATATTTAAAAGAAAATACTAACCGTGGTGACTTTGCCTTCTCTCTTTCCTGGAAGAAATGGACATGCTTTCACTTGGAGATCTTTAATTGCAGCAGTTACTGTTTCTGAAAAAAGTGACCACTTCCAACAGATTTCACACTGTGTTGTAAGTACTAATGATGGAGCATCATGTCTTGACAAATCAGCCACAAATACAATTTCAGGATTTTTTATCAAAATATTCATTTCCCACTTCTCTTCTATATCTGATTGCACTAAATAAAAATAACATTTTAAATATTAGTGTCAACCCCTGTATAGTAAAAAGGTTAGGTTATTCTGATATTTTATGTATTTAAAATGATTATGAACATGTATGTCTGTCATTCAAGGACCAGGCTAGGTAGATTTATGAAAGTTCATTACTAAGTTAAGAAAATAAGGGATGAATATTTTCCCAAAAAATTTCAAAGATCATCTAATTCATTAATAATTTGCTACCTTCATCAGGAAGGGGACTACCCATATGGATAAAATCAGAAGGTGAAGTATTACAGAATTTTTAATTAAACCACTGTGCTAATGTCTCATGATGTCACAGTGAGTTTTGGCTTTAATATTAATAATGCTACTGTAAAACAGAGAGGCTTAGAGTAATCTTATAAGGAGTATATCTAAATTTTTGAAAGTGGTTCTTATTGCATGTGCATTCACATGCACACACAACCCTCCTTTTTTAAATCGGTATGATTTATTTACCAATAAAAAACAAAACTACATAAAACCTGCTTCTAAGATCACATGATATTAAAATATGGAAAAACCATTGCAATCACATTTATGATTTCACCAAGAAATAAATATTTTGTAACACTACAGCAAAATTAATTTTAAGCTGTCAGATCAGTAAAAACTACTAACTCACCTTCTTTTGAGGACCACTGTTGAACACTAGTCGTCTCTGTAACAATACCACTATAATAGGCTGTAAGAAAGACATCTGCGACTGCCTTCAAGAATTCTATACTTGCACAGAGATAAAGCTCTTGTAAAATTACATCGACTACAACACCATCTTTATTTCGTTTGTATTGTACATCCATCATATCCTTTCTTTCAAAGCCAACTGTAAGTCCAATCATTCTGAAAAGCATAAGGATTACATCATTTCTATATAAAGACAGGCCCAATATGAACCATGTCTAACAAATGACCACAAATTAAAAGATTTCCAAAATTTTAACTTTTTAACCATATAATGAATTTGGTTAATGAAAATATATAATGAATGTTGTGGAGGTAGTTTGCTTAGGTTAACAAGGAAAGCATTAATCACCACACTATGATAGGGAAATGGAAACTATTAGGTCCCCTGGAACTGTAATTCTGATAAAGACATTTCACTGTAACTGCTTTCCTTTATAGCCCTATGTAGTTTATTGTAAGAATTGTAAAGAATCACTCTATGAAGAGATACAAAAATTTAATCTGACAAAGAAGCCCATCTCTCTGCTTCTGTTTCTCTGTCTCTCTCTCTGTCTGTCTGTCTCTCTCTCTCTCTCTCTCTCTCACACACACACACACACACACACACACTCTTATACACACAAATGGTTAAAAAAAATTCTGTTTCTCCTCAGATATAGCATTAATGCTAGCAAACTTAGGGTATCTTTAAAGAAAAGTTGTCCCAAGAAGGCAATGAAGGGACCATTTCCACTTTCTTGCAATTCTCACTACATAAATAGCTTCTTTTTCAATAAAACATATTTGTATTTCTTAAATATTTCATAATTACATGCAAAAAATTTATAGCATTAATTTTCTGGAAATGTTGAATTCCAAATTCCCTTCTTACCTCCACTCACACCTCCATGAGAAGGCAAGTAATTGGAGGTTAATTACATTTGTGAAGTAATACAAAACCTAGTTCCAATATGACCCATTTTGGGAAAGAAAAAGAAAAAAAAATGATGAAGTTTTTTTTAAAAGCATGCTTCAAATTGCATTCAAAGTTCAAAAGTTCCCTCTCTGGAGGTGGAGAGCATTTTTTTCAATCATGAGTAATTTGAAATTGTCTTGAGCCTTTTTTTGGATCAGAGTAGTTAAGTCTTTCGCAGATGATTAACCTTACAATACTGCTACTATTATGTCAATGTTCCCCTGGTTCTAGTAACTTTCCTTTTTTCTCAGCCATTTTTGTGAAATGATGAGTTCTTACTCCCCAAACCTTGGCTCTTCAGGTTTATCAAACACTTCATTACTATGGACATTTACTCCAGTGTATTGTGCCCAACCTCTCTTTCTTATTCAGTACCAGATTGTTTTGATGACTACGACTTTGTAACATAGACCAAAATCTAGTATTGTTTGATTGCCTTCTATTACATCTTTTTCACTGATTTCCTTCCCCTGATTGACTTTTTGTTCTTCCAGATGAATTGTTAATTTTTTTCTAGCTCTATGTAATAGTTTGTCAGTTGTTTGGTTGGTGTGGCAATGAATAAATAAATTGATAGAACTGTCATTTTTATCATATTATCTTAGCCTACCCATCAGCAATTAATATTTCAATAGTTGTTCAGATCTGTCTTTATTTCTGTGAAAAACATTTTATAATAGTATTCACTTAGTCCCTGGATTTGTCTTGGCAAGCAGATTTCCAAGTATTTTGTATCAACTATAGTTATTTCAAATAGAATTTCTCTTTCTATCTTTTGCATTGAGTATCCTTGGTTGTACTATGTAGAAATGATAAGGATTTATATCAGCCTATTTTATAACCTGCAACTCTACTAAAGTTGTTTGTTGATTTCCATTAGTTTTTAGTTGATTTTCTAGGGTTCTCTAAGTCACAGTTTCATTTGCAAAGAGTGATGTTTCCGTTTCCTCACTGCCAATTTTTACTCCTTCAATTGTTTTTTTTTTATTGCTATAGCTAGCATTTCTAATACAATATTCAATAACTGTGGTGATAATGGGCATCCTTGGGAAGGCTACAAGTTTATTTCTATTACAGATAATACTTGCCCTTGATTTTAGGTAGATATTACATAACATTTTAAGAAAGGCTTCACTGGTTTTAAATAATTTAGTATTAATATAATTTAATTTTTAATAAGAATGTGTTACATTCTGTCAAAAAAAATTCTGCATCTATTGACATAATCATATAATTTTTGTCACTGGTGTAGTCAATTATGCTGATAGTTTTCCTAATACTGAACCAGCCTTGCACTTCTGGTATAAATACCACCTGCTCATAGTGTATAATCTTTGTGATATATTGGTGCAATTTCCCTCCTTGTATTTTATTTAAAGTTTTAGCATGTATATCCACTAAGAAAATTGGTCTATACTTTTCTTTCCCTATTTTTGCTCTTCTTGGTTTAGGTACCAAAGTCATATATGTGTCAAAAATGGTACTTGATAGAATGCCTTCTTTAAACTAGTTTTCAAATAGTTTATATAGTATTTTGGATAGTTGTTCTTTAAAAGTTTGACAGAATTTTTTTCTCAGGAGTTCAGTGAGGGCTTGTTTAATTTCTTTCCAACTCCTGGCTCCTGTTTCTCCCCTTTCCAACTTATCATCCACAGAGTTGCCAATCTGATATTCCTAAAGGACACATCTGACAATGCTACTTCCCCTGAGTGAGAAGATTTAAAGGCTTCCTCTGGCTTGTGGGATAACACATAGACCTTCATGAACAGGTTCCAAAGTAGCTTTCAAAGACAATGAGTTTTATTCTCTTTCCTGTTTTCCATGTACCACTCAACAGGCCTTCTTGTTTTTCTCGTACAGGATGCTTCATCTTCCAATTTTATACCTATTAACTGGCTGTCTCCTACATCTAAAATTCTCCTTCCCCATCTGCACCTCTCAACTTCTTTCAAGTCTCAACTCCTACCTAATCCTACCTTTTCCAAAAGCTTTTTTCCAATTACACATAATGCTAGTACCTTCCCTCTGAGACAATAGCCGATTTAATCTCTATCTTATCTGTACATAGTTGTTTGCACTCTGTCTCTCTGTTAGAATGAAAGAAGAGCATAGAGCACTGGACTGAAGTCAGAAAAGCTGACCTTCCTGAGTCCAAATATGGCCTCAGACACTTCCTAGCTGGGCGACTTTGCTCGGTATGCCTCAGTTTTCTCATTTACAAAATGAGCTGGAGTAGGACATGGCAAACTACTACAAAAGCTTTGTCAAGGAAACCCCAAACAGGGTCATGAAGGATCAGATACAACTGAAATGACTCAACAACTGAACAAGAACCAAGTTTGTCATTCTTTGCAATCCCAGTGTACAGTATGGTGCTGAGTACGTGGAAAGAATTTAATCAACCTCTGTTGACTTTACACAGACAATCATCCATGTTCAAAATATGCTTTCTCTTCCTTCTCATTTTAGACTTAGTTTTTTTCCCCCAAGTCTTAGCTCATTTGCCACTTCCTACAAAAGACCTATCCAATTATATATTTCCCATAATCTCCTCTAAAGGTATTTTTTCTAGGATTTTGTAATCTTTAGCAATGGAATCCTTAAGTTTTCTTCTGGTGATAACATCTATACTCACAGGACTAATAAGACAAAGAAATGAGCGGCTCCTGTCATGATGAAAATTCTTTAGAAGTTCTCCACTGCATCTTATATACATGATCTGAAAAGATAATAGACTACTATACAATTGCCTATCAATGGTTACCTAACATGACTTAGAGGAAAAATGTACAGTTCAAAGAGAGCTGACTTAGGTATGAGGAAAACCCTGCTTTCAACTGCAGTCTCGGATTATTTACTGGTTGTACCACTATGGAGTTTAACAAACATTCTTATTTTCAGCTTTACCATGTGTAAAATAAGAATAAAAATACATGCAGAACCAATCTCCCAGGACTCCTGTGGATATGAAATGAGATCATATTTGAAACGCCTCCGTACTGAAAACGCTACAAAATGTTAATTATCCTCATTACTCTTGCTGGTAATGATGATTTCACAAGTTGATTTACAAGCGACATTTTGGCAAAGATTTGTAATATAATAAATCAAGTATTCCTTAATAAACTTATTGCTATACATACTGTGGAGTTGCCTTGCGGATATGGCTCTGTTTGTCTTCTAATATACAGTGTTTCAAGGAGAGTGAAAAAAATACTGAGTCATCTGTAAACATTTTCCCAACACTTAAAATCTGCTCCAATTTAAACTGTGCAAGTTTCAAAAGAGGATTCCGAACATCTACAAAGGAAATCTATTTGGAAGAGAAATAAGTACAAATATTAACTTGCCTCCCCCAAATAACCCCTGCCCCGAAAAAACAATACTGTAACAGAAGTAAAGAGTTCAATATATATTTGCTGAAATGAATGGGGGAAAAAACATAAAGTTTTAAAATTTATTCTACCGCAGATTATTGACTAAACTCTTTATTATATATGAACCCCTGGCTTTCTATGATTTAAGGAAACGGAGACATTAATATTAGAGCATGAGAAATTTTTTTTGCCTACTAACAAGGGGAGCAATTAATTTAATTCAACAAAAATTTTAATTAAATTATGCTATGTTCAAGGTACTGTGCTAGGCATTGAAGATACAACAATGAAAAAGTGGGGGAAAAAAGTTCCTATACTAAACATACTGGTTATCTTCAGTTTTTCCCTAGATGCACCAGCTCCTTCCATCTATCTACAAACCATACCGAGATTTCCTCAGAGCCATAAATATCCTTCCCTTGTTCCTTCTCTTCCATTTCATGGTTCTTTGGTCTCCTTTAATACTAAACATCTAGAGTAGTAAATGCCCTCTCAAAGGTCATCCATTCGCGACCTCCTAAGCATCAAACATAACCACCCTTTCTCATCATTACTGTTTTTGACACAACTGACCACAGCCCTCTTCCCTCAACTTCAGATACCACATCTCTGAACATCACTGCTCCTTCCAGCTGCGTCACTGATTCCTCGTCTATCTCCTGACATATCAATGAGGAGTTCAGGCGAGATTTGTTCTCATCCTCCTCTCTCTCTTCTATATTCTCTCCCTCAGTAATTTCATACAATCATAAGCTTTTTCATGAACAATCTAAAATGTGATAAAAAACTATGCCCCTGGACAGTGATACTGACATTATTTTACCTGCTTCCGTTACTTACATTTTGAGGATCTGGGCTGTACACAGTCAAAGTCATATAGTCAGTTCTGAAATTGAGGTTTAATGTTGTCTTAATACGTGGTGCCTCTGAATGCATTTCCACCACTGCTGCTGTCACTAAGGTTGTTCCTTAGAAAAATTGGAGACATTGAAAAACATGAGAATTAAAATAGCAGAAAAGTACTTTTTAAAAAAGTTTTAGCTCTGGTAATGACTTTAGCAGATGAGGATATAAAGGTATGACAAAACTTCATTCATCAAAGATACCAGAGAAAATGGTGAGAAAAAAAAGATTTGATTTCACTAGCATTTGTTCTTACTTAATATTTTCATTATAACGGGCAGCAACATGGGAATCAACTGGAAAACTTACACACTCTCTCCATACACACACAAACATACACACATACATGTACATATAAAACACATATAATCTGTCATAAATATACTGGTAGAAGAATCTTTGCTGAATTAATTGAAGCTTAAAATAAAATCATGTAATAACCCATGCTTGTCCCTGCAACAAAGGCCTGGTTTTTTAATTCAAGTAGTAATGCAGTCAAACAACCTGGGCTCAAGTGCTGTCTGACACATACTATTTTTATTTTTTTTTACCTGAAACAAAACACCTCAGGCAATGTATGTGTAGCAATGCAATGGTAAAGAAATTCCTCACAGCTCCTCATACCAATAAAATCACAAATTCATGTAAAAAATTATTCTTCCAAATATTCATGATCTAGAAAACAAGATGCTTCTATAGTCTAAAAATCTTTGCTCTCTTTTATTGTTAACCCTTATTTTATAGCTGAACAAACAGGCATAGAGATGTTCAGTGACTTAACCAAGATCAGAGGCAGTAAGTAGAAAAGCCAGAATTTTAACTTGAGTTCTTTGACCTTAGAACAAGTACACTTTCAACTGCACCACCACTTGAAATAAAAAACAAGAACCAAATACCATTCTGATCAGAAAATCTATAAAAAAGTTGGGGTTTTATTAATACATTTTTCTTTCCTTCTCTGTTTTGATCTTGAAAAGACAGAGAATTTCAGGTCTGATCATGGAGACAAGGGAGAGTCAGTGGAGTTTACTGAGGTGGTTGGTAGGGATGGTGATGTCGATGATTCTATGCTTCAGGAAGATGACCTTGGAAGAGACTTGAGGCAAGGAAACCACTATGAAGGTTATTACAATAGTCAAGGCATGAGGTGATAAAGACACATACATGGATAGTAGACTTGTGTCAGAGGAGAGATGTGCACAAGAGAGTGTATAAGAAAGATGTAACAAATGTAAAATCAACAGGTGTTGGCACCAGATTGGATATGGGAAGTTAGGGTTAAGGAGCTAACGTGGATACCTAGATTATGAACCTGTGAGACTAGGGGAAGAGTGGGTGGTGATGCACTAACAGGGAAGTAAGACAGAGAAGAAGGATTGGGAGGGGAAAAAAATGAGTTCAGTTATAGACATACTGAAGGTAAGTTGCCTTATGGGCATTCAGTTTGAGAAGTGCAATGGACAGCTAGAGAGTTTGATGGTAAGTGAAGTAGGATCTTTTGCTTTTTTTGTTTTAGTATAATCAAGAGTCTCTGATTGAATCTTGCCTTTATCAACCAAGAGCCTTTACTAGGAGTAAAGTACAGAAACAAGAGTTTCTTTAAATAGAACTTTCCTTAAGTTTCTTTAACTTTCTTTAACTATTTGTACTGTTAATTATTTTAATGTGATTAAAGATCTTCCCCACTTATTAAAAGGCTTACCCATTAAGGGGAGTTTGATTAGGGAAGATGTGTAGGAAGGCCCACACCTTTTGTTAAATTTCTAATGAGGTACTAGTTCTAAAGGGCTGTGATGCCCTCTGACTCTAAAAACCGTATCAATACTCTGAGGGTGAAGTTTTACTTTGGGATTTAGTTTTTGGAAGAAGCTTTCTGTGCCAGATAAGACTCTGGGAAGCCACTAAGCAGCCCCCTGGATGTGAAAACCCAGATGTTGGTGATTTGCTCTCTAGTAACTATGTATTGGTCAGGCAGTAGCATCCGTTTGTTGATATGTGATAATATGTATTGCTTGCTGTAAGCCAGTTAGGAAACACTGTCTGTAGATTTAGATTTCTCTGTATTTTTCTGAAATTCAGGGTGCTGACTTTTCCCCCCGTACTAAGTGAATGATACATCCCCTTGATTAAAGTGACTGCTGATCCCTCAAAAACTGCTTTCCTTTTAGAAATGCAGATCTAAGAATCTGTGCTAGCAGCCCCCCTGTGTATGTTGGGGTGATTGTTTTTACAGAGATGTAAGACAAAGTCAGGTGAGAGCAAACACATAGATTTGAGAATCACTATAGAAAGAAAAAGCAAAAGGTAATAAGAAATAGACAACTGTGTTAATACTTCACTTTTATTTATAATAAAAAAATGGCAATGAAATATTTACAACAGATAACCCTCAGCAGATATGCAAGCATTAATTAGTTCTTGCACACATTTTCTCAAAACTAATACTAAAACTAGTAAATACTATCAACCACATGACTCTGCAATATTTCTTAAAGTTAAAAAACATACCTCCAGAAGGCCGAGGAGATGTCAGATCACTAACAACACTAGACTCTTCTGTGACTGTAGTTACTGAAGGATTAGTATCTTCAATCCATATATTTTCATACAACATTTTAACTATCATAGTCATGTCTTCTTGACTTAGAATAAGCTATTCAAAGTAAGTAGAAAATATAAAGTTCTCATTTTGACACATCAATATTAAAAGTATTATTAAAGCATTAGCATCCAAATGTCTTCTCCAACAGATTTTGAAAATTAATGAATGTATACCAACTATACTTTTACATTTCCAAATGATCACATGACCTGCTAAGTTTTAATGGAAGATATTGTTTCCATAAGAATGTGCTAATCTCAGAAATATTAAATATATCTGAATAGATTCTAAAACTAAAAGCTATTTTTAAAATTCTATTTTGGTACACTCATTGTCACTTTACTATTTTAAAGCCTGCATTCTCTATAATACCATATTCTTTTTAATATGAAAATTTAACATGGAAAATAGCATATTATTAATGATTTAATTATGGTTTCTTTTACGTAAGGTATTATGCCCTGATAAAAAATTACTCAGTAATTATAAATATATAAAATTAATTAAAAGCCAGTCTGTATTAATGAAATGAATCATTGTAGTAATTTTATATTAACAGGACAATCCAGGAGAAGTAATAATAACTGCAATCTGGTCTTATGTTACTGAATCAAGCAAAAATGAAGGTCGCTTGAAAGACCTGAGTGTGCGATAGAGGAGAAAATTCAGCTTTCAATTGGCAAATACCTAGGCTGAAATTCCAGCTGACATTTAACAATTATATGTTCTTGAACAATTCCCATAATTACTCTGGGTCTCCATTTCCTCATCTGAACAAGGGAGGGACACACATCACAGTGTTGGGTAAGTGTTAAGCATGGACCACAAGGTGGCTCAGTGGAAAGACTAATCTTCCTGATTTCAGATCTGGCTTCAGAAACTTAGTCGCTGCGTGATCCTGGCAACGTCGCTTAACCCTATTTGCCTCAGTTTCAAATCTGTAAAAATGAGCTGGAGAAGGAAATGGCAAACCACTCCATTAAAATTATCAAGAAAACCCCCAATGGAATCATGAAGACTTGGATATGATTGAGTAATAACAACAAAAGTGTTTTGCAAATATTAAATTTATTGCTATTATCTGACTCATGAAAAGAGGTCAGGATCTATCAGCTGTCAAAAGAAGATATTGCAAGAGGGATCCAACGAAACTAATCTTTTAAAATGGAGAATTTGAATATTTCAGAAAGAAGATATTACCATTAAAGTAACTTGAAGAAAAGAAAAAAAGAAAACCTAGATTAGTTCCTTGGTGGGTGTCTATTATGATACCATAAGGTACATCTTTGGTACTCTAGTTCTAAAAACATAGCTTCACAAGCCCCCACTGGCAGGGTTCTCATTTTCTCATTAATAAGTCAGTAGGAATAATTGCTTCTTTTAAAAAGCACTTACT
>CM053769.1:57382419-57422669 GCA_028658325.1 Potorous gilbertii
ATAATCAAAAAAAGAGCCTAGACATCATCTTTCATGAAATTATCAAGGAAAACTGCCCTGATATTCTAGAACCAGAGGGCAAAATAAGTATTCAAGGAATCCACCAATCACCTCCTGAAAGAGATCCAAAAAAAAAAAAGAGAGAAACTCCTAGAAACGGGGTCAATGAACAGTCAGACAACTCAACAACAATACAGCAAGCTCTATACATGTTTGTTGTTTTCTCAAGTGGAATGTTAGATCCTTGAAGAAAGAACATCTCCTTGTTTCCATATCCCCACTGCCTAGATAAAGATTTACACAGTAAGGAGTTAATAGATGCTTACTGAATCTCTCTATGTGCAGAGGTCTCCCAAATCTATACTTGAGATTTACTCTACTGATTTCTATTATGTATGGTACTCCTCTTCTCAATGTCTAGGAAATCCCAACTTCTGGCTCTCCTAACTCCTATAATGCAGACACAAAGTAGAGGAAATATCTTTCTCCTGCAAGCTCTGAGTATTCTCATTCACATTCAATCCTACTCCCTTTCCCTTGGCCTAAGTCACCTATACCTAGCCTCTTTGTTATTTCCTCTGGAACTCAGATTCTATTGTTAAAATGCTTTTCTTTTTTTCAAGTCTTCCTCTTACATTGGGCTTCTGCCTCCTAACAAGAATTATACTGTGGTTCTCCCCTAAAGATAGTACATTCTTCAAAATCTCTAAATCTGACTATGCCTTCTCACAGAGGGCACAGATCACAGATATTCACTGTTCCCTTTGCCACTTCCAGAATCTACTTCCATCCACTTAACTCAACAACTCCTACTCTAAGGTTCACATCATCCAATTAATTCCTGAGCCTTGTTGCTATTTTCCCACCTTCTTCCTTGACTAGAGCTTATGGCTCACAGTCTTTTTCTCCTACACAATGTATGCCAATTATTTTTGGTGATAAACATTCATAAAAATCAAACTCTTATTCATCAACCAAACTCATTACTTCTATCTCAGCAATGCACTGGAATCATTACCTTAAAATCATCTGAAAGTGGTCCATCTCTAAGACTTATAACTCAGAAATTCTGTTCTCTGTTCACTACATACTATCATCCAGTATCACTCATCCTGAACATCATTATGATCTTTCCCCTTCACTTCTTCCTTTTCTACTAATCTATCACACCCATATTCTGGTTTCACTTCCCTCCATTTTATATCTTCAAGTTCAACAAAACATGCCATAATATGAAGTAGTCGAGCATAAGAGATAAATTACTAGACTTGGAATCAATAAGAATTAAGTTCAAATCTCAAATCTGACACTTAGTAAGGGTATGAAAAAAATATCCATCTCTTAACCTGTCTGAGTTTCAATTTTTTCATATGTAAAACAGGATTAATAATACCCGTGGTAATAACTTTACAAGATTCCCAAATACTTTGCCAAAATTTAGATCAAGTTAGGTATCTGGAACACACCCTGGATGTAACAGTCTTGTAATCCTACTAAGAAAGGAAATGATGGTTAATGTGGAAAGAGTTGTCTGTGATAAAAACTTTATCTTTGTGCTCAACACTCCATTTCTTAAATGTTCACAAACAATGCCTTTCATAATGTTAGATGGTTTTTGTCACTGATATAGTTCACAGAAAAAAATACTAAAAACATTTGTTAAATATGTTTTATATAGTAACATATGCATATGTGTATGTGTACGTACATACATATATATACATATACATATAAATACACACAGGTTTTCAATCACATAATTGAGAAATACCACTAAGAAAAAAATTCAATTATATATGCATGCCTATAGATACATACAAAATTTTATATGTAAAAACTGTCACATAAATATATATAATCAGTAAAAGGTTTGGATGCTATTAAGAAAGTCATTAAGAAATACTTTATTTGTTCATACTTAATAATATGGGAAAAGGGTAGTAAGAAGAAAACATTTACCTCCATTGGTTTAAGCTGAGCATCAAGGTTCAGAGCAGGAATTTCTCGGTACCATTCCCAGGATAAATTTCGCTGAACGTTAACCTCAAGATTTATTGGTTGCATTATATCTATTACTTCAGGAAACTGGCCTTCAACAAACTGAGACCTGTGATTAAAAAAGGCTGTTCTGAGTTGTTTTATAAGCAGTGAAATAATAAAGATTAATTTAAACGTCTATTTTCATACACATACAACAGATACATATATGTGTGTACATATATATATATATATATATATATATATATATATATATATATGTACACACATAGGATATTTTTTCTATTTGTCTAGAAAAAG
Source organism: Potorous gilbertii (assembly GCA_028658325.1). NCBI lineage: Eukaryota > Metazoa > Chordata > Mammalia > Diprotodontia > Potoroidae > Potorous > Potorous gilbertii. The sequence goes on from CM053769.1 coordinate 57,384,718, forward strand.
GAAATACAGTTTTCCATTTTATTGTGATATGTATATAAATACATAATGAATGTATATATATTATACATAAAATTTATAAAGTACATAACTGAATGCACCGTTTTAAAATAGTTTGGGAATGCTTTAAAGAGAAGTTATACTCAACTACTCCTAATAATGGATACAAAACATGGATAAAGTAATTCATTCATAGCAATTCTGGTGACAAGTAGCACAAATCTTTGATTTCAATTTCATTTCTCTTGTTTAAATTGAGGCAGCTGGACTGGGCAGTGGATATCAGGAAGACCAAAGTTCAAATCTGACCTTAGACACTTACTAGCTATGTAACCCTAGGCAAGTCACTTAATCCTGTTTTCCACAGTTTCTTCAACTGTAAAATGAGATGGAGAAGGAAATGGCGAAGTACTCCAACATCTTTGCCAAGACAACCCAAAATGAGGTCACCAAGAGTCAAACACAACTGCAATGGCTGAACAAGACATCTTAATAATCCCTGACAAACAGCTACTAAAATCATCTAGCAGATCTTTATCACCAAGATTTAGATTAGATTTAGTAATTACAGAAATGAAAAACTAAGAAATCCTGATGCTCCACTTCACACCCACAGACTAGCAAAACTGAAAGAAAAAAACAAAAAATGTTGTGAGAATAGCTATAAAGTAGCTGTAAAACAGGCAAGCTGATAAGCAATTGGAGGAACTATAAACTGGTACAACCATTCTGGAAAGCAATTTGCAAGTATACCCAAAAGTTACTAAACTTTGCATATCATGTTACCCTGCTATAGCACTACTAGGCCTATACTTTAAGATCAAAGAAAGAAGAAAAGGTTCTACATGTGCAAAAACATTTTTCCCCATCCCTCTGGCTCACAACCTAAGAGTCATCCTGGATTTCTCATTATCTTCCATCCCCCATAACCAATCTGTAGCCATGGTGCATCAATTACACCTTTGCAACATCTCTCAAATATAACCAATTCTCCCCTCCAACATGGCTACCACTCTAGGGAAGACCTTCATCATCTCATTCCTAGATTGTTGCCAATAGCCTGCTGGTAGATAAGCCTATCTCAAAGTCTCTCTCCACTCTAATGAACCCTCCATCCACTAAAGGAATTTTCATAAAATGTAGGTTTGATCAGGTCCCTCCCCACTCAGTTAATTCCAGTGGCTCCCTATTGACTCCAGAAACAAATACAAAATATTCTACAGGGCATTCAAAGCCCTTCATAACCTATCCCCCTCCTACCTTTTCAGTCTTCTTGTACTTTACTCCTGATACCTGTTCCTCCAATAACAGGCTGTTCTACAAACAAGATACTCCACCTTTTGACTCCAGGCATTTTCTCTGGCTGTCCCTCATGTCTAAAACATTCTGCCTCCTCTGTTCTGACTCATCTCTCTGGCTTCAAGTTTCAATTAAAAGTACACCTTCTACAGGAAGCCTAACTCCTCTTATTTCCAAAATGCTTTTCTTCTTTGAATTACTTCCCATTTAGCCTGCATCTACCTTGTTTTGTATATATTTGTATGTTTTCTCCTCCATTTGATTGTAAGGTCCTTTTAGTCAGGGACTACATTTTGCTTCTTTTTGTATCTCTAGCACTTAGTGCAAATCCTGGTACATAACAGATGCATCATAAATATTTATTGAAGGAATGAATGAATAATACTTAAAAGGAAACTCAGAGGCCATCTCATTCAACCAGTACTGACCAAGAATTTCTGGAATGCAATTTACAATTTGCAGTCATCCAGATTTCCAGCGAGGGGGAGTCCACTACTTTTTGAAGCAGCTTATTTCATTTTTCGACTATCTGCATTAGCGGGAAGTTATTTTTTTCTTAATTTGCCTCCCCGCACCTTCTAACCAATGCTCTGTAGGCAACAGAAAACAAGTGTGACCAATCCTGACTCAGCTTCTGTACTTCTCAGCCTCTCGGTCTGCAGCTTTCCCACCCTGGAGATATTTCCTTCCTGAAGTCTGCTCTTGGGATGGGTGTGTCCCTAGACCAGACTTGGATTTCAGGAAGGGTTTTGTTCGCTTTGCTACCAGTCAGACTAATCTTCTGGATTTCTACACCTCTGTGACTCCTCTTTATGCATCATCCTTCCCCAATAGAAAGTAAGCTCCTTAAAGATAGGGACTGTCTCACTTTTTATTTGAATCCATAGCACTTAGGAGATTTACCAGCACACTCTAAGTGAAAGCAACACTTTTATCTTTCTGTTCTCCAAACACTCAAAAAAATAGTATCATGTACACTCTGAGTCTTTTTTTCCTATAAGTTAAACATCCCCAATTCCTTCAAATGATCCTCATTTGCCATGTTTTTGACAACCTGGTTGCCCACTTGTGAACACAGCCCAGTGTGTCTTTGCCTTTCCTAATGATGTCCAGAACTAAACAAAACACTCTAAATGTGGTGTAATCAGGGCAGATTATATGTTTTAAGATTCTATGGAATGATTTTATTTAGGATAAATTAAGAATAAATCCTCTGATGTACAACTCCCACTATTTTGAGTGAATATGAAAGTGTATAAGATGACACATGGCAGTTAAGAATTCTTCTGTCAAGAAATCATAGTCCCCAAACAAGTAACTGTTATTTCCCAAGCTATTAGCATAACGTACAAAGTAAACGTATCTCAAATATTCAAAAAAGTCATGTAAAGGAATGTAGCATACAATCTAATATTAAAACTGTGCCTAAAACGGCACTAAGATGTTTTTGGATAACCTACGTATTATTACTCTCTCCTAAACTATAACCTCAAAAGTAACAAAGAACTATAGAAAAAGCATAAGTAAGTCTCAAACTGTTAAATTTCTAAGAACAATTATTCCATTTGATTCTACTTAAAAAATATTTCCATTTTCACAACTATACATAAAAAATTTAATTAATGAAAATAACATGACAGTAAAAACAGCAGGCTACCAACTATTTTTATAGCAAGAGGTTGTCTTTCCTAGGAATATCTGGGGGGAAAACCCCTAAATTTTATTATAGGTTAAAAGAAAAAAATAGTAGTTCCCAAGGAGGATAAAATCCTGAGGTTATGAATATCCCACATATCAGTCTAGACACCAACAAACATTTATACCTGTAGAGTTTCATCTCACTTAACTTCACTGTTATATCATCAATAACAGGTGGAGGATTAAAGTTGCTGTTTGACACCATGTAGAACTTGTTCTTCATTGTTATTAGCCCAAAATCAGCAACTAAGACGTTTTCCGATGCTGACGACTGGGGGATTACTACAACAGGTGCTTTGATGTGAATATCCAATGCCATTCGGGAACTCCTTTTTGCCAGTTCTTTTACACCACCAGCTATACCTGTTGCTTGAACTGTTGCTTCAGTCAAAGCTTGTTTTGCTCTCTGAAAGTTGTTTATAAAAGCCTGTAAGAATTACATTCTTGGTGTTAGTTTTTAATGTCTGAAGTTATTTAAATCAAGGAATAACATTATTACTAAATATATGTCACTGTTTATAATATTATTCATGCTATCATATAGGTTATTTATATGTCTTCAATACACCACACATACGCTTTTTTTCTGCTTTTGCACTACATTAAAAAAAGATTTTTTTAAAACCTAGTTACAGGAGCTAATTAGTATTTAGATGTAACACTCTAAGTTAAAATCGGAAAACAAAGCAAAATAAAAGCAATAAACAGTCAATATAGATGTCAATAACTCCACACAGAATACCAAGTTATGAGGGTTGTAGTGAAAAAAGCATTTTGTAACCCTTAGAGCATTATAGAAATATAAGTTGGTAGTAGCAGAGTGGCAGTGGTGTTGGTAGGAATTGGGGGTCTACTGAAAATCTTTGTATTTCATTTTATTTTCTTTTTTTCCTTTAAATGTGTTTTTTATTTATTTAGTATTTTCCACTAAGTACATATAAAAAAATAAAAAAACAATTTTTTAACATTTGTTTTCAAAATCATGAGTTCCAAATGTTCTCCTTTCCTCCCTTTCCCCTGCCCACGAGAAGGTAAGCAATTCCATACAGGTTACACATGTGTAGCCATGCAAAACATATCCATAATAGCGTGTTGTGAAAGAAAAGATAGACAAAAAACTCAAGAAAAATAAAGTGAAAAGGTAAAAAACCAAAAATGGCTTCATTCCATATTCAGTTACCATCAGCTCTTTCTCTGGAGATGGATATCATTTTTCATCCTAAGTCCTTCCAAGTTGTCATGGAGTGTTGTATTGCTGAGAACAGCTTTCACAGCTGATCATCTTACTTTGTACCCAGTACATTTCACTTTGCATCAAACCATGGAAGCCTTTCTAGGTTCTTCTGAGAGTCTCCCGCTCATCATTTCTTATAGTACAATAGATTTTCATCATAACTACATAGCACAGCTTATTCAGTCATTCCCCAACTGATGTGCATCCCCTCAATTTCTAATTCTTTACTCCCAGAAAGAAAGATGTTGTAAATATTTTTACACATATAGGTCATTTTTCTTTTTGTTTTTTATCTCTTTTGGGATACAGACCTAGTAGTAATTGCGTGGTTTTACAGCTCTTTGGGTTTAGTTCCAAATTGCTCTAAAGATGGTTTAATCAATTCACAACTGACGACAGTATCTTAATGTCTCACTTTTCGCCCAGCCCCTCCAAAATTTGTCACTTACTTTTTATATCCTGTTATCTAATCCAATAGGTATGAGGTAGTATTTCAGCATGGTTTTTAACTTGAACTTCTCCAATCAATAGTGAATCAGAATATCTTTTTCATAGGCTATAGATAACTTAAATACTTCATCTGAAAACTGATCATATCTTTTAATCATTTATCACCTGGGAAACAGCTCTTATTTTTACAATTCTGACAGTTATCCATGTTAGAGAAACAAAGCTTTTATCAGAAAAACTTGCTTCCAAAAAAAGTTTTTCCTATTGCTAAATATGTGCACCTCCCTCCTGTTCCCTCTACCACCCACTATTCTGCTCTCTTTCCCTTCACCCGGTCCCTCTTCAAGTGCTTTGCTTCTGATGACCCTTCCCCCCAATCTGTCCTCCTTTCTGACACTCCCCCTTCTCATCCCCTTCCCCTGCTTCCCCATTCCCCTTCCCCTTCTTGTAGGGCAAGAGACCCCCTCCCTCAACCTGCTTCCCATCTATCACCCCACCCTCTCTTATCCCCTTCCCCTGCTTTCCTGTAGAGTAAGACAGATTTTCATACCCAAATGAGTGTGTATGTTACTCCCTCAGGTCAATTCCAGCAAGAGTAAGGTTCACTCATTCCATCTCATCTCGTCCGTCTTCCTCTCCACTGTAAAAGCATTTTCTTCCCTCATTCATGTGAGATAATTTATCCCACTCTACCTCTCCCTTGCTCCTTCTCCCAGTACATTACTCTCTCTCCAAATAATTTTTTAGATAGCTATCTAAATGAGTTCATATTCAACTCACTCTTTACCCTCTGTCTTTGTATGTTCCCTCCAACTCATGAGTTAAAAATGTCATCTTTTTATGTAGGAATGTAAACAGTTCAACTTTAATATATCTCTAATGATTTCTTTTCTGCTTGAGTCTTGTATTTGAAAGCCAAATTTTCTATTTAGCTCTGGTCTTTTCTCAAGTACATATTAAATCCCTCCACCTCATTTCCCTCATGCATTACACTCAGTTTTGCTGAGTGGGAAACTCTTGGTTTTAATCCTAGCTTGTTTGGCCTCCAGAACATCACATCCAGCCCCTCTGATCCCTTCAAGTACAAGCTACTAAATGCTGTGATCATGGTTCCACAATGTTGGATTTATTTCTTTCTTGCTGATTACAATACTTCTCCTTGACCTGAGATGACTCTAATACTCCTGGAAGTTTTTACTTTGGGATCTTTTTCAGAAGGTGATCGGTGGTTTCTTCCATTTCTATTTTTCTCTCTAGGTTCTAGAATATCAGGGCAATTTTCCTTGATTTTTTTCCTGAAAGATGATGTCTAAGCTAATTTTTTTTATCATGGTCTTCAGGTAGTCCAATAATTTTTAAATGATCTATCCTGGCTCTATATTCCAGGTCAGTTTTTCCAATGACGTATTTCACATTGTCTTTTCTTTCTTCATTTTTTGAGTTTTGATTTATAATTTCTTGAATTCCCGTAGAGTCGTTAAGTTTCCATTTGCTCCATTCTAATTTTTAAGGATTTTTTTCTTCAGTGACCTTGTGGACCTTCCTTTATCCATTTGGCCAATTCTACTTTTTAAGGCATTCTTCTCCTCACCAACTTTTTTGGATCTTTTTTGCCATTTGGTCCAGTTTATTTTTTAAAGTTGTATTTTCTTCAGTATTTTTTGGGGCTGCCTTTAGCAAGCCATGGACTCATTTTTCATGATTTTCTCGCATCACTCTCATCCCTCTTCCCAGTTGTTCCTCTACTTCTCTTACTTGATTTTCAAAATCCTTTTTGAGTTCTTTCATGGCCTCAGACAAATTCATATTTTCCTTGGAGGCCTTGGATATAGGACTTTTCACTTTTTTCTCTTCTTTTGAATGTATGTTTTGATCTTCCTTGTCACCAAAGTAAGTTTCTGTAGTCTAAGTTTTTTAACATTGTTTGCTCATTTTCCCAGTCTGTTATCTGACTTTTTAACACTCTGCTAAGGTAGGGCTCTGCTTCCAGTGTGGAGAAGGAACTGCCTCAAGCTTCAGGGTTTTTGTGCAGCTGTTTTCAGAAATATTTCTAGGACCTGTAAGTTTTCAGTTCTTCTAAAGTGGTATGATCTAAGGCGAGGTGTTTACTCCCCTCCTCTTGGCCTGTGCTCTGGTCTGTGGGTGACCACAAGTACTCCTCTCTACCCTGGAACTGTGAGAAGGATTTCTTCTCCACTGCTGCCACAAGCTCTGCTATGCTAGTGCTCTTTGACCCAGGAATACCATCCAGGACTGTGACCGAGGAACAAGTATGGGCAAAGCAACAGAGTCCTGCCTCAGTGCCAGCAAAGAGACCCCATAATCTTCTTCTGCAATTGTTTGACCCCCTTACTATCTGGGGGCTGAGAGCGCTGGTAGCAATCACTGCCACCCTTGCCATCACTGCTGATTCAGTCACTGTCTTTGCTGGCATGGCCTGCGCTGGACTATACTCCTCTCTTAGCTTGGTGCATCAGACCTTTCCTGTCGCCCTTCCAGATTGTCTTGGGCTAGAAATCTGTTTCACTCTGTCTTCCATTGGGTTCTGCTGCTCTAGAATTTGTTTAGTCATTTTTTACATGTATTTGGAGGAGTTTGGGGGACAGCTTAGATGAGGTTCTGTCTACCCAACCATCTTGGCTCCACCGTGTACTTCATTTTAGTATTAATTCAATGTTTAGAACTGTGGCTCTCAAACTTGGCTCTGTGAGGCCCACAAGGTATGGCTGACAATTAACAGTGAAGCCACAGGACATTTTAAATATTTCTGAGGGAAACACCACAAACTACTAGTTTAAGTTAATTCACAGTCTCAATATTAGATCATGCTATGTTCTTTTGGATGATGTTCTTGAACATTTGAGGTTTTTGCATTCACATACATTCAGCTACACAAGTAAATTCTGAAACTTTCTGATTTGTGATGTCATATTTTTGTGGAGCTGACTTTTGGTGGTTGCTGTGATAAAAAAGCAAGTGCTACATGAAAATCAACATGAAACAGGAAATGAAGGTGGCAGTGTCTAAATCCTATTTAAAAGTCAGAAAAGCTGCATAGGGCCTAACAAGTATATTATGGAATTGTTGTGGGGGTAAAAAAGTGTTTTGTACCCCTTAAAGCATTACAGAAATATAAGTTGTTGTTTGTGGTGGTGGTGGTGAAGTGGTAGGTAGAAGAGGAAATAATAGTAACCACAGTTAGTGGTACTACTACTTTCATAGAAAAGCACCTAAGAGGCCCTAAAAGCATCTATTTGCGTTCATTTTAGACATAAATCTAATCTCTACTTTTCTGATTCCCCAGGCCATACCAGTTTAAAGTGGGAAATTAGAAAATGAAAGGGGATGGGAGAAGACAGACTATTGCCACAGTTCATGGTGAAAAGAGACACAAACCAACTGTGAAAAGCAGATGCAAGAACATTTCTATAGATTTCAATAAGCCTTGAAACAGCAGAGAATAAAAAATTCACATTGGCTGATGAACCACAGACACCAAGACACAGATCATTTATGTGAAACGTATAAGCCAGAAGGGTGCTTACAGAATATAGTTTAGAAATACTTCCATCAACATCGTTACAATAAGAATGCTAGCACGCTGAAAGAAGTATGGTTAAATTCCCTCAAAAAGTCACTTATGTCATGCATTACTCCCAAATTATCCTAAATAAAAGAGGCCTCAATGAATTTACCACTATTTTAAATAATTTTTTTTAAAAATTAAAAAACATACTTACCATTACAGAATATAAAAATTTCATTATAAAAACAACTTCAATGCAGCCAACAGTTAAAGTAACCTCACTGTCAACTACATTCATATTCATATATTCAGCACCAGCAGTAGCACCCAGATAAGAAACCATTTTGAAACTGAAGACTTCTTTTCCAGTTATATAAAGAACCTTAAAGAAAAAAAGATAATTAAATTACACCAAGCCATACCTTCCATTTTCAAAAATATTCTAGTATCAAAATTTGAAATCCCTCTGCCAAAATTCAACTAACCAAGCCAAAAAAAAAAACGAAACCAATTATGGGAGGAGAGAAAGTTAACAGTGGCAAAGCAAAGATCACATCAAAAAACCTTTTCAATATTTGCATGACTCCACACAATCATTACCTTCAGGTCAGAGAAGCTTCAATAGAGATCAGGACTTTTCAAACTATGTGGCAAAAGAAAAACACACTAATGTGATACTTTCCATTTGGTCTTGAAAGAACTCATTATTATAATCTAATCTCTTGGATTTGAAGTATCTGTTACAAAGTACAAATCTACCATTTTTATAGCATACTTAACTCTCTAGACCACTTCTGCCATCTCTTAGTTCTTTCAATCTCTCAGACTTTTTTTTTTTTATAGCCACCACTCAATTATCCTCAAAATACCTTGTGCTTGCTTATGTGGGAACATGTTTATCCAAACAGAAGGTCTTTGTGCACAGGCACTGTCGTGATTTTGCTTTTGTGTGCCGCACATAGAAGACACTCATGTTTACTGAAATTTAACCTATTCTACCTTTATCAAGAGCAAATTTTGAATCACCACTTTATCTTTCCTATTTCTTAGCCAGCATTTGCTACTAATTTTAATCTTCATCTAAACCAAAGAAAATTAGAAAGGCAATAACACTAAAAACAAAAGATGTATTTAAAAAGTAAGTATAATCTTTTTTATTTCATTTAGATTATGTGTGTATTCTATCACATATCTACTTTAACAAATGTAACAGAATATTTCAATGTAATTTTATTATTTTTTCCAATTAACACGCACTCATTTTCTTTTCCCTACCACTATGGAAAGAGGTTATAAAAAAATTTTTGCTAATATGGGCCCTTTTCCTTTTTCTTTGATGCCTCTGGAATACAGACCTAATGCTATAGCCGGGTCAAAGGATACACACAATTTAGTAATTTGGGGAGCATAATTACAAATTTTTTCCAGAATGGCTTGGCCAACTCCAAGTTCCTCCCAAAGTGTATTCATTTCACTCTTTTCCCTCATCCTTTCAAAAACTTTTCATTTCCCTCTTTTGCCATTGTTGCCAATCTGCTAGTTGTGAAGTAAAACCTGAGAATTTTTTTAAATTTGCATTTTCCTTAATACTGATGATTTTAGATAATTTTTTTAATGCAGCTTTTTACAGTTTGGAATTTTTCTTCCAACTGACAAAATGACTCAGTATTATATGCTTGAATGAATTGCTTAAAACTCTTGGAAATGAGAACCTCATCCAAGAAACTTGCTGCACGGATGTTTTCAGTTAATGGTTCCCCTTTCGATTTACCTGCATTTAATTTGTGTAAAAACTTCTAAATTTTATATAATCAGAACTGTTCATTTTATCTTACCTGTCCCCCCATGTTGGGCTTGTAAGGGCCAATTCTACAATTTTAAAGGAATGCTTTTGGACTTTCCATGTACCCTAACTTATTTTTAGGGTTTCTTATTGGATCATGACAATCTTTTTGTAATAGTCTTGGAATGGGTAGAAGATTTTATAGCTTTTTTTTTTTAAGCTAGTGGATTTTTAGATCTTTCTTAGGATTTTAGAAATCTGGGTTCCACTAGGTCCTAATATGCCAACACCACTAATGGAAACTATGGAAACTGACTATATTTTAGAAACCTAGAACAGACAACTGTTTGCCATCTGTTAACCAAAAAAGCTCCTGGAAATAAGAGTTAGGAAATTTAGATTCTAATCCTGGATCAAATGAACAAATGATTACGTCACCTAGAACAAGTCACTTAATCTCTCTGAGCCTTACTGGTTTTCGCAGAAGAAAAATCACAACACTTAGATAGTGACTAAAGGTTGGGGAGAGTGTTGATCAAAGAAAAAGAAGAGGGGCCCACATGTATAAAAACATTTATAGCAGCAACAAATTGGACAGGAAGGAAACAGTCACCAAGTTGGAAATAGTTGAACAATTTATGGTAAACAACTACTGTGTTATAAAAAATGATGAAGAAAATGGTATCAGAAAAAAACAAAAACAAAAACCTGGGACAATCTGCATGAACTTAAGCAAAGTAAAGAACGCAAACACAAGAAACTAATTTATTCAGTAATCACAATACTGGAAAGATTACCAACTTTCAAAAACTTACTAATTCTTATCAACACAATAACCAATCATAAGTCCAAGGAATTCATGATAATGTTTTAATGGATAACGCTATCTACCTTCAGAAGAACTAGTGAATTCAAAGAGCATGAAATACAACAATTTTTTCTATTTCTTTTTCTTATTTAAAAAAAACAGCTAAATCAAAAATTTGCTTTGCATGTTTATACATATTTGTAATGAGTTTTCTTTTTCTTGCCTTCTCAGTGGATAGAAAAGGGGCAGAGGAGAATAAAACTATCTGGAATTGAAAATAAAGTAAAAATGAATTTAAAAAATATTTTTTCAACACTAGGAAGCATTAGGAATAAGCCTCCAATTTAAAACCACCATTTAAAAAAGGCTCCCAGGTTAACCATTTCTTCATTTACCATGGAGCTGGACTACTTTGGACATGGGAGGGAGAAAATATGGACCTGAAAATAAAATTAAAAATTGGATTTTATTTTCTTTTAATAAATATAAAATAAAATGAGATATCTGACCCATCAGTTATAACATACTTTTTAGCCTCAAATTTTTTTCACCTATAATTTATGACTCTAGTTTTGTTAGTGCTATGATTAGTCCCAGTTGTTACTAATTTGCTGTGTGATTTGGGGCAAATCACAATCTTTCCTACCCTCCATTATCATATTTATTTAAAAAAAAAAAGCATCTAACTATATACACCCTGTTCTTAAGAACTCAACAAAAAGATTTTGAATTCTCACAAATTCATTGCTGCATATGCTTTTTTCCTTACCTTGAGCTAGCAGACAGTTTTGATAAGGAAAACAATTATTTTTACCTTAGAAATTAGGATACACACACACACACACACACACATATTCCATACACCATTCTTTTGCCTAAGACAACCTTAGTACAATAGTACAGTGAGACTTTTTCTTGAAGGGTAAAAGAGTTGTCTGAAGAATTAACAGGCTAAGTAACTTTCTTATGATTTTGAAGCCAATATTTGTTACCTGAACCATAGTCATCCTGACTCCAAAGTCACTGACTGGTAGCCTAATTCTAAATGACATTGTCTCTTTAGAGATTTTAACAGGAGATATTATTAAACATCTGTTCAAGTGGACTGAATACAGGAGTTCAATTACAAATACCAATTAAATTATTTATTTTTTAAAATGTTGGGCATAAATCTTAAAATAAAGGCTAGTGAGCATTTTCTTCATGGCACACAGGTTTCCATCATAATGGATTTCTAGGTCCCCTTCTGGGCTTTAGCTAATGCATGGGAGAATACAAAAAATGATGTAGTGGTGACAGGGAACTTCAAAACACAAACCAAAAGGGGTGAACAACAGTGTTTTTAAAACTACATGCAAAATCACAAAGAAAAATGTAAATTGCTGTCGGGCCCAAAAAGAACTTCTGGAAGAGCTCCAAAAGGACTTTGAAAGTTAAATAAGAGAGGCAGAGGAAAAATCAGAAAAAAGAAATGAGAATGATGAAAGAGAAGCATAAAAAAAGGAGTCAATAGCGTGGTAAAAGCATAAGAACAGGAAAAGAGGTACAAACATTCATTGAAGAAAACAACTCCTTAAAAATCAAAATTGGTCAAGTGGAAAAGAAAATACAAAAAGCTCACTGAAGAAAATGGTTCCTTAAAAATTAGAACTGGGGAAGCGGAACCTAATGACTCCATGAAATAATAAGAATTAAACAAAATCAAAAGAATGAAAAAATAGAAGAAAATGTGAAATATCTCATTGGGAAAACAATTGACTTGAAAATTCATCAAGGAGAGAAATAGTTAAATTCTAGAACTCCCAGGTCAAGGAAAAAGCACTATATGCAGCTAGAAAAAACAAGCATTCCTTATGAAAAGACCACAGATGAACGGAAAATTTGATTTTCAAATATAAGATCCAAAGGGAGCACAACATAAGGAATTCAATAAAGTTAAACTCCTTACATTCCTACATTAGAAGATGATAGTTGTAACTCCTAAGAACTTTATCAATATTAGAGCAATTACAAGTATACTTAGAAGGCAAGGATATTACTTGATCATGATGGGATGACATCCAAAAATACAAAATTAAGAGGTGACAAAGAGGGATGTACTGAGGGAAGAAGCAAGAGAGAGGTATCATGGATTAAATTATCTCACATGAAAAAGGCACAAAACAATTTTTACAGCAGAGGGGAACATGGGGATTTGGGGGTAGCAGACAATGCTTGAATTGTATATTCTTCTGAATTGGCTGAAAGAGGGAATAAAATAAGATGCAGTTGGGTACAGAAATCTACCTACAGGGAATTAGGAAAGGAGAGGGATAAGAAATTGAGGGACAGACAAAAGGAAAGGTGGACTGGGGGAGGGAGTAGTCAAAAAGCAAATCACTTTTGGGGAGGGACAGGTTGAAAGGAGAGAGAAGGATAAAGAGGGGGAAATAGAATGAAGGGAAATACAGAGTAATCAAAACTGTGAACGTAAATAGGATGAACTCACCCATAAAATAGAAGCAGAGAGCAGAGTGTATTCAAAACCAGAATCATACAATATGTTCTTTACAAGAAACACTCTTGAATAAGAGACACACACAGGGCAAAGGTAAGGGCATGGAGCACAACTATAATGCTTCAACTGAAGTTAAAAATAAAATAATAACCCAGGGGTAGCAATCATGATCTCAGACAAAACAAAAGCAAAAATAGATCAAATAAAAAGAGACAAGGAAACCAAATCTTACTGAAAGGTACCATGGACAATTCGAAATCAATATTAAATACATATGCACCCAATGGCACAGCATCCAAATTCTTAAAGGAAAAGGTAAACAAGTTACAGGAGGAAATAAAGAGTAAGATGATACTTATGGGGTTACCTCAGCATACCCCAACCCTCTCAGAAGTAGTTAAGTTTAACCAAAAAATAAACAAGAAAAAAGTTAAGAAGGTAAACTGAATTTTAGCAACTTTAGAAATGATGGCCCTCTGGAGAAAAAATGAATGGGAATAGAAATAATATACCTTTTTATTTCAGCAGCTCATGGCACCTACACAAAAAAATGACTGTGTATTAGGGCATAAAAACCTCACAAACAAATGCAGAAAAACAGAAATATGAATGCACCCTTTTCAGATTATGCAACAAAAAAACTACATTCAATAAAGGATCATGGAAAGATAGATTAAAATAAATTGAAAACTAAATAATCTAAACCTAAGGAATAAGTAGGTCAAAGAAGAAATCATATAAACAATCAATAATTTCATTACAGAAAATGACAACAATGAGAAAACATACTAAAATTTATTGTTTGGAGCCAAAGCAGTACTTCAGGGAAAATTTATATATTCAAACACTTTAATTAAATAAATAAAAAGTAAGTCAATGAATTGGGCATGCAGCTAAGAAGAAAAAAAAACTAGAAAAAGTACAAATGAAAAATCTCCAATTAAACACCAAACTGGAAATCTTGAAAATCAAAGGAGAGATTAATAAAACTGAAATAAAACTATTAAACTAATAAATAAAACTAGAAGTTGGTTTCATGGGAAAAAAATAAAATAGATAAGTCATTGATTAGTTAGATTGTTTTTTAAAAAAAGAAGAAAACCAAATTACTAATAGTAAAAATATAAAGGGTGAACTCACCATCAACTAAACCAATTATCAGAAACTATTTTTCTTACATATAGATCACTAAATCTGACAATCTAAGTGAAATGGATGAATATTTACAAAAATTAAACTGTTCAGATTAACAGAAGAAGAAATAGAATACTTAAATCATCACATCTTAGAAAAAGAAACTGAATAATCCCTCAATGAGTTCCCTAAGAAAATATCCCGAGGATCACAATTAATTCTAATATGATAAAAGCTATTTTTTAAAAATAGGTAAATAAGGAGTCTTCTCAAATTCCTTTTAAAATATAAATATGGTCCTGATACCTAAACTAGGAAGAGTAAAAACAGACGAAGAAAACTATAGATGAGGTTCCAAAGGAAGATCTTCAATGGATATTCAAGAGTGATGTACAGAATGGACTGACCTTATCACAAGAGGACAGCAGCCTCTTGTGAAACAACTAACGTCAAACCATGCTATCTAAAATGAGAGAAGAGCTGCTTCTTTCTTACCTACTACAACTGGCGGAGAAGGGCAGGAGTGGTGTTCATAAAGTGCCAAAACTTCTGCTTTCAAAGTAACCAGAGAAACTAGGGAAGAGCAACAGGTTTGGAGACAATGTGCACAAACACTAGTAGTGACAACAAATCCCTGCTCACATTAGTGTGTATTTTAAATTTTTAAAAATGAAAATTAAAGAAAAATGTAACAAAATATCAGCAAGGAGATTCCAGCAATATATCACCAAGACCATACACTATAAGCAGGTAGGATTTCTACTGGGAGTGCATGACTGGTTAAATATCTGAAAAACTATCAGAATAACTGATCATATGAAGAGTAAAACCAACAAAAATCAAAAGATTATCTCAACAAACGCAGAAAAATCTTCTGACAAAATACAACACTCATCAATATTAAAGAACACTAGAGAACACAGGAATAAATGGAAGGTTCCTTAAAATGATAAGTAATATTTATCTAAAACTATCCATAAGCACTATCTCAAATGGAGATAAGTGAGAAGCCTTCCCATACAGAATAGGGGTGAAGCAAGGATGCTACCCAGTATCAGAACAGAAATGCAAGCTGTAACAATAAGTGAAGAAAAAGAAAACGAAGGAATTAGAATAGGCAATGAACAAATAAGACTATCATCCTATACAGATAAAAGGAGAGTAAACTTGGGAACCCTAGAAAAATCAACCAAAAACTAGGTGAAATAATGAACAACTTAAGCAAAACTGCAGGACACTAAATAAACCCGAAAAATCCAGCAGCAAGACAGAGAAAAATTCCATTTAAAATAACTACAGACAAAATAAAATATGTGGGAGTCTATCTGACAAGACAAACCCAGGAATTATATAAACATAATTACAAAACACTTTTTACACTAATCAAGACAGATTCAAACTGGAAAAAATATTAATCCCTCATGGAAATGTCAAACCAATACAAAAAAGATGATGAATTCTATTTAAAGTAATTTACTTATTCAGTGTCATCAAACTGCCAGAAATTATTTTATAAAGCTTAAGAAATAATAATAAAATTCATTTGAAAAAAGAAAAGGTCAAGAATATCAAGGGAAGTAATGAAAAAATGTGAAGGAAGTTGGCCTAGCTGTACCAAATCTCAAACCATATTATAAAGCAGTGACTAAGATATGAGTTGTAGATTAGTGGAAAAGATTGGTTACACAATACACTGAAGGTAATGACCACAGTAATCTGGTGTTTGATAAATGTAAAGATCCAGGCTTGGGGGGCAAGAACTCACTAGTTGACAAAAACTGGAAAGCAGTCTGGCAGAAACTAGGCATGGATCAACATTTCACACCACATACCAAGATAAAGAAAATGAGTACATAATTAAGATATAAAGAATGAAATCACAAGTAAATTAGGGTAGGAAGGAATATTTTACCTGCCAGATCTATGAAGAAGGGAAGAATTTATAACCAAACAGATATAAGGCATTGTAAGATAAAAAATTGATAATTTTGATAAAATTAAATTAAAATTCTTTTGCACAAACAAAATCAATGCAGACAAGATTAGAAGGAATGTATAAAGCTAGGGGAAATTTTTTCAAAGTTTTCCAGATAAGGGTCTTCTTTTTCAAATATAGAACTGAGTCAAATTTCTAAGAATATGTCATTCCTCAACTGATAAATAGTCAAAAAATATAAATAGGTAGTTTTCAAATGAAGAAATCAAAAGTATCTAGAATCATATGAAAAAAATGCTCTCAACCACTGATCAGAGAAATGTAAATTAAAATAACTCTAAGGTACCACCTCACATCAATCAGATTGGCTAATACGACAGAAAAGGAAAAAGATAATTGTTGGAGGGGATGTGGGAAAACTGGGACAATGATGCACTGTTGGAGGAGTTGTGAAGTGATCCAGCCATTCTGTTGAGTAATTTGCAACTATGTCCAAAGGACTATAAAAGGGTCCATACCCTTTGACCCAGGGTCAAAGCACTACTAGGTTTGTATCCTAAAGAGATCCAAACCCCTTCATCCCCGCCCATAAAAAGAGGGGGAAAGACCTATAGGCGCAAAAATAATTATAAAAGCTCTTTTTGTGATGGCAAAGAACTGGAAATCAAAGGGATGTCCATCAATTGGGGAATGGCTAAACAAGTTGTGATATATGATTGAGATGGAACACTATTGTGCTATCAGAAATAATGAGCAGGATGCTTTCAGAAAAACCTGGGAAGACTTAAATGAACCGATGCAAAGAGAAGTAAGCAGCACCAGAAAAACATTGAACACAGTATCAGCAATACTGTTCTATGATTAACTGTGAATGACAATTAATCTCAGCAGTACAAAGATCCAAAACAATTCCAAAGGATTTATGATGAAAAATGCTATCCACCTCCAGAGAAAGAACTGACGGAGTCTAAATGCACAATATCTTTTACTTTATTTTTAATGGGTTTTTTTTAATCTATGTTTTCTTTTACAGCATGATTACTATGGAAATGTTTTGCATGGCTATACATGCATAATCCACACCAAATTGTTTGGCATCTCAGTGAGGGGTTCAGGAGAGAAAAGAAGAGAGAGAAGTTGGAATTCAAAATTTTAAAAAACAAATGTTAAATTTCTTTTTACATGTAACTTACATGTAAAAATCAGAAAATAAGCCAAGCACTAGTAACAAATTACTTTATTTTGGTTCCACAGAAGAAAAGAAGAGGCTACTCCCTCCCATCCTTTCAGATTAGAGGAGAGTGTTTTGTGAAAGACAGTTCATGTGTTGGCTTATTTTGCTGAAGTGTTTTTTTTCCTATTCCTTTTTTATTCTTTGTTACAAAAAGATGATTCACTGAGAAGGGATGAGAGATGAAATATATATTTCAAAATAAAGGTAATATTAAAAAAAAGAAAAAAATATCAATATTGTTAAAATATATAATCAGATCATCCAAGTTACCTCAAAAGTAGCATTTGGTAGAGACTGATCATAATGTTGTCTTCCCAGGCACTAACACTCATGGTCCTTTCTTACAGCAGTATGAGAAGACAGATGCTGTCCCCAGTTCAGCATGTAAAGCCAACAGATATTCCAGATGAATCTAGACTGAACTCAGGAAGACTGGAGGTTTTCTCAATAGATCCATTCTACTCTAAAACTAGTTCTTAGGCTTGTAAAACCACAGAACGATTAGGCTAGTTATTTTTCTCACACTATATCCAAGATTTCAATTTATTCTAAAGAATGCTAAAATTCGACCCAAAGCCACCACAAACTAGTTATCACACTGGTTAAAAAAAAAAAAGGAAGATCCCCAAATTGCCTTGCCCATCAGCATGTGTTCCCAAATGCTGGAGTGGGTTCAGGGTCATAACAGCCTTCCCAAGGCAGAGAGGGCCGGAATAAGATTCCTAAGTCTGACTTCTTTACTATCCATGAGTTGTTACGAGAGGTCCTAAATGTACCATGGAGGGTCAGTAGCATGAAATAAGTGTGTCTACCTTTGACCCCATACCAGTGTCTGCAGGCACCAAAAAATACAACTAGTTTCCTATATGGGCAAAGAATGTAGCACTCCAGGTAAAACCTGTACTGGTTTTGAGTGGACCATATTTCTACAGTCATATGCTTAAAAAGAAAAAACAATGCCCATCAGTCAATTTATTAAAATGTCTATTATGTGCTCTGGGAATACAAAAAGAAGCAAAAGACAGCCCCAATTCCAAAATAACAAAAGGAGAATCAATTAAGCTGACTTTTATGGTTTGCTGTTAGTGGACAAACATCCCTACCTTTTTATATAAGGCTGTTTCATCAGAATCTAAAATAATTATATTTTTCAGATTTACATTTACTTCAGTTATGGTGCGTCTCACTACCATCTGGGAATCAAACCCTAAAGAGGAAAAAAAGTATTAATATCCGGGCTCCAAATTTAAATTGTTAAATTTAATTCTGGTTAAAATTTGTTACCCTCAATTGTAATTTCAGCAATTCTGCATCTCTGGTCTTCAATATAGATGCATAAGCAAGACAGCTCAGCAACAACCTTTAGGGCAACGACATCTTCAGTCCTAGATATCTTGGAAGCTGTGGATACAATGCAATGCAATTATCAAATACAATGGACAATTTTTAAAAATTAGTCAGCAGGACAGCAAAGTATCAGGCCAACAAATAATGAAATATTACTCAAGTGGCAGAACAGCATGATCCCAAGGACAGAGTGCTAAGGTGGAGTAAAAAAAAACTTGAGTTCATACTTCTCATCTGATGCTTATGTGAAGATGGGCATATTACTTAGGATCTGAGAACCTCAGGTAGCTCTCTAAGCTGATAAATTTAGTTTGATGGTGACCTGGACTGATAAAGGAAGTCCCATAGAAGGAATTCTCAGACTAAGGAAAATACCATTTCTTCCTTTTAGATACATATGAAAAGTAAAATTTTTCTCTAATTTGGAGTTTTAGAAACCTCTTCATTAAAAATAATACAGCAAAAAAAAAAAAGGCTAACAAAGTAGAAATCATAAAAGGTGTGAAACAATCATTACCAGATATTCGCTGAAACTAAAACTTAACAATCTTTAAGTTGTCTACTAATTATATGCTTCCATAATGAAGGGATTTTCTTTTACATCTTTAAAGATTTGTCTAGCCTACAGAAGTAATCAAATTACATGTGGTAATTTTCACATCTCTAAAGGTAAGATGCAGTGTATACAGGGTACAAAGAATCTGTATACCAAAAGTTTCCTACATTAATAAAATCACAGGAATAACAAAATTAGGAATAATAACAACCATTTATATCTGATCAGGTTAGAATTGATCCTAACTCTTAAATTTGAGACCAGGCAGAATTTATTAACAATAACACATACCAATATTATGTAATATAAGTAAGTTAACTTTTAGAATATTTTGCTCTACTTAACATAAAATGTGAAATTAAGTTTTGAAAACTTACATGTTTTCTTAATTATTTCTCCTTTGTCTTCAGTTTCCACAATTTGACTTTCTGAGGATGATTTTACTTCTCTTCCAGGAAGGAGATTATTTACAAAATTTATAATACTCAAAAGTGCTTCAGTATGCAAATGAATATCCAAAGAGGAAAAATTTACCTATGAACCAAAATTAATTGCATTATCTAACCAACAATAAATATTCATTAAGTACCTACTATGTGAAAAGCCCAAGGGGGATGAAGGGGCAATTTTAAAACACGTAAGATAAAGTTCTTATATAGTTTACAATCTAGTGGGAAACAATTTCCAAAAACAACTGATGAGAAACATAGATAAAATACTTAGGGTATTTATTTTCTTGTGATTATAATGTACTATACCTTTATCAGCTGTACAACATTCTTATAGACAGGTTTAAGGTCTGGTCCGTGTCTATCAGCCTATACAAAGAAAAAAAGGAGGTATGAGTATGTAACCAATTTATAATCCTAAAATAATAATAAAAAATAAAATTTTCTATTGGTATATGTAATTATCTATAAAGATAGGTACTACAGAGAAAATTAAGTAGTAGTGAATATGGGGGAAAAAACTTTCAAAATCTAAGTCTTTCTAAATCTTTTACATAATCAACTGCAAAATTTGACAGTGAAATCATCCCCAAAGCACCTAAGCCTGTAATTCACTACTGCCTATAATCAAAAATACTTTTCAAATGTATTTTTAAAAGGAAATCATGTTCCACTTGCAAGCTAATGTTGGCTAATACTGTGAAATAAATTTGTACAAATGTTTTTAGCCCCCCCCAAAAAATCAGTCTTATCTAAAAAAGGTAGCCTTTTGGGTATACTAGCATACACTTTAGCCTATATCTGAATATTATCTTAAAGCAAACATAAATTCTCAGAAATATGCATCAAAAGATCTCCTTAAAATAATCTATGAAAGAAAGTAAAGTAAAATCCATTGTTTATATCATTCTAACATTTATCCTAGACTCAGTAAATTTTATGTTGTTAATACACAAGTAAGCCCCATTATACTAATAACTCTACAAAAATACAAGATTACAAATGGAGATAGAGGTTTAAATTCTTATTGAGTTGTTTCACACTCATTGATTTTATGAAGACTCAACATTCTTTCTGAGGCCCTTTTCCCTTCTCCCTCCACACTACAGGTAACTAAATCATTAAACGCATTAAACATGGGATTAACTAGCATTTTGCAAATATACGAGTGTGTACATTGATGCGTACGTAATATGCATATTGTACACATGTATGTATACACACTGGCCCAATCTCTTCCCTTGAGTTCCAATCCTATAGCACCAATCGCCTAATGAAAATTTCCAAGTAGTGCCCCAGAGACATCTCAAATTTAACATCTCAAAACTAAACTATCTTCAGACCAAACTGTCCCCTCTTCTATACTTCATTTTTTCTGTCAAATTCTGTCTCTCATGTTCTTAACTTTGACATTACCCTCATCTCTTCACTCTCCCATACCCCACATATTCAATCAGTTGCCAAATCTTGACATTTCTACCACACAAATATACACACTTAGTTCAAGCCCTCATCAATTCTAAACTAGCTGACTGCGAAAGCTCCCCAAATGGTCTCTGTCTTAAGATTCTCAGCTACTAAAATCTATCCTATGCATCAATGGCAAAGTGCTCTTCCTTATACTGCTATTCTCCTCCTCAAACAGCTCCAATGGCTTCTTACTGTTTCAAGAATCAAACATAAATTCTTCTGTTTAGCTTTTAAAGCTCCTTACAACTTGTCAACAAGCTATTTTTCAAATTTTCCATTGGATACTATCTTTCCTTTTCTCTTCTATCCAGACAAACTGGCCTTCTCTCTATTCCTCACACATATCACATCTCCCACTTCGGTGCCTTTGCCCTGAATGTTCCATATTTCTGAAATGCATATTCCCCTTATCTCAGCCTTACAGAGCTCCTCTCTTTCTTTAAAATGCAGCACAAAAACCATCTTCTGCATGAATCCTATCTTGATTCTTCCCCAACTCCTAAAGACCTAGTGACCTCCATTCCAAACTACCTTGTATTTAACAACTCTGACTACATTAGCAATAATTCACTTTATATTTATGCTGTGTTTGTTTTAATATATGTACTTCTTGAATTCCCTGTCAGAATGTCAGCTCCTTGCAATTATTTTATTTTTTGTAAATTGTATCTTTAGTGCTTTAATGGGTCTGGCACACAGTAAGCATTTAAAACTTTTTGGTTAAGATGCTGAAGGGTACAAAAATAAAAACTAAAAAAAATAATTGCAAATAAAATTAGAAATAAAGAAAAATTATCATTTCAGAAATAATATGATCAGATTTTTAAAGTGATCTACCCAAAACTTTCAATTATATATTCATCACATATGCTGAATATATACCAATAATCACTTACCTTCACATATTCCAATGTTAGCAGATCTTCTACTGTATTATCCAGTGTTGTGACAATGTATACTGGTTTGCCCTTTTCATCTAAAAATAAATTTTTAAAAACTACTTCATATGGGAAAACAGCTAAAAATAAGGTTTAAGATAATCAAAATACCTATACAACTTAAACAGCTTAAGGGATAGGGTTAGGGAATACTAACCTTGGATGACAATGTTTTATTTTCTGGGAAAACTGGAAATGAAGGAACAGGCTTTGGAATTTGCCTTGTCAGTTCCTCCCACCTAACCTTTCTCCTATCTCCAGGATGCCAAGTTTCAGGAGATTCAGAATTAAATTTTTATGGTGTCTTTTCCCGATTTTTCTGACATCACCTTCAGCCTAGGGAGGAGCCACCCCACTGCCTCTTACTGAAGTCTCTAGCTCAGCTTCAGCTAGCATTTCTACATGAATAGAGAAAACATGGAGCAGGCATATAAGTATTATGGGGATAAGGGGTTGAGAGTGCTTAAGGCACAGAGACCTTCAGTTCTATAGTGTTAAGAAGACATGGCACAGGGTTTCAGGAAGTTCTAGCTGTTGGAGAACAGAATGAATGTACTCATATGTGAAGGGCATTAAACTCTATGAGAAAATAAGAAAAGCTACCGACCAGCATCACTTACTAATATTAGAGAATTAAAGGGAAAAACTGAAAAGAAAAAAAAAACCCTTTGACTATGAAACTAATACTAGTAAGTAATATCCATGAACTGATTACCAATTATGCCAAATGATTTTACAAGTCAATGATTTTGTGCATACATACATATGTATATATATATATATATATATATATATATATATATATATATCATTAAACACTTTATATTTCAATTATCAGTAATTACTAGAGTACAAAAAAATCATCACCCCTGTGATGAGTCTCTCCTAATGTAGACAATTTAGTTTCTCAGATAACAAAAAAATCGCCACCCCTGTGATGAGTCTCTCCTAATGCAGAGAGTTTAGTTTCTCAGGTAACAGTTTCCTTAGGCCCACACTCAAAGTTTTTATCTAATTTGGTAGGATCTCTCAGAGGTAATCTTTTGGTACAGCTTTAGAGAGAATTCAGGGTTATTTCTACCATATTAAAGAAAACTTCAATAAAACATACCATTAAGATACTAACTCTGTGTCTTGATGAGTAATAAGTGTTTAATAAATATCTACTGACTAAAATATGTGTCAGATTAATTTTGCTTTAAGCTTGATCTTTGTTCACCAATAATTATCTATTAAGTACCAGCAATGTCCCCAGCTGTATGCTGTTTTCAGTGTACTATGCACAAAACATACTGTCTACAGGTAACCTTTTAAAAGTGGTGGGAGCATGACCAAAGAAGAATTTTCTATATTAGGACTAAAAATCAGTGTATCCAATCCTAGCTGACTACTAGAAATTTAGTTTGGGATAGCACACCAGAACAGTGCAGAAGCAACGTGATAGGGTGAAAAGGCTCTGGGCTCACATACCATCTCTGATCTTACTATGTCAGTACAGATTAGTCTGTGTGTACCTCCCCGAGTCCTCATGACTCTAAGTTCCCACATCAGCTCTAAATCTCTGATCCTACGACAACTACTCTGAGAAAGAGGAATGTATGCTTACCAGACTAAAAAGGTAACTTAGACATATGTATAGGGAATCTGCAGTCAACTACTACCAGTGAAAACTCCAACTCAAGCCTTGACGTCCCCCACATCTATTCACCTACAAGATGATGGAGGCAGAAAAGAATGGCAGCAAAATAAGGGAGAAGACACTGATACACCAGGTACCCTGTGTGCAATCCTCTCCTACTCAAGAACCCTACGTGGGATTTGTTCTACTACAAATAAAATAAAAGTAAAAAATATACATAATCTCTCTCCAAATGCTATTCAGTTACTTTTGCAGAGGAATAGGTGATTCAGAATCATCTATAGAAGGTATGGGTCCTGAATCAAATGTTATGAGCTCCACTCCTAGCACAATTCTGAATAGTTTTATAGTATAAAATCAAGTTAAATGAAAATCAAGAGTAGTCTTAAAGGGAAAAGTTAGTCACAAAAGCAGAACAAGAAGCCTGACAGCCTCTGTGGAAAAGAAGAAGACAGTACTATATCCTCACCTTGCCCTAGCAACAATTCCAGGGAAAAGGTTAATTTTGTATACATGAGTTTCAAGCCACAGGAGGAGTAGGATAAGAGGTGATCAGTTGGCAAAGTCATTGATTTCTTCCAAACTACCTGAGTCACTGCCCATTTGCCTTTATTCACGGAAGCAGAGCTTTTCTCTCTCAGTCTCCTAAAACATGGAACACAGCTGAGATTCCTTATATTCTAGATAGTACTATTTCCAAAAATATACACTATTAGCTGAGGTCTGACTTCAGCTCCTTCTCTCTGAAGGTGAAGGAAAGATATAAACTACAGTGGTAAAAGGGTTAAGCAGAGCAATTGCATGATGGACACTAATTAAGGGCGAGTACAGCTATGAATCGCTTGTTCAACCACTACGGAAAAAAATGTGGAACTATGCTCCAAAGTCACTAAAATGAACATACCCTTTGATCCAGAGATATTATTACTGGGTATATATCCCAAGGAGATCAAGGATGGAGGCTAAGGACCAAATTGTGTAAGAGTACTTATAGCAGTACTTTCTGTAGCAGCAAAGAACTGGAAACAAAATAGCTGCCCATCGATTGAGAAATGACAAATAAGGGATTCAAAGAAACATGGAAACACTTGAACAAACTGATACAAGTGAAATAAGCAGACTCAGAAGAACAGCTTAACTTGAAGATAACAATATGAAAAAATTAGGAAGTCTTATATAGACTCACTACCTCACCCTTCACTTTCCCTTCACAATCCAAACTGTTGCCCAGTCTTGTGAATTCTGCCTTCATATCACCTTGTATATTTATTCCCTTCTAGATACTCATATACAACTTAGAGAAACACGTTGTTAAGGGTCGTATAACTAATGAGAGAATCGGGTTTTCAATGTAGGTTCTCTGACTCCAAAGTGAGTGTAATTTCAGGGGTTGACTAGATGATCTCTAAGGATCCTTCTATCTCTAAGTCTAGAACTGTAGCAGTTTATAAATGTTCTCCCGATATTAACTGTTTGATTAATTTAGTTTACTAATTTTTCCCAAAAATAAGTCAGAAAGAATCATACCCTGATACTCCGGACATTTTAAACAAATTTCCTTCAGGTAAGCACTTGCTCTCATGTCAAATCTTCTTAATTGAATCTCTGTGCCTAATCCCAGAATATCTAGCTCCACCATAGGCTGCTCCAAATTTTTAATAAGGCGATAACATTGAATTAAAACCTGTGGGGGAGGTAAAAGGGAGAGAAGAGAGACCAAAATCATACCAAAATATTGCAATGAAATAATACATAATACGGTCATAGTAGTATCACTTAATTGTTCATTACTTTTTTATTGCAAAGATTAATTCTGTCAAAGAAATATACAACTATGCATTGCAATTTTTTAAAGTGGCTTCTCAATCAATTTTACAGAACCAGGAAAAGAAAGATTAAAAAACTATAGCTGCTATTTAAAAACACTGAGAGGAGGATGACCAAGATGGATCTCAAGGGTTCACTGATAGAAGAATTTTTAGATTTGTTCTGTATGCTGCTGGCAAGAGATATTTTAGCTGAGGATAAGGAAAGACTTCCTAAAAGATATGTCTAAAAGTAGACTGGACTGTTTCAGAAGGTAATGGCACTCTTTCCCAAGCAGTCTTCAAGTGGGGCCTCAATGATCACCTGCCCAGAACACTACTGAAGGCACTGCTGAAGAGTATAGGTTGGACTAGGTTTTGGGGGTCCTTTCTGACATGGCATTCTGTACTACTTAAAGAAGAGCAAGTCACTTAAACCTGTTTGCCTCACTTTCCCTCATCTAGAAAAGGAAATGGCAAACCACACCAGTATGTCTTCCAAGAAAATCCCCAAAGTCAACTCTTTGACTCAAAAAGAGTCAGACACAACTGAAAAACAACAGGACAAACAAAAACCCAAAACAAACAAACAAACGAAAATAGCACAGACCAGAGGGGATCACAGTAATCAGCAGAGGGGAGGCTTCTTTTCAATGAAAGCCTCCAGGCTGACCCTGAAAAGGAATTGCTAGAAAGTTCTCTCAGTTAAAATCAGTAGAGAGGTACAATATGGGAAAAAACAATGGTCTCCCACTGATTCTTTCCATCCCATTCCAAAAACACAAGATTAATTACTGAATGCCAAGGTATACTAGAGCCAGTCTGAACCTGCTTCCAAGAGTCACTGCACTGTTAAATTTTCAGTATGAGCATTTATACTTCAAAAATCATCAAATGTTATTAATCAGGGAATGATTTGTTTTGATTGTCTAGACTTAGGAAAGTGATGGAGAAAATATTAACAAATTTTAAACTTTAAAAGGTGAGCTGTGAGTGGATTCTTTTTTAATCGGAGAGGAAGAAGGGAAATAAGCATTTATTAGGTGCTTAATATGTGCCAGGCACTGTGTTAAGTGCTTTCCAAATACTACCTCAGTTGATCCTCACAGCAACCCCATGAGGTTGATAACATCATTACCATCAGTTTACTGCTGAGGAAACTGAGTCAAACAGAGGTTGAGTAACAGGCCTGAGGTCTCCAAACTAGTTAAGTTTCTGAGACAGGATTTGAATTAAGATCTTCCTGACTCCAGGGCCGGTATTCCATCTACTGTGCCACCTAGCTGGCTCAGACAGCCACCACAACAATCACGGTAAATTTATATTTGAAAAAAAGGAAAGCAGCATAGTATCAAAAAAATAGAGACCAAAAAAATCAGTAAACAGCAAAGAAAAAAGGAATCAAATTTGAAACTGGCCTGACTCTGACACTTCGAAGTTAAGAATTTTTTATTAAATTGCTGATTTTCTCTAACCCTTCTCTGGTTAAGAATACATTTCCTACTCATATTCAGAAAAAGGAATATGATATACTAGTTTTATTTTTTTAATATTATGATCTTTAAAATGTTACAATCACAAATCAATTTAGGATGTTTTGTGATCTTATGGATTGATGCTTTTTTCTACTTTCTCTAATCAGAACAGTTTAAGTCTTCTTCACTGGATCTTCATCTAGGGTGTGCCCACTAACTGTGGATAACCCCCAAGGGTTTATCTTGGGCCTTCTGCTCTCCTTCCTACATGATGATTCTCAGATCTATTTATTTAGTCTAGTATTTATCTAAGTTACTCTCTCCTGACATCCAGTCTCACATCTCCAACTACCCACAGGGTATTTCAAATTGGTTATCAGTCCCCTAGACATCTTAAATCAACATGTCGAAAAATGAACTCACTATTTTGTTCTCCAAATCTTCTCCTTTTCCTAACTTCATCCAGGGTTATATATGTGTGTGTGTGTGTATAAAAGTTTATAGATAAGTGGTCAAAGGCTACGAATAAACAGTTCTCAAAAGAAATGCAAACTATTAACAACCATATGAAAGAATGCTCCAAATTGCTCATAATAAGAGAAATGCAAATTGACATAACTCAGAAGTTTCTCTTCACACTCAGTAAACTGGAAAAGAAAGTAGAAGATGAGAACTATCACTAGGAGAGGGGTGTTGAGAAGACAGGCATGTAAGTGCTGTATTGAGGCAGCTATGAATCACACAGCCATTTTGGAAAGGAATTTAAAATAATGTAAATAAAGTGGTAAAAATGTCATACCTTTTGACCCAGATAGCCCACACTACTAAGCTTGTAAGGAAGCCATCAATAGGAATAAACTCCTTATACATACCAAAATAATGTCAGCAGTACTTTTTATAACTGCAAAGAATTGGAAGCTAAGTATATCCTTATCAGATGAGGAATGGTAAAATAAGCTATGGCACACAAATATATTACTGTGCTGTCAGAAACAAGAAATATGATGACCATAGAGAAATATGGAAAGATTCATATAACCTGATTCAGAGTGAAATAAAACCAAGAAAATATAGAAAATGACCATAATAATGCAAGTGGAAAAAACCACAATATAATTAAAAAGGAATGTTTCAAAATTACAAATAAAAGTACAGTACCAAAGAAGAAATATGAGACAACACTCTCATGTAAATCAAGAAACAGACTGGGAAAATGAGCAAAAAAAAACAAAAAAGAACTTGACCATGGAAAATCAGTGTGGTAACAGGGAAGAACAAAACACAAACTCTGAAGATGATGACAAAGTCAAAAATGCCACACTCTAAAGACCAAAAGAAAAATGTGAATTCGTGTCAGTCCCAAAAAGAATTTCTGGAAGAGCTCAAAAAATAATAATGAAAATCAAATGACAAAGGTTTAGGAAAAGAAATGAGAGTGATGTAAGAAAATCATGAAAAAAAAAAATCAAGATCTTGGTAAAGGAGGAACAGAAAAATACTGAAGAAAATAAGACATTGAAAAACAATGAAAAGAACAACTTAAAAAGCAGACTTGACCAAACAAAAAAAGATGAACAAAAATTCACTACAGAGAAAAATTCCTTAAAAAGCAGAACTGACCAAATAGAAAAAGATGAACAAAAATTCACTGAAGAAAAGAACTCCTTAAAAGGTAAAATTGGCAAAAAGGAAAAGGAGGTACAAAAGTTCACTGAAGAAAATAATCCCTTAAAAATTAGAATTGGGCAAGTGAAAGTGAATAACTCATGAAACATCAAGAATCAATCAAATGAAATAAAATGAATAAAAAAAAGAAGAAAATGTGAACTATCTCAGAAGAAAAATAAATGACCTAGAAAATAGATCAAGGAATGATAATTTAAGAATATTTAGACTACCTGAAACCAGGGACAAAAAAAAGAGGCTAGAATTCAAGAATTTGTCAAAGAAAATCACCCTGATTTTCTAGAATCAGAGGATAAAATAAAAATTATAAGAATGCCCCTGATCACCTCGTGGAAGAGATTCCAAAATGAAAACTCTCAAGTAAATTAAAGTCAAATTCCAGAGCTCTGAGGTCATGGAGAGAATATTATAAGCAGTCAAGAGAAAACAATTTAAATATTGTGGAACTGCAGTCATAACACAAGATTTAGCAGCTTCTACATTAAAACATCAGGGGACTTTGGAATGTGATATTCTGGATGACAAAGGAACAAGAATTACAACAGAAAATCACCTAACAGCAAAAGTGAATATAAGCCTTGGGGTGCAGGGGGGGGAGGGGGCGGGAATGGACATTTAATGACTTTCAGGTACTTCTAATTAAAAAACCACAGCTCAACAGAAAATATGACTTTCAAATACAAGATTCAAGAGAAACCTAAAAAGGGAAACATGGAAGAAAATTCATAAGGGATTCAATAAGGTTAAACCCTTTATTTTCCTATATAACAAAATGATGCTTATAACTCCAAAGAACTTTCTCGTTGTTGTTGTGTTTGTCCTTCCTCTCAAAGGTGCGTGTTCATCGTTTGTTGCCAAAGAAGACCATGACATCAGAAAAATGATGACATGACTTGCACTTGACTTTATCGCATCATTAGAGCAAGTCAGAAGTGTACATAGACGCAGGGCAAGGGTGGGAGCTGAATATGAAAGGATTATCATCTAAAAAAATTAAATGGGAAATGATGCACTGGGAGAAAGGAAAACCTGAGAGGTAGAATGGAGTAAATTATTTCACATAAAAAAGGCATGAGAGAGTTTTTACAGTGAAAGGGAAGATGAAGAAAGCGTAAGAGAGTGTTTGAAATTTATTATAAACAGAATTTGCCCAAAGAGGGGAAAAAAATACATTCAGTTGAGTATAGAAATCTATCTTAACTTACAGGAAAAGAGGGGTGGGGGGAAGGGAAGAAGGTTGATAGAAGGGAGAGTTGATTAGAGGAAGCAGAAGTTAGAAGCAAAATACTTTTGAAGAGAGAGAGAATGAAAGGAGAGGACAATAAAAGGGGTTAAAAATAAAATGAAGAGAAATACACAGTAATCATAAGTATGAAAAAAATTTACGGGGCAGAGCCAAGATGGCGGAGTAACATCACACTCTTTCTAGAGTGTTGCCCCCAAGCCCGGGAAAACATCTGTAAAAAATGACTCTCAACAAATTCTGGAGCTGTGGAACCCAAAGAATGATGGAGTGAAGCATATCTCCAGCCAAAGATAGCCTGGAAGGTCGCCAGGAAGTGTCTATTGCATCATGCAGGGAGCAGAGTGCAATCCACTGAGGGCTGCACCAACACAGAAAGGACCTGAGCAGGCCTTGGAGAGACTGAATCTCTTGCACCTGTGGCAGTTTCTAGACTTCAGGACCCCAAAACTCCAAGGACATATTGGAAGGTCAGTGCAAAAAGCCTGTGGGACCAGTGTGGGAGAATGGAGTGGTACAGTCCCAGCCCCAGGGCAGCAGAGGGGGAAGGCAGTAGAGGAAACCACAGCAGTCACAGCAGCAGCAATAGAGACAGAGACAATGATGGTTTCTGGAGCTCTAGGCCCACCAACTGTGGGGGAATCAAGTGGTTGACAATACACCCCCATCCCATCCCCACTGGAAGCAGAGATCTACCTTGACAAAGAGCTCAAAAGTCAAGTAAAAGGAAGTAAGTAAAAACCGAAAAAAGAACCAGACTACAGAATCTTACTTTGGTGACAAGGAAGACCAAAACATGCAAACAGAAGACACCAATGTCAAAAACCTCCTCCATTCAAAGCCTCCAAGAAAAATATGAATTGGTCTCAGGCCAAGGAAGAGCTCAAAAAGGATTTAGAAAATCAAGTAAGAAAGAAAGCTGAACAAAAATTGGGAAGAGAAATTAGAGTGATGCAAGAAAATTATGAAAAAATGAGTCAACTGCTTGCTAAAGGAGACACCAAAAAATGCTGAAGAAAATAACACCTTTCTTAAAAATAGAAAGACAAAAGAGATCCAAAAAGCCAATGAAGAGAAGAATGCCCTAAAAAGCAGAACTGGCCAGATGGAAAAGGAGATCCAAAAGTTCACTGAAGAAAATAATTCCTTAAAGATTAGAATGAAGCAGATGGAAGCTAACGATTTTATGAAAAATCAAGAAATTATAAAACAAAACCAAAAGGATGGGAAAAAAAGCAGACAACGTGAAATATCTCATTGGAAAAACAACTGACCTGGAAACTAGATCCAGGAGAGATAATTTAAAAATTATGGGACTACCTGAAAGTCATGATCAAAGAAGAGCCTAGGCAACATCTTTCAAGAAATTATGAAGGAAAACTGCCCTGATATTCTAGAGTCAGAGGATAAAATAAATATTGAAAGAATCCACTGATCACCTCCTGAAAGAGATCCCAAAAGGAAAACTCCTAGGAACATTATAGCCAAATTCCAGAGTTCCTAGGTTAAGAAGAAAACATTGCAAAAGCAGCCAGTAAGAAGCAATTCCAGGATTGTGGAAATACAATCAGGATAACACAAGATCTAGCAGTTTCTACATTAAGGGATCACAGGGCTTGGAATATGATATTCCAGAAATCAAAGGAATTGGGATTAAAACCAAGAATCACCTACCCAGAAAAACTGAGTATAATACTTTAGAGGAAAAAATAGTCATTCAATGAAATAAAGGACTTTCAAGTATTCTTGATGAAAAGACCAGAGCTGAATAGAAAATTTGACTTTCAAACAGAAGGGTCAAGAGAAGCATGAAAAGGTAAACAGGAAAGAGTAATTATAAGGGACTTACTAAAGTTGAACTGTTTACATTCCTACATGGAAAGAATATGTATAACTCTTGAGACTTTTTATCAGTACTAGGGTAGTTGGAGGGATCATATACATATGGACAGAGGGCACAGGGTGAGTTGAATAGCAAGGGATGATAACTAAAAAAATAAAATTAAGGGGTGAGAGAAGAATATATTGGGAAAAGAAAGGGAAAAATAGAATGGGGCAAATTATCTCTCACATAAAAGAAACAAGAAAAAGCTTTTTTAATGAAAGGTAAGAGAGGGGAGGTGAAAGGAAAAAAGTGAACCTTACTCTCATCACATTTGGCTAACATGCATACTAAATTTGCTATGAAACTCTCACACTACAGGAAAATAGAGGAGAAGAGGATAAGCAAAGGGGAGATGATAGAAGAGAGGGCAAATGAATCAGAAGTAAACACTTTTGAGGAGAGATAGGGTCAAAAGAGAGAATAGAACCAATGGGAAGCAGGACAGGATGGTAGGAAATATAGTTAGTCTTCCACAACATGATTTTTATGGAAGTCTTCTGCATAACTATACATGTATAACATATATAGAATTGCTTGCTGTCTCAATGGGAATGGGTGGGGAGGGAGGAAGGAAGAGAAGTTGAAACTCAAAGTTTTAAAAAGCGAAATGTTAAAAATCATTTTTATAAGCAACTGGGAAATAAGATATATACACACAACAGGGCATAGAAATCTATCTTGTCCTCCAAGAAAATAAAGGGTTTGGGGATAAGAGAAGGGAGGGATGTGATAGTAGGGAGGGCAGATTCAGAAAAGGAGTAATCAGAATGCATGCTGTCTTGGGGTGGGTGGAGGGGAGAGATGGGAAGAAAATCTGGAACTCAAAGTCTTGTGGAAATGAATGTTGAAAACTAAAAATAAATAAATTTGAATTTTAAAGAAAATTTTAAAAATTTACATCATGCTTCTCTGATATAGGACTCATTTCTCAAATATCTAAAGAACTGAGTCAAATTTATAAAAATTCAAATTACTCATTAATTAATAAATGGTCCAAGAATACAAAGTTTTCATAAGGCAGTTTTCATTAGAAGAAATCAAAACTACCTGCAGTCAAATGGAAAAATGCTCTAACTCGCTACTGATTAGAGAATTGCAAACTAAAACAACTCTGAACTACCACCTCACATTTTTCAGATTGTCAAATATGACAGAAAAGAAAAGTGACAAATGCTGGAGAGGACATGGGAAAATTAAGACAGTAACACACTACTGGTGGAATTGTGAACTAATTCAACATTCTGGAGAGCAATTTGGAGCAATTTTGGAGAGCAATTTGCCTAAAGGACTATAAAACCATGCATACCCTCTTCCAGGAGCCAAGATGGCAGAAGAAGTTGTTCTCGCCTTTCCCTACTGACCTCTGAAAGGCCATAAAATATTGCCACAAGAAAAACCCTGGAACAGCTGAGCCAGGCGTAAGAAGGGATGCAGCAGTATTATAACCCAAGAAGTTTGTGGAACTAATGGGAAAGGCCCCTCTCACTGTGGGCAAGGGTGGAATAGCACAGGGCAGGAGATGTCTGAGCAAACCTGACCTCAGCAAAACAGGGAGATCCTTTGTCAAAGGGTGATGGAGTAGGCAAGCACCAACCTCAGAATCCTCCACCCACCACCCAAGTACCTCATCACAGGCAGGAGAAATGGCAGAAACCAGTTCAGAAAATCACTACATGTGCCACAGTCCCAAGCAGCCAAATCTCCTGGTTCTTCATCACAACTCCAGGAAGCACAGCTCCAGAAGACAGATAAATATCCTCCAGGAGGTAAACATTCAGGTGCAAGGTCTAGGTGAGCAGGAGTTATTCAAATCCAAGGCCCTGGGTGGCCAGGCGACGCCCAGGGGCTGGGCTCCTCATCTCCACCCCGAGAGCTCCTGTGTTGCTAACTCCAATTCAGCACCAGGTAAGCTGCCAGATCCTCACAGCCTCCAGCTGCCAGCACCTGAGGCTCCAGCACACAAAACCAGTGACCAGGTACTGGACCCCCATGACAAAAAGCTTGGGCAAGTGCCTCCTGTACTCCGGCACTAGAAATCAACTCTAAAAGCCAGGAATTAGGCAAACACCATGAGCAGAAAAATACAATAACCATAGATTCTTATTATGGAGATAGGGAAGAACAAGGCACAAATTCAATTGGTATATTGTCAATATGCCAACATCTGAAACATCAAAGGAGAATAGACTGGGTCCCAAGCCCAAAAAGTCTTCTTGGAACAGCTCAAGAAGAATTTTAAAAGTCAAATAAGAGATATAGAAGAAAGACTGGGAAAAGAAATGAGAGACATATAAGATAGAGTCAATAGCTTGGAAAAGGAAAGACAAAAGTTGACTGTAGAAAACAAGCCCTTAAAAAGTAGAATTGGCCAAATGAAAAAGGAGGCACAAAAACCCACTGAAGACAAGAGCTCCTTTGTGACCTTCCTCTTTGGGTTGGGGGTCTTGGCCAGCAAGACCCTATGCCATTCTTAGAATGCAATGAATGAGACGGGAGGCAGGGTGTAAGGCAACTCCGTTTATTATCAGTGAAGCAGCATTATTTATAACATAATAGCCTTGTGAATTATGCCCTTGAGCCAATCCCTTTGAAGGTCAAATCTACTCCTCCAACCCGTGCTCCACATTCTTCTCATGACTACCCACTTTCCCCATCTCCAGGAGAAAACAAGGGCAGCGGTCCTGCCTCAGATGCATTAGTTCCAGGCACCTTGGTCCTACAATGGCATCCGAGAATTCCTAGCCCCCTTACACTCCTTAAAAAGTAAAATAGGCCAAATGGAAAAGAAGATGCAAAATCTAATAGATGAAAATAATTCCTTAAAAATTAGAATTGAGTAAATGGAAGCTAATGACTCTATTAGATATCAAGAATCAGTCAAACAGAAACAAAAGAATGAAAAAATAGAAGAAAATATAAACTACCTCATTGGTGAAACAAATGACCTGGAAACTGATCCAGGAGAGACAATTTAAAAATTACTGGTCTACTTGAAAACCATGATGAAAAAATAGTCTGGACAGTATCTTTCAGGAAATCATCAAACACAATTGCTCTGAGGTCCTAGAACCAGAAGGCAAATAGTCATCAAAAGAATACACCAATCACCTCCTGAAGGAGATCTCAAATTGAAAATGCCAAGGAATATCATAGCCAAATTGCAAAATTACCACGTCAAAGAGAAATTATTACAAAACAATCTAAAAGGAACAATTTAAATGTCATGAAACTACAATCAGGATTATGCAAGACCTTGCAGCTTCCACATTAAAAGATCACCAGGGCGTGGAATATGAAATTACATAATGTAAAAGAGATTGGATTACAACCAAGGATCAACTACCCAGTAAAATTGATCATAATCTTTCAAGGGAAGACATGGCTATTCAATGAAATAGGGGACTTCCAAACCTTCTTGATAAAAAGACAAGAGCTTAACAGAAAATCTGGTCTTCAAATACAAGATTCAATAGAGGCATAAAAAGGTAAACAGGAAACGAAAAAAGACGAAAACACGTTATTAATAAGGGCAAACTGTTTACATCCCTATGAGAGAAGATGATATTTGTAACTCTCGAGAACTGTAATGGTATGACATCATTTAAAAGGGGTATACATAGACAGAAGGTGAGGATATAAAATGACTTTGCTGTGATGACAAAAAGTCTAATTAAGTGGAGAAAAAGAATTATATTGGGAGAAGAGGAAAGGAGGAAGCAGACATAGGTAAATTACATGAAAAATCACATGAAAAGTCACAGAAAACTATTACAATAGAGGGAAAGAATGGAGGAAGATGAGCACTGTTTGAACCTTGAACTCATCAGTTCCTTGAAGAAAGAGTAACATAATCAGTTAGGCACAGAAATCTAACTTACCTATAGGAAGTAGGAGGGGAAAGGGGAAAGAAAAGGGAGAGTGAGGACAGAAGGGAAAGAAGTAGTAAGGGTAATGGGAAACATAACTGAGGGGGCTAATAGAACAGAGGGCAGACTGAAGGAGGCAGGGGTCAAAAAGACAACTCCAGGCCCTGTCCCTGTCCCAGCCCCAGCCCTGACACTGCAATGTCTGCACTGGCTTCACATCTGCTGAGTGGCCTGACACATCTACGGCCTGATATGCGCACCCCATGTGGCCCTGCATGTGCAGCTGGCCTGGGAGGAGCTAAGCTAAGCTCCTGCACAAGCTGGACAAGGCCACTGGCATGACGGCCAGCTTCATGTGCCTCCCTGTGTCTGCCAGCTGGATCTTACCCCACCTGGGCAGTTACAAGAAGAAGGAATGAAGGAGACAGGGCCCAGGCCCTTTCCATTGACATCACATGACCTCAGGACCTGCCTGAGCCCCTCCAGACTACCAGCTCTTCCCTGCATACTGCTGCATATGCAGTTTTCTGATGAGTTAATTAATCACGACCACTTTGTTTTTTCCTTTGGGGTTGCCAGGCTTTGTGCAGTGTGCTCTGGCATGGACATATAGGACATCCTCCGCATGTTAAAATGAAGTCAATTGAAATCTCTATTTAAAGTAAAAAAAAACAACTATGAGGAGAGAAAAGGAGGAAAGAGAGAGAAAAGTATAAACAAGAGGGAAAATAAAATGGAGAGAAAGACACAAATAGTAATCATACCTGTGAATAGGAATGAACTCTCCCAAATAAATTCTTACCAGTAATGCAGGGCTGGTTGAATATAGGGAAAACTATAAGCATAACTGACCATACCAACAAAAAAACTAACGGAAATCCCATGATTTTCTCAAAACATGTAGAGAAACTATTTGACAAAATACATAACTCATTCCTATTAAAAACACTAGAGAGAGCCAAGATGGCAGAGTAGAAAGATTCACATATACTAGCTCCTAACCCACAGCCCATAAAATATCTGTAAAGAAGAACTCCCAACAAATTCTGGAGCAGCAGAAGACACACAGCAAGAGAGTGGAGGAGATTTCGATTCCAGAGAGACCTAAAAAACCAACACCAAAGGTCCGTCGTGCAGCAGACCCAGAGCAAAACCCACCCCTGCCTAGGCCGCACGGCACCAGGAGAAGCAGATCCCAGCAGGCTTCAGGGATGGAATCTCTGGCAGCTGGGAAGGTCCCTCAACCCACAGGCGCACAGGTCAGTGAGAGAGACTGTTGGGTGGGCCAAGAGGCGAGCAGGGTGTCTCCATAACTCAGGCCCCCTCAGGAGGCAGCAGCAGAGGCCCTGGCAGCCAGAGGCTCCTGGAGCAGGCAGAACCTTGGGTCCATTACTAAAGGTCTCTGAATAAACCCCCTGAGGGAACTGAGCCTGGGAGGTGGCTGTGCCCCCACCTTAGCAGCAGAAATTAAGCTCACACTGAATAGCAGCC
Organism: Potorous gilbertii; assembly: GCA_028658325.1. Lineage (NCBI taxonomy): Eukaryota > Metazoa > Chordata > Mammalia > Diprotodontia > Potoroidae > Potorous > Potorous gilbertii. The sequence goes on from CM053769.1 coordinate 57,422,164, forward strand.
AGGGCCGCCCCTAAAAGCTCTGAGGCTGGCGAGCAGCATTTGATTCTCAGACCCCAAGCATTAGCTGGGCAGACCTAAGCAGGGGTTGAGAGGACTCTCAGAAGTCAAATAACTGGCTGGGAAAATGCCCAGAAAAGGGAAAAAAATAAGATCATAGAAGATTACTTTCTTGGTGAACAGATGTTTCCTCCTTTCCTTTATGAAGAGGAAGAACAATGCTTACCATCAGGTAAAGACAGAGAAGTCAAGATCTCTGTATCCCAAACATATGAAAAAGATATCCAATGGGCTCAGACCATGGAAGAGCTCAAAATGGATTTTGAAAATCAAGTTAGATAGGTGGAGGAAAAACTGGGAAGAGAAATGAGAGAGATGCAAGAAAAGCATGAAAAACGGGTCTATACCTTGATAAAGGAGACCCAAAAAAATGCTGAAGAAAATAACACCTTCAAAAATAGGCTAACTCAATTGGCAAAAGAGGTTCAAAAAGTCAATGAGGAGAAGAA
>CM053769.1:57431065-57472814 GCA_028658325.1 Potorous gilbertii
TCTTTTTCCACTTGGGTAATTCTGCTTTTGAAAGCATTCTTCTCCTCATTGGCTTTTTGAACCTCTTTTGCCAATTGAGTTAGCCTATTTTTCAAGGTGTTATTTTCTTCAGCGTTTTTTTGGGTCTCCTTTATTAAGGTATTGACCCGTTTTTCATGATTTTCTTGCATCTCTCTCATTTCTCTTCCCAGTTTTTCCTCCACCGAAGTTGATTTTCAAAATTCTTTTTGAGCTCTTCCATGGTCTGAGCCCATTGGATATCTACTTCAGATGTTTGGGATACAGAGGCCTTGACTCCTACATCTTCACTTGATGGTAAGCAGTTTTGTTCTTCTTCAGAGAGGAAGGTTGGAATCATCTGTTCCCCAAGAAAATAACCCTCTATGGTCTTACTTTTTTTCCTTTTCTGGGCATTTTCCTAGCCAGTTACTTGACTTCTCAGAGTCCTCTCCACCCCCGCTTAGGTCTGCCCAGCTAGTGCTTGGGGTCTGAGATTCAAATGCTACTCCCCAGGCTCAGGGCTTTTGGCAGCAGACCTGGCTGCTATTCAATGGGAGCTTATCTGCTGGTCGTCAGGTGGAGGCAGGGCTGCCTCCCAGGCTCAGTTTCCTCAGGGGGTTTATGCAGAGACCTTTTGTAATGGAGCTGCTGCTGAGCTCCTGCCTGCTCCGGGAGCCTCAGGCTGCCTGCTGCCTCTGCCGCTGCCTTTCCCTCCCCCCGAGGGGGCCTGAGTCCCAGGGACACCCTGCTCCCCTCCCAGTTCGTCTCTCTCAATGACCTGTGCATCTGTGGGTGGAGGGACCTTCATGGCCGCTGGCGATTCCATCCCTGAAGCCTGCTCGGATCTGCTGGTTCCTCTCAGTGCCGCGTGGGCAGGGCAGGGGAGGGCTCCACTCCCATTCGGGGCACGATGGACCTTTGGGATTGGTTTTTCAGGGCTCTCTGGAACGGAAATCTCCTGCACTGTGTTGCTGCGCGGCTTCCACTGTTCCAGAATTTGTTGGGAGTTCTTTTTAGAGGAAATCCATGGGCTATGGGTTCGGAGCTAGCATAGGTGAGTCTTTCTACTCTGCCATCTTGGCTCCGCCCCCTGAAGGGTTTCTTTTAAAGGGACAAGAAAGCAAGGGAATATTTGTAGGCAGTAAAGAAGCAGTCAGTAGACAAAGAAACTGAATGAGAGTGGAGATTTTGGAGAGAATACTCCGCTGGAGAAGATGGAATAGAATGGGATTGCGCATTCATGTAGGGAAGTTTTGCTTGAGCAAGGAGAATGGCCACCTCATTAGACAGGTATGAAGGTGTAGAAAACAGCAGAAAGCATCTAGGTGATGGGAAAAGAGGAGAAGAAAAGGAGGAGCTCTCAGCAAATGGCCTCAATTGTCTTCCTTTTTTTAAGGTAAAAGTTTTCAGCTGAGAAGATGTGGGGAGAAAGATGTGACAATGAGAAGCAGAATGACAATAAACTTTGATAAAATAAGGGGACTTCAGAGTTTATAAACATGGAAGTGCTGCATTTGTGAGTGGTGTCACAGAGGACACACTCCTCCTAGTCCAAAAGGCAGAGGCCCACTGATAATACTGTTTACAGATGATACGCTGACTACAAGAACCTTTTCCCTGAGGTCCCTGACTACTTGAGATTAGCCCAAAAATCCACATAGGCATAAAATAAACATAAAATACCTACTGTCCAGATTATGAAATGCAACAGAATGTCACTGTCTTTAAATCTGTGTGGGGGAGAGTGAGTGTGGATGTGTGTAAGTAGATGTCCCCAAAACTTTAGTGCAGTTTAACCTTTAATAAACAAATACATAATTGAAAAAATATTTGAATAGAATAACTGGTAATAATTCTGTAAACCCCATGAAGGCCTAATTCACAGGTTGGGATCCAATAACATTGTGATGTACAAAAATACAAGATGTGTTCAACGTGTTTTGTCTGTTGATATGTAAAACCCCTCACCCCATGTTCATCTCACATACACACACACACAAACACACATTTTCTTAGGTACAAATTTAACATATATGACAGACATTTGACTAATTTAAAGGCATTCACCATCCAGCCTCTTCACACCCACTCACACCCATATACATAAAATAAGCACACAAATATATCTGGACTAATCTAACGGCACTGACTACAGATGCGCACATGTACAAAGACATATGACAAACACTGCAAACACGAGCTAAGAATTAAGTAAGAGGATGAGAGCAAGATAGTGCGCTTGGGAAATGAAACAGCACTTCCCATGAGTTTAAGCTGCTGCCTGACACAAGATTTCTTATTTTTAAAAAAAATCAGTATTTTTCTAATTATATAGCTGCAAATCATGAAATTTCATAATCTATGAAAAATAAAACTATTTAACTAGAAAGGCTAAATAAAGTAGACATAATAAGCTGTATTCATGATAACTTCTATGTGGTATAAAAGATATAATTTAGGAGGTATGTTACTAGAAAAGGAAGAAGGCTCTTAATATAGCTAGAGCAAGGAAAACACAGCTTGCATGCTAAATATTATATGCTGTAAATTATATATAGTATATATTATATACTAAAAAGCACCCTGAGAAAGTTACCATCTAGAGAATAGTTTCTAGGACATTGGATAGATCTAAATATCCTTATTCGAAATGATGTGGATATTTCTCGCAATGATGGTGACTTCAGCCCACATTTTCTCATGCTGTGCAATCCTTATGAAAAACCTACTTTAAAATACATCTACTGAATTTTTATTGTGATAATACATTCATTATAAAGAGAATATTCTTTAAATAATTTTACTTTACCATCTTCAATAATGGATTGAAGTTCCAAAAGAGGAAGCAGCTTTTGTGAAATCTGTGGTGTTCCAAAAGAAGATCCACGAACCTGAATAGACAGGAGTTGTATACAGTTGTAAAAATATGCATAAAAATGTTGTGGAAATATTTTGATAAGGAAACAATGAACATAAACAAAGGAGGAAAGAGATGAATCTGAATTAATATAAATTAAATGACAAAACAGTTTAAAAAGAAATTCATTTTCAAATACAAATCACAAATTCTCTTATCAGGGTCCTATTTGTAACTTAATTTTTTTTTTAAATGGTCATTTCCCTCTTTAGAATTAGGTCACCTTGTTGTATTTTCGATTTAATTAACGAATATGGGTTGCAATATTCATGAGGTTTATTCAGTTTCTGCTAAACACTTCTAGAGTCTTAGAAGTTACAAGGTAATTCCATGCAATTGTGGTGTACTCTAATCATTAGAAAAGTCTTCTTTATGGTCTAAATCCACTTCTCTATAACTTCTATGTATACATTATATCCCAGTTCTCCCACAAATCTGTGCTGAATAAATCTGGAGAACTATCTTCAATGTGTTTCCTTAAGCTATGTCCATTAATACTAATAATATGCAGATTATGTATGTTGAGTCGTATCAATTAATACCAGGATACATGCTACACATGTCATACATCTATGTAATTCAAGCATATTATTTCTTTCTGAGGGCAGAAAACCAAAGCAAACCAAGAAAACATGGTTCAAATATGTAAACACAGATAAAAGCAGCAGTATCAATTTAATCTTAATTAGAACATTTTGATATTTATTCTCTTTAGGAGCATTAAGATCTTTAGCATGTATACAAAATAAATTAAAATGCATACTAACAAAAAGATGTCAAAATAGAGGTGTTTCCAAATCCGTTTTAATTAGGTGGTAATGGCAATTCATTGTTTGAATCCAAATGGATAGTACAAATACTTGCAAAGTTTACTTTCCTTTCTAACTTGTTATTAATTTGATTATCAAATATCTCTATTCATAGAGTTCAATAACCAACTCTGGACTGTTCACAAACTCTGAATTAGAAGAATTCAAATTAACAGGACTTTGCTATTTCACTCAAATTAATTTGAAAGTGTATGAGGTTATATAAAAAATGCACAGAAAAAACTAACGTCAATATGAGCTTAAGAAAATGTTCTTCAATGGTGAACAAGAAGACTTCAAAGAGGCCTGGAAGGACTTATATGATCTGTTGCTGAGCAAAAGGAGCAGAATCAGGAGAACTTTGTGGACAGCAACGACCACACTGTGCGAGAGATTTTTCTGGTAGACCTGGAATTTCCTAATAACGCAAGAACTTAAAAAAAAAAATTTTCAATGGTCTTCTAAGGCAAAATGCATTCCACACTCAGAGAAAGAACTATGGAATTCATTCACAGAATGGAGCAGATCATGCTTGTGTGTGTGAGTGTGTGTCTGTGTGTGTGTATAATATGTTTTGATTTGTTATATTATTTCTTCCATTTATTTTAGTTCATCTACACAGCATGACAATAGTGAAAACGTCTTCAATAGGAAAGTATGCGTAGATCCTATATAGAATTGTATGCCATCTTGGGAAGGGAGGGGTGTAGTAGGGGAAGGGAGGGGGGAGAAAAATCTAAGTTTTATTGTAGTGACTATAGAACATTAAAAAAGAAATTTTAAAAGAAAAAAAGAAAATTTCCTTCATACTAAACCTACTATCTCTTCCATGTTCTCCAAATCAAACAAATCTTCTGTAATTCTCAATGGAACCAACCAGACCTCCAAGTTAAGTAATAATTTTGTCGCTGCTGTCACTGAGTCATTTCAGTCATGCCCAACTCTTCCCGACCCCATTAGGGGCTTTCCTGGCAGAGATACTAGAGTGATTTGCTGCTTCTTTCTCCAGTTTATTTTATAGATGAGAAACTGTAGCCAACAGGATTAAGTGACTGCTCATGGTCACACAGCTAGTATGTGTCTAATACCGGGTTAAATCTAATACATATGAAGTTTAGTAGGGATAAATGGAAAATCTTATCCTTGGGTTCAAGGCAATGACCTCACAGGTACAAGATGAGGGTGTCAGTTTATCTGAAAAAGATCTCAGGGCTTTAGTGTACTACAAGCTCAGTATAGGCAGTCAAAAGTGAACTTGGTAACTTGGGCTGAATTAAGAAAAGCATAATATTCCATAAATAACAAGTAGCACCACAGCATTATGCTCTGGTCAGACTAAATCTAGAATATCCCATTCAATTATGGGCTCCACAGTTAAGAAAAGACATTGATAAATACCCAGAGGAGAGTAATCAGGATGATGAAGAGCATTTATTCCATGCCACAAGAGGATGAGTTGAAGGAATGGGAATATTTGGCTCAGAAAAGAGAAAACTCAGGAGACACAGTTATCTTATACTATCTGAAGTACTATTATGTGGTAGATGGATTACACTTGTTCCATTTGATCGTGAAAGGGGGCAGGAGAACAGGAGTGAGAAGGGGTGAGGGTGAAGGTGAGAGAAATGACTGTTTTTCTCATATATTAAGAATTATTAATATTACTTCCTTATTCAGAAATCAACCCCTGTAGGTTATTCAGTCAGTCTTTGAAGGACACTGCTGAGAAATAGGATTGCCCAAATCCTTGGGGTGTTTTTCAAACAGAATCCAGTCTAGGTGAGATCTTGCCCTAAGGAAATAAGCTGCTGTTCCAAGGGACCTTCCATTAGACTTTAAAGTAATCCAGCTTATGGGGTGGACAACCAGCCAGAGTACTTTGGACAAAGATAGATTCTTTTGTCCAGAATATTAGAGGCACCTGAGTTTCATGATCAGGTCATGTTCTCGGATGGAGTAGCTGAAGACCTTTAACCCATCTCTTATTATAATATCCATTCTCTCATTAATGGTTAACCAATCAAGTTAATTTCTGCCCGTTAGGAATTCCCATTCTTCCAACGATACTTAAAGTTCCAGCAGGACCGCCCAAGTCTGTCTTTGGTTTGTGAGAGAAAGTCAATAACCACATTTGGTTAATTACTTGCTGGCTACAATTAAGGATTATTATTATTCTTAGTTACCCAGAAATTATATCTTTGGGACTTTTCATACATCACAAAGGGTTGAGAATATAAAATTAGGAACCTTGAGGAGGAAGCCACAAAAGCAGGCCTGAGGTGTAGTGGAAGTGGAAGGTAGACACCCCCACCCCTAAGGAAGAATTTCTAGCAAGAGCTAGCTTGCTAACCACACGTTGAAGTAAAGATTCCTTTTTGGACAAGAAGTAAACTACAGGGATGTGGAGGTCTCTTTCAACTCTAAAATTCTGAGATTCTGTAAAACTATTTTGTGGTTAGACAACTTCTTTAAGTTTCAAATATCCACTATAATATTTAATTTTTAAAACAATACTTTACCAGAGAAGTTCTTGGAAGGGCAGATACATCAGTTCCACTTTGTGGCATTGGAATGCTTTTAATTAATTCCAAAATCCCTCTTAATTTTTTATCTGAAACTTGCAAAGAAAGTAAAGGCAGATGTCCAAAAACTTTGAATCTATTCCAAAAAGAAGAGAAGTCATTAGCAATGAGTTTTAAGTTAATTAAAAAACTAAACTAAGAGAAAATTATATTTTTCATATTTTTCCTTCAAATTATTCACATGCAGATACATAGTTATTCCTAGAATTCTGATTCTCCCAGATTTTCCTTTCATTTTTAAACCTGTTCTAATTATGGAATGAAAGGTTCGCCTCTCATTTTAAACATTTCATGCAGTAGCGAAGGAGGGTTTTTTGAAGAATTTTCTCTATCCTTCTAAAGAGACTAAAGAGAAATAGTTTTAGATATTTTAATGTACTAGGGGGCGGGGGAGAATGGCAAAGCTGAGTCAAAAAGAAGACAGTAGAATGTCTGAGCTCTCCTCTCATCCATTCAAGCCTAAGCTCTTTCTTCGCTGCATCCTTCTAGACCAAGATTTCCAGAAGCTAAGGATCCAAAATCTATTCTCACCTGCCTCTTTCCTTCCAGGCCTGGGTCTCTCCTCTCCATGCTTGAAGTAAAATTATCATGCTATTACCCTCTAGACAAACAATTTAAAGACTCATAGGTCAACATTTATGCTATCTAAAATCCAAGTCATCAAAGATGAAGAGAGAAGGTACTCCTTAGAGTGAGTGTTGAAGAAAGAGACTATATGAGATGACCAGTGAAAAGGGTCACATTGATTGGAAAGACAAACAACTTCAGCCTTGTTGGAATATGACTGGTCATAAAAGGACAATTAAACGCTAGTTATCAGAGAATAATAATCAGACTTTTAATGTGTTGGCAGCATAACAGCACTATTGGCAATGATGATGACGATATTAGTGATGCAACAGTACATAATGTCAAAGAAAAAATTGATGCTGATTGCCAGTTCTTAAGTATATCACAGGTGAGAAATCCAAATTCAAACTTGAGTTAGAGTCTACATGAATAAAGATCAGTATGGGGTGGGGGGGGGGGGGCGGGGAACCTCTAACCCTAAGACCACATGTGGCTTTCTAGGTCCTGAAGTGCAGCCTTTTGACTGAATCCAAATTTTACAGAACAAGTCTTTTTATTTTTACTAAGACATTTTATTTTGTAAGTTTCAATGAAATAATCCTCCCAGAATGACTGGCACAATTAGAACATTATTAAGCCACAAGAACTAAATTGATGGCTGCTATGTTCATTATTTAGTTCTATCTTCCCCTGCCTGATTGGTACCAGCTATCTTTTTTCAAAATACTTCTTCAAAAGGAAAATGTGGATGAACATTTTCCTCTGTTGGCAGAGGTCACGGATAAGCAGGATGATAAATGTAAATCATCTGAAGAATATGCAACTGCTAATAGACCTAACTGGCAAATACAATGAAAGGTTCACTTACTTTGAGAACCAAGATATCACACTCAAACTAGCATTTCAGCCTCACCTACTTGATATCACCAAGGCTCCTGCTCTGTAGATGACATTTTAAAGTCATTCTCTGAGGAGAAATATGGAAAATGCAATAGAATACCCCTACCTTTGGCAACATGTCCAAAAAATGTTTTCTTGCTTTTCAATCACTTATTGCTACAAATCTACATTTTCCTACCTAACCTAAATCAAGATGCCTTTAAGGTCACAAATAACAAATACCCATCAAGAAGATCAACTGAAACTGCAGACCTCCATGCTGCAACCAAATATTTAAACACTTTCCAACACAAAACAAAGAAATTAAAATGTTAGTAAACTTTAAAATTAATAGTTTTAATTTTTTTAAATTATTAAGTACTTAGCAGTAAGATTTTTACAAAATAATATACTTTTTATTTGAAGTATATATAATTGAAGTTTCTTGAATATGGCCTTCGTTGTTTACAGCTAAATATTAATGTCGCCTTCCAACAGGAAAAGGTTCCCACCCAGGATTAGTACAAGCAGGTATTATAGACAAAATATATTCTAAGAAGATCAGTAAAACACTTCTATTATGGGTCATCTCCTCAAACAAGTAATTAAATTCATTATTTATAGCTAGACATTAGAATGGTTTGTTATTTGCTTAAACAAGGTAATCTATGTGAATTAAATGCATTCAGTCAGATACTAAAATGCATGTTAAAACAGACTTCCCCACATCTTTTAAAAGAGCCAAACATATGAAATACTTTCCTAATGATCCAATTACCAAAAAACAAAGTCCTTATAACCAAGAGATGAAACGTACTTAGGCATTCTTATATCTGTGACAACCATAGACTTGGACAATTCCACATTAAAATGCAGTGGCTCCAAGATATGCTGACGAGAAGACTTGAGTTTTCGAGCTTCTTTCCAATTATCACCTAGAAATGATAAAATTAACTATACGTATAGTTGCCATGTATAGGATCTGAAAGCTTCAGCATAATCCTGAAACTTCCCATCATTCTCTGTTTATTAACATCCTCCCTTGATCACAGTGATCTCCCAGGTTTGTTTTCTCCACTTCTTTCTGCTCTTGCTGACCTACACTCTTGAAGGGGTTCCTAACAAGCCAGAGGTATTAGATTAGGGTAATTGGAGAGGAAGCTAAATCTTTTTAGAAGGAAAGATAGGCTGCAGAGAGAAGACACAGCTCAAGACTGATATTCAGAAAAATCAAATAGTAACCAGAATTACGTAATTTAGCTCCCAACCAATCATGTGCAAACACATTGAAAGACTGGGTGTCTTTTTTTTTTTTTCCTAAGAGCACTCATGGCATCAGTGGAATTTTGGTGAATAAAGTCATCTGCTCCATATAGGGATAGTATGGCAATCGTAAGGAAGTATGTAACTCCAGATTTCATTCTTTCTTTACAAAATCTCCCAAAACATTGGCATGGATGGTGTTAAGGAGTTTTAAGAACTGATGTCCATAAAATATGCAAATCAACTCCCCTAATAAAATTATTAACATACAGTAATATATTGATTTTGTACAGGAAACCTGACAAATTTCTTTACAACTTCGTGTTTCTGCACTTTGTCTCTTTGGTTCTGGAAATGCAAACTAATTTTTAATATAAGCAAAATTGGGATATAATTTGAAAGATAATTAGAGCATATCCTAGAACCAAGTTTGGATTATCTTGGTGTAAACACTATTTTGGATTAAAAATTGACAGTTTGGAAAAAGAAAAAACTAAACTCTAAGTCCAAGACAATCCTTGAATTATAGTCAATCCTATTACATCATCTGAGTTCTCTAACTCTAGGAATGTGTCATACCTAAAGGAAAAAAATTCCAAAGGATGAAACGTCTGATAAAAAAATACCCAAGACTCAAAGTTAGAGAATACAAGGGGAAAAAATTATCTATATTAACTCACCAGGTATGCTAAAAAGTAGCTGTATGCTACTAAGCTGAACATCAAAATAATCATAAGCTCTGGACATAATCTCTTCAATATTAGTCTGGCTTATTTCAATTTGTGGTAACTCAGATCTACTCCTGCTTGACACCTTAAAAGGAAATATTATGAAGATGTATTTTAAACAGCTCACAGTATGCCTTCACTTTAAAATGTCCATTTTTTTAGAAATATAAAATAAATAACTAGAAACAATATGGATTCATAGATGGGAAAAAACATAAAGACTGAAACAAGTTAACAACCTGATTTTTTCACAAGAAATGCATCACAAATTATGTGGCTCCTCCTGTACATCTTCATTCAGAGATGTACTAAACCAACCTGACTACATGAAAATTCAACTTATTTTCAAACCCAAGGAAAGAGATTTCACCTGCTAATTTTGGTAACTGCTTATATGTTAAAAAAAATTACATGTACCACAGCATATTATCTACCAAACTAGGTTTCATTTCAACAATGACAAAGAGGTAACAAACACATTCAAAATTATCAAAATAATATTAAAAATTTTATACATTATAAATGTATACCTTTAGATGACCAAGATCCAAGAGAAGTATATTTGATGCAGCTGTATAAAATCCTTTTTGTGGGATAATAATGTATGAAGCCTTCATATTAATTTTGAGATCAAGAATTTTCTGTGTTTCAATAACATACAATAAACCTTTAAAATAAAATAAAAACTTTATAATTGATCATTTTTTAATTACAACTAGAAAACAATATTTGTTGCCTAACTGATACATAAATTAAATATTAAGTAAATCTCATGAGTTTTATATATGGTTTTAATATACATACTACAAAGATAATCGACTTTACAAATGTAATCATCATAATACAATTAAGAAGATTTAAAACTGGCTGAATAGTCATATGAAATAAAAATTAACAATTAATGAACTAATATCACTATGGAAGTCTCCAAGAATACAAAAGGTCACTGTCTTCATTAATCAAGAAAGGTGATGCTTCTGTCCTTTAAGAAGCCACTCTGCTGAACCCATATGTATGTAATTCAAATTAGTTTTTATAGTTATTTGGGTACATGTCTCATTTCCCCTAGAACAACATGGCATCCAAAGTATTACGATAGGCGCAAACTGCAACATATTACCAATTGTAACTAGAACACAAGAAGTAACATAAAAAATATTCAGGAAAATGCGAGGTTAGAAATAGAGGTGAATTTAGCAAGGAAGTATCACATAAGAAGACTAAGGGATAACAAACAGAAAGAAAAAGAAAGAGAAAGAAAGAAAAAGGAAAAACAAGACCAGACATCAAAAAAAAAAACCACATTGAAGAACAAATTCAGTATTCTCCAAAAAAGTAACCAAAGGTTTAAAGGTACAAATTTCATTTTGCTCCTTCCAAGTATGAAAGGGACGTATTAATTACTACTTTTGAGGGGAGGGGAATTCATAATTTTACTGATATAGGAAACTATCAATCAAAGAAATTTCTTCCCAAGGACAGAAGAGTAAGTGTTGGACAATTTACATTCTCAAAGAAATTAAATGAGGCACTGAGAGATTAATGACTTGCCACGGGTCATAGGCACAGGATGTATCAGAGGCAGAACTCAAATCTAGAATTTCCCATCTCTGAGGACTGCCCCTCACACTACACCAAACTGCTTCACAATTACTACCACATTGGTCTTTAACAGTAAAAATATATCAAATCAAGTTCCATAATAATCTGTGTAGAAAAATAAAAATTAAAGACTATAACCTTTAAAATAATAAATTAAGCATTTCTTTATGCATTAAGTGATTTTGTCCTTTGATTCCCTAGCAACGAATATTGGCATTTACCTGTCGACGTCTTCTCACGAAATTCTTCCAGTTTTATCAAAGTTGCTGTAGTTAACTGTGCCAAATGAACTTCTTTTGGGGGCCGAAAGAATTCCACAATAGCATTCACTGTTTTCTGTGAAAATACAATTATCACTAACATGATTACACAAGCTTATTTCTACATGGACATCAAAGAAGAAGCTATGATGATGGATCTTTACTTACTGCATCATATATCATTTCCAAAGGCTCAGCTTCTACAACACATCTTTGAGCAGCAGATCCATCTAATGGGTTGGTCTCAAACATAATTTTGAACAGTGAAGAAGACTCATCCAATGAAGAAAGGAGACAAGGTTTTGAGTCATAACTGGATGAACCAGTAATGCGAAATGAGTCTATTTTGCTTTCAAATCTATATGAAAAAAAACGGAACAAAAATTAATACACAAAATAAGCATTTTCAATATTAAAAATAAAAAACTAAACAAAAATTAATAGTTTAAATAAAAATTTTCTAATTCTCAGCCAATAAATTCAAAGAAAAATATTTTCTATCTGAAGTGGTAGAGCTATATGTGTGTCAGTCTGCTTTACTGGTTCTTTATTCACATCACAACCACAAAAAGTGGCTGTCCTTCAATGTTCTGTTCTGAGTTCTCTTCTCTGCTCCCTCTTTATTATCTTACTTGGTTCAATTATTATTTGAATACAAATATTCCCTATCTGAATACATAGCTCTGATCTCTCTCCTGAGCTACACTGTCACATCACCAACAGCTTTTTGGACATCTTGAACTGGACACCCCATAAGCATTCAATAAAATCAAAACAGAACCCTTTATCTTTTATCCTCCAAATCTTTCCCCATTCCTAAGTTCCCTGTAATACTGAAGGTACCACCATCCTCCCAGTCATTCAGGTTTGTAATCCTTGGTATCATTTCCCAGGTATCATTTTTGATTCCCCATCACCCTTCACGTCCAATTAGCTGATAAGTCCTCTTGGCACTTGACCTTTACAATAACTCTCAGATATATCCCTCCCCTTCTCTTCACTCACACATCACCTCTTGCATGGACCACTACAAGTCTTTTCATTATCTCCCTGCCTCAAATCTTACCACCAGTCCAACCTCCACTCAGATTGTACAGTGATTTTCTTAAATTACTTCTTAAATGCCACCCCACTACTCAACAAACTCCAGCAGCTTCCTATTACCTACAGGATTAAATGTAAAGTCCAATTTCTGACACGCAAAGCTCTTTAAAACCTGGTCCCTCCCTTTATTTCCATTCTTCCTCCACTTTAATCCCTTCCACACAATCTAAGATCTGGCTGTTATATGCTACTTGCTGTTCCTTACACCACTCCATCTCCTCTTCCTTTGCATGGATTATCCTCCATGTCTGGAATATCATCACTTCTTACTTCACCTGACTTTCTTCAAATCTCACTTTCTGCAGGATGTCTTTCCTGATCCATACAACCACTGGTCCCTTCCCTCCTTAGATTACCTTTCACCTCTTCCATCTATACCTTCTACATGCCAAGTTATTTACATGTTGCCTCACACATTCGAATGTCATCTGCCTAAAGGCAGAGACTATTTTTGCCTTTCTCTGGATCACCAGTCCTAAGCATAATGCTTGCCACATACCAAGTGCTTAATTAATCAATGCATGTTGATTTTATATTAACTTCAGACTTTCTCACTAGCTACTCAATGTTACAGAAAAGCTAGCATTTACCATATAAGTTCAACTTTAAAGGGAAGTATCATCAAATTCTATAACAAGAGTGAAACAATAAAAATGGTTGAATGCACACTGCTTCACATACCAAAAATAAGTTCTGGGCATATTTTCAAATTATACAAAAGTTAGAAAAATTATACTTAAAATGAAACTTTTAAAATACTATTACACAGTAGCATGCCTAGAGAAATACTGAAGAATAAAGGAAGATTCTGACAGTCTAATTCTCACACTGTGATCTTCCCTCATAATAAGATTAAAATTAAGACAGACGGGCTCTCACTTTATTGCTTGTGCTCCTGGTCGTTGTATGATCGATGTGCTGAATTCTCCTAAGGAAATAAGTACCAATTCAGATTTTTTCTGGTTTTCCCTTAAGGAAATATGCATGCTGTCCAAGCGTAGAGATAATTTTTTGGCTTCATACTAGGGAATATGTAAAAAAGCATAAGATGAAAACTGAACAAGAAATGAACATACCTATTATAGTTCCACAACCTGTATTTCAAATACTCTAAAATACTTTAAATACATTTCGTTATTAAGTCATTATATGACATAAGGAAATAGGCAGCAATTCTTAATCTCTATTTGGCAAGAAGAAATGTTATATTCACAAACAAATCATACAACAAAATGGCTATACTACAAAGATAAGCATTTGTTCAATCACGTCTGATTCTTTGTGACTCCATTTGGGGGTTTTCCTGGCAAAGATACTGAGTATTTTGCCATTTCTTTCTCCAGCTCATTTTACAGATGAAGAAACTGAGGCACACAGGATTAAGTGACTTATCCAGGATCATAGAGCTAGTAAAAGTGTCTGAGGACAAATCTGAACTCACAAAGATAGTCTTTCTGAATCCAGGCCCAGCACGCTATTCACTGTGCCACCGAGAGGCCACACATTTGACCATATATTGGTCGAAAAACCCTTCAAATGTAGTATGTATATACTCAAGTTGTTTTCCCTGGTTCTCCTAAGAGCCAATGCATTAAGGAATCTGTGAGGGCTGGCAGGAATATGGCGTCAGAGCCAAAATTCTCTGGCTTAGCTCTTCTTGAACTACCAATGAAGGATAAATGAATTCAAAATGAGCCACAGCAGGCTGAGGAGCCTCCAGTTAGCCAAAATCAGAAAGGATTTCTCTACCTTAAAACACAGGACCAGAAATCAATGCTTTAGTGCTAGTCCTAATTCATAAACTTTAGGGAACATATTTCTTCACAACCATCTTCTTTATATGTAAAAGGGGTTTTGACTTAATAACCTCTAGGACCCAATCAGCTTTAAAATGTCATAATTTAGGATCAAACCCTTGTGTTTTTCTTATCACTATTTCTGACATAACAAAAGCTTAATCTTTTAAGAAAAGCAAAGCATTCAATACAGATAAATGAAGTAAGCTATTTTATATACACACACTTATTTCATACTCCACACTTTTCCAAATATAAAAAATAGATTCCACAAAACAAGAAGGTGACAGACAAAGACATGGCTACATCAGACACATAGCAAATCTCCATGTAACGATATCATACTGTTTTAGGCAATGTCGGGTCCACAACGGTCTCACTGTAGCCGATTGCTTCATAGAGTTTAGCCTTCTCTTCAGATGTCATGTATTCTTCGAGACCTAACAGATTAGAAATAAAAAAATAACAAGATAACGTTAACTGTATAGCTTAGCTTTTCTTAATGTTTTCAACATGCAGTTACTTCTGATGTTTTGATAATGCCTACAAAGAATTCTAAAAGAGTATACAATGTCAGACATAAAAAAAAATTTTAATATTAATTACCAGCTTTTAAAAAACACTTTACTTTAAGGGACAGAAGGCAGATGGAATAAAAGTCTAAGCTGATTATGAAATGGAGTCTGAAAACTCTCACTCAGATTTTATTTTCTGAAATACCGTGAAAGTTAAATTAAGAAATTTTTTTGAAACAAAGCATCCACAAAATGAAACTGACCATAACTAAACAAAAAAATTCATGTTAGGTAAAGAAATTATGCATATATACCTCTTCAACTATTGCTTGCTGCCTTTAAAAAAAATAAGGAAATAGACTGTAAAGTTGCAGGCAAACTGTTAAGAACAGATAGCAATTGCCATACTACTACCCCTAATTACATTTCCTTTTTGTCTTTGTACTCCCAACAACAGCTGCTGCCGGCATCTGCACAGCTTTTCAAAGTCTGCAAAGACTCTTAAAATCATCTACCCTTACAACAATCATGAGTGACAGGCGCTATATTATCCACATGTTACAGATAAGGAAACAGACAGATGGGAATGACTTCTCTGGGATCGCACAGGCAGTGCTAGCCAGCTGCCTCACCTTCACGGAGCTTCCCTCCACCACAACCCAACATCCACTCCTTCGGATTTCCACCTCTTGCTCCGAGAACTACACTGGAATCGATACAACCATTAGCTCTGAAAGAATGGCAATGTTCTACTCACCTTTTTTTTTTTACTTCCTAGACTGTAACTCCCTGCCCTGGTCACCACATTTCCATAGGAGTATTCCTCCTTATTAGAATATAAGCTGCTTGAGGGCAGAGACTGTTTCACTTTTGTATTGGTATTCCCAGTGCTTGGTATAATCTTGAGGACATAGTAACCACTTAGTTATTTTCCATTCAATTTGTTCACAAAACAATTTTATCTAAGTCATTACAAAAATATTAAAGAGCACAAGGCCAAGCACAGATCCCTGGGGGAACTTATACAGGAAGTTTATTGGGAAAATTTCGCCATTTCATAAGATCCCATCAGGTACTCCAATCCATCATCATCCTATGTTCCTCTGATTGGAGAACAGAGCAAAACTTCCATTTAAGGAAGGAGTTCAGCTCACAGCACCTTATCGTTCACCAGGCTGCTCTACTTTGAGACTTGTAGTGATTTCCCACCACCTACTTTCCCCAGCCCTTCCTCCCCTGCACTCAATCAACTTTTGCATTTTTTTTCCTATTTCTATCCCCAGGGCACAAGAGTGCTAGTTAGACAGTAAGCTCTTAATAAATATTTATTGACTAACAAAACTTCACCAGAAACTTCTTCCCAAGGTGACAATGAACCAGAAGTACATATCAAGTCATTAAATTCATTCCAAATCCATTTAAGGCAAATCCATGTAAATGTAAATATAGAATTACATGAATTTATTGTTTTAAAAGCAAATTTTTCCTCACAACTTTAACTTCATACATTTAAAAAGACTGGTGACACTAGGAATTAATTAAATGGACATACTTGAAGGTTTAGCTTCTGCTTGCTCATTACTACTACTGGTTGACTCTGTCCAACTCCACAACCAAGTAAACCACCCTCTATATTCTTCGCGAGATGCTCCATAAATTTTGAGTCCAGCTTTCTTTATCTATGACACAGTAAATGAAAATTATATAATTAAAATTATATTAAACTATTGAATATAAAAATGAATTTATGAAAAAATTTTGATGAACTAGCTTAGAGCTATTAATTTAAAAAATAAATTCATGCTTCTCTTTCCAAAGTCTATATGGTTAAGCAAATAAATGCCCTATGTACATACTTTTACAAGAGAACATATACAAATATAGATTTATCCAAATTACAGATTCAAGAGTCTTACACCTCTCTATGGTTTTTAAGAACTGGTGCTGACAGAGAAGTTTCCTTCTTATTATGAAAAGCAAGAATTCAATAAAAAGTCATTGTCCTTCTATAATAATGTATTTTTCTTCAATAAATTAAAGAATTTAAAGAACTACTATCTGCACACAAAGGAACCAAAGATTAAAATGGATAAAGCAGGGTCTTGGGCCAAAGTATTTTAGGTACATAAATTAGAATCCATATGAGTTTATCCTCTGATTTCAAAGACCTTGGTTTTGTTTTCCAGTCATTGAAAAAATATATAAATTTACCTCAACCTCTGCTTGTTGTCTTGCCAAAATGATGTTAAATACATCCAAGACCTTTTCCAAATGCTGCAAGTAAAAAGAGAAAACATGTTAACATCATCCATGTAACTTTCCATGGGACATCCTCAAATTACTGTAGCGTAAGTTAAAGGAATGTTTGTGTGTCAGATAGGTGACATGGAATGAGCAAGGTGAGTAACAAAAGCTGGAGAGCAGAACTGAAGAGAAGTAAGTATGAAACTGGAAAACATCTTATTTTTCAAGTGTTAACACTGGAAAAGCATTGCCTATACTATTAACTGTAGCAGACACTGCCACAAGGAACAGAAAAGGGCAAAATTTCAAAATATGTGCATATTGAAACAATACAGTATAGCATTAATACCACATCTATTCAATCGCCTTAATTTAAATATAAACATATATTCAATGAAGCTAATTCTGATTTAAGGTAATAATGAGGACCTTACACTTTACTTTTACAGAATAACCACAGACATAATAAAGTGACCAACTGACTTACTGCCAGTGCATTAAAACAATGATTTTTATTTTGCTTCTTCAAATCAGTTAACCAGCATCTTTTCAATGAATGGCATACCTACTTTGTAATCAGCACTATGAGTTTTGGCTTAGGTGAAATTAAAAAAATGAAAGGGATCATCATGAAGAGGAAAGCATCCTGGATGAAGGTAAGAGACATCGGCTCTGGTCCTGATACTACTAAGAATTAACCACATGAGCTGTGGTTCACCTCTCACTTAGCCAGGCCGTTGTTCCATTGAGCAAAACAAGAGAATGAGAATGGTTCATTATTACTAAGCTCTCTCCTAGGTCTAAGCTTCTAGGATTTTGTCATCTGTATTTTCAATAAACTAAAAATTTACCCACCGAAAGAAAAATGAACAAGACTACGTGAACAGCAATGAAAGTATAAAATTAGGAGGCACAGATTAAATGTGCTAAAACTAATTCAGAGAAAGAAGAAATCAGTATAAGACACAGTAGTTGAAAATCTTATATGGATTTGATCTTGGACTTAATGGATGAGTAAATTTTTGATAATCACAGAAAAACCAAGACGTTATGAGCACTGCAAGCAGAGTATATAAACAATGACTTGTGTGCAGAAATTAACACGACATACAAGGGAGACTAAGAAAATTCTTACAATTAGCATATAGGATCTAAGTTAGCAAACTATATGAAATAAGGTAGAATGACTGGATTGGTAAACCTTAAACATCCGAAACTCTAGAAAGCCAACGTTGTAGCATTTGTAGATTCTTGATCAGGGAAATGACATGGTAAAAGTTTAAGGTAACCCTGACCCAGGAAGACTCCATAAAGTTCAAAAAGCTTCCAGATTTGGTCAAATTCTAACAGTTTGGAAAACTTAGCAGAATCTTTATCAATAGCATATAAATGATAGTTAGGAGAATAATTCCTTTATGGAAGTGAATATAGAGAAAAAACAAAAAGAGAAACACAAGAGGCAGATGTTAGTAAAGGGTACAAATAGAGAAGAGGTGTCATTAAGAGAAAATAAGAGTGGAATCATGAAATTGCAGCTCTTGGAAATCAAAAAAAATTTCAAGTACTAGTCAACATAATCACAGTTGTTTAAAAAAAAATGCTAACCTGCAAAGATCTTAGAACTTCATCAGTTGGCTTCGTATTTCTTATCTTTCTCTTATAAAGCTCTTTATACTGCTTCATGTTTTGTCTATGTTCACAAATGTGTTTCCATGACCACATGTGCAGCCTGGGCTCGACGTTGACTTTAAGAATACCAGTTATTGCGTACTTCCACCTAATGAAAAGAAAACATGCAGAACAGCTCTGAGATAAAGTTGAAATTATATACATATTCTAAAAGTACATATTGATGAAGTAGTCATTCATTATCTCAATGAAAAATTAACCAGGTGATTTCTCCTCTTCCGCTACTCTTTTTGTCAGTTACAGATACTAGCACCTTGGCCACCAAGAAAGAAATAGTAAAAAATTGGACTGAGTCAATCTTACTACTTGTACAAGGAACCAAAAAGAAAGACAATATGCATCAACAAAGTCAGTCTCAGAGTCAGAAACACAAGTATTGAGGCGTCCCACCTCTGATACATACTGCCTATTTGTCTGAGCAAATCACTTAACAACTCATCAATTCTTACCAGAGGCAGTTAGGTGGGACCGCAGATAAAGTGATGGACCTGGAGTCAGGAAGACCTGAGCTCAAATCCAAACTCAGATACTTACTACTTTTGTGACTGTGGGCAAGTCATGCGACCTTCATTTGTCTAAGTTTCCCTAATTACAAAATGAGGATAACAGTACTTACCTTTCAAGGATCGCAATGAAAATCAAAAGAAATTATTTGTAAAGGTTTAGCACAATATACGGCACATGGCAGGTATTTTATAAATGCTTATTTCTTTCTTCCTTTACCTTCAAAGGCTGCAACAATACAATTGCCTGCCGATCTATATTAGTTAAAGAAATTTCCTCAATGTAGTTCCTTATGTTATTAAAATCAAAGGTCTGGTTAAAGAAAAGGAACCAAATGAAAAAAACATTTGCTAGATTTTCAAATTTCATTTTAAGAAAGTTAAGGTAGCTTTATTTAAATGAACATAATTAACACGCCATGAAGTAGCTCAGATATTGGAAGCTGGCTCAATGAATAAAAAGCCAACATGTCTAAAGGTTCCAGACACTGAATGTAAAATTCAACACACTGGACAGATAAAGCTTTGGAATTCAATCTGTAAAAGAATATATTCAGACAGTTTATCGTATAAGGCTTTAAATATTAATAATGTTGAACTTGAAAATTTAAATTCAAACTTAAAGGAAATGTTTTTGACTGGGAAAGTTCAGTTCCTCTAAGTAGTAACTTGAAAAGAGTTATATTCCAAATGATGTCACTTCAAACTTCATATTTAATTTCAAAATGTAAACATATAAATTGATGACTCCAGGAATAAATAGTTATCATAATGTTAACCCCAGACTAATCATGTCTAAAAAATACACAAGAATCTACAAATAAGAAGGTAGAAATTCATGAGTACAGAAAATAAACCAACAATGCACCCTCCTCTTTTTTAAATATACAAATTATTCCCAGAAATTATTTTTAAGTGTCATTTTATAATTTTATCTTAAATAAAACATCTTTAAGAAAAAATACGCTCACCATTTTTTGGCATTGTGGCGAACATGTACATCAGGCCTATACTTCCTATATGGTAGATTTTGAGTCATCATGTCCACTGATTCAAGGAGTTCCATGATACTGAAATACTGATAAATGGAAAAAAAGTAAACGTTCTTAAATGTCTCAGAAAAAAAAAGTATTATCTAATCACTGAAAGTAAGCAAATTACAGAGAAAATATAAAGTATATAAAATACACTGCTTGCATTTTGAACATTATTTCAAAAATTCATCTTTCATTTTTAAAAATATATAATTGACAATTCAAAATAATTTACAAAAGCAATATCACCTGTAATTTATTCAATTCAATGCCTATATCTTGCAGCCTAAAATCCAAATCGATTTTCGGGGTAGAAAAATCTAAATCTGCTCTGCGATTCATGCGGAGTTTGGCTTGAGCTGATATGGGACGGAATACTAGAAAATAACATAGATTAAAAAAAATTAAATTGAGAAAACAGGTCAGTTTTAGAAAGTCTCTTTTTCCATTGTGATTTCAACCCTCAAAATACTAAAAATGGAGAGAGTTTACAATATACTCTTTTTCCCCCTTTTCCCTCTGTAACTCCTGGTTGTAAAAATAATGATAAAAATAGTTTACACCAGAGGTTTCAAGTTTGTATTCAAGGTCTCTTGGCCAAAAAGCTCCAGATGCAGTGGGAACTAGATTAAAATGTAACTGAGAAATGTTTAACAAAACAAATAAAAATACAATACAACTTTGATAATGTTAATTTATGGTTTTCCATCTCAATTTGAGGCCGACAGGAACTGATTTCTATTTTATTTTGATACACTGGTTTACACTTTCATATTAGATTATTACTACAAAATGCTTCCATAGAAATTACACTGCACCTCAGAGAAATATGCCTAAGGTCATGGAGCTAGTAAGTGACTGTGTCAGGACTTAAACTCATGTCTTCTGACTTCCAACTGCTCTCTCTACTACTGCTGGTCAAATTGCAGCATCTATCCTTAATCAACTTCTAGAAAATTTCAGAGCTAAAAGGTATCTAAAAGACACTCTAATTAACCTTTGAAGATTTTTTTTTTATCTTTTCTTTTTAATCCATATATATATTATCTCCCTTGACTAAATATAAGGACTAGGTAAATCACATATTAATGTGAAATGAAGAAAAATCTAAAATACACTGAAGTTCCAAAATGAGAAGTAAAATAAATCATTTTATGTTTGTGCAAGGTACTGCAGTGGGCACTAGGGATACTAAGAAAAAAGCACAGTAGTCTCTCCATTTAAAGATCTTATTTTCTACTGGGGGAAATAAGTTGTAAATAGTAGGTAAGTAAATAAGAAATTTGTACGAGTCATCTAGAGAGATAGAAGAAAAATGCTGACAATGGAAGGGTCCAGAATGGCCTTGTGAAGATGCAGACACTTCAACTGAGGCTCAAAGGGAGTCAGAGATTTCCAGGATTAGAAGAGATGACTACAGCACTTGAGTAAACTTGGTAAAACCATAGAGGTGGGAGGTGAAACACTGAGGAGAGGGAACACCTAGCAGTACCATTTAACTTAAAGAGAGCATCTGAGAAGTAATATAAATCAGTCTGGAAAAACAGGTTGGATTATCACAGTTGTGGGTATGCTGAAATATAAGATGACATTTATATTTAACTATTTACATACAAGATATCTCCTTAAAACCAAATATCATATTCTATAAGTAGAAACAGGAAGAAGTCTATTATCTAGGCTGCTCAATTACAGGTTTATAACTTTAGGCAGTCCAACTCAAGAACTGAGTTAGCTATCATCAACAATAAACTTCCAATAATAAACAATTCTTGGATGTCCAGAGTGTAACAATACCAACTTAACACCTATATTTTTCCTTGTTGCTGGAATATTTTCCCATATTCCCTAATAGCAAACTAAATAGTAACAAAGCGAAAATAAAAACGTAAGGTTTTTTTTTGAGAATAATATAATAGGAAAAAAATAGAAAATTTAATATGAAATCTCATTAAGTATAACATTTGAAGCCTTTGAAGCCATTTAAAACTTAATGGCCATTAAAATCTTTAAAAAAGGAGTATTACTCACCAAAATCATAATCTGCTGGGATAATGTTTTCATGGACAACTCCATACTTTAAGCTTTCCTATTAAAAGACAAAATTAGTTTTATTTATGGTTAACACCAACATTGTAAAATAATTTGACATTCTGCTATTGCACATACCACTGACCTGGTAAAAGCATCTATTTTTTACAATCAAACACAAATTCAGTTGTAACACAAGACATTTACCATTGACAAAATAAGAGTAGAAAATTTAAAATAATCCTTCAAAAATGAATGCTATAAAAGAAAATTGCTAAAAACTAATGGTCATTTAGATAACTGGGTTCACTGAAATCTCCTGACATATTTTGTCTAGAAAGCAACTACACATAATATAGATAATATTATGTAAACATTTTTCAAACTAAAATATCCAGTCACAGGCATGTGTAAGTGCTTTATATATAGCCATAAAGTAGTCTCCCTAAGTCCTACTCCAGTGTTAATTGTGGCAAGGAATGGACTCTGTATTCTCAAAGGTTATACCCATCAATGTATGCCTGGTTGGTCCTACCAAGCAAGGAAGTCATGCAGTGTTGGACCAAAGATGAACACACCTTCTTTAGCTTAATCTGGAAAGGCTCACTATCCGATTAAGTAACGGATGATGAATTTTGGGCCCCAGAAATTTTCATCTCCCAAGTTATTGAGGGATTCTTCCTTAATATGAGTACCCATAGTGAAAAAAAAATCACAAATTCTTAATCATGTGAATTAAGCAAAGATATGACATTAAAATGTACTTACCAAAGATTTCTTATAAACACCATACTTGTGAAACATCTTAGAATTCACATTCCAATAGCCAAAAAGGTTATCTAAACGTATTAGCTGAAAATAAAACAAGTCTATATAAGGTTTCAATTTATTTTTTGAAGTTTTCTTAATTGTAACTTTTAATGTGAATTTTCAATAATTTTCAATTAAGCAGTAATCATGTATTTGAGCAAATGATAAGATTCAAATCACACCTCTCTACAAAGTATTACTTTCCCTTCTTAAAACAAAAAAAAAAAAGATTCTCTAGTCACATGTCAAGATATGAAGAAAATAAAATGGAAGTTAACATGGTCTATGCTTTACCTTACAAAATACATTCTCAGCTGCATTATGTACAGATGGCTTCCAATCTTGATCAGTTGTCTAAAAAAAGGAAAACGTCCCAAGTGAAATCAAAGTTTATCCAACGGTTTACTAATAGTCTATATTTATAGCATTAAAACTATAAAATGGCTCTATGCACTTTTCCATATATCTCATTTAATGTATAAAACAATATAAAACATATGTTTTGAAATTATTAACACTCCCACTTTACAGATAAACAATCTGAGGCTTAAAGAGATTCTGTAACTTGTCAGAGACAGCAGTCACGTCATTACCAATCACACACATAAATTAATCTAAGAAAAATAGCATTCAGAGAAAGACTAACAGAGAAGTCAACCAGACAAGCAAAAGAGAAACAGCAAATGGCATTACACATGAAGAAAAAGTACAAAAATCATTTAAGAAAAAACTTTAATGCACTACAGGTTCCAAGTCCATAAACAAGTCTTGCAGCTGTTAGCACTAAGAACTTGAAGTCGACTAGAAATAAAACAACAACAAAAGTGGAAAACAGACAACTTCGACAAGACCCTCCAAATTTTCAATTCTGTTTCCCTTAGGATGCAATGGCAGTGACTCCTAGGCTTTGCTAGCATGCAAACACAATTTTCTTCAGATCATACAGCTAATAAGTAAGTAGCTAGGCAAGACTAGAAAACTGTTATTTTTTAAATTGACATATGAACATAAATTAAAAGTAGCACACATGTAGCATTTAACTACTTTATGATTTATGACAGCAAACTAAAATCGCATGGGAATGCCACTTGAACTTATATAATAATGTTACCAATTTTCAAAATTCCTAGCTAGGTCATATGTTCAATTTTAAATAAACTTCAATTCCAGGTACCAAGTAACAACATAAATGTCACTGAATCTGGAGCCCAAAGACTTCAAATGCCTTCTCTGTCACTTCTTATTCATGTGCTTGGAAGCAAACCACTGTATGTATCCATGTATTAGTTTCTTAATCTGAAAATAGTTGGGTAGATGATCTAGAAGAAGAGAGCACCTTCTAAGAACTGGGGTCAGAGAGGGCAAAGGCTCCACTCTATGAAGCAGCAAGAGTAATCAAGAGAATGACAATTTGGCTGGACCAGAGAAGAGGAAGTAGAATAATGTACAATGAGGTTAGGAAAAGAAGTCAAGAAGGTGGAGTGAGAGGAAGCATTTTTTGTCCAGTTCATTCAGCACACCTTCTCCCCTACAACCTAGAAAAAGTATCAGCCCAAATGCTGATCAGGAAAGTTAAGAACAAATCCTCCTTCTTTTAATACTTTCTGAAAACTAGAATTACATCAGCTTCATCCTTAAATGATGAACTAGTTGCTAACTCTAACATTTAATTTTGTATCTCCAATTTCAGATTTTAGCAGGTAAGGGCAGGAACTAATCAGCACATATGAATATTTTTAGGTGTTTGCATAGTTACATTAAGCAGTTAAAATCAATCTACTTATCTTTTTTTAAAGATAAAGTACCTCCATGCTGAAATTCTGAAGAGATATTCCACAAGACATTGGTTTTTTTCGATTTGTAACCTAAAAAAAATTAAATGCAAAGGAAAATTTCAATTTCAAAGAAGTATTCAATAAGTTCACATTTTAAAAACTGTCTACATTTTAATGCTCTATAATACCTTTTTTTTTAAAAAAAATATGACACCATTGCATTTGATTAGGGCCTTGTAGTTTTTCAAGTGCTTTCAAATTCACTATCCCATTTATTTCTGAGAAGGTTAGATACTGTCCCCACTTATAGATAAAGTCAGGAGACTTGCCCAAAGTCAGAAGACTAACCAAGTGGCAAAGCAAGCACTCAAACACAGATCTTTTGACTTTTAAGCCAGTTCTACTTCCAAAAAAGTAAGGATGGCACTCTTCAAGAATGTTTAAAACTTCTTGCAGATGCTAAATTTATAAATACAATGATAATAACAGCATTTTAGAATAATTAGAATATAAAATGAGAAACAAAGTCCCACATTATTATACATTACAAAGGATGGCTATAATTTTTCAATGTAAAGACAACCCTATAGAATAACTTACATCATCTTCATATCGGACATGGATGTTGGAAATTTTTAACTGAAGATTTTTTATTATCTGTGAGATCAGCTTTTCTGAAAAACTATCTTGCTTCTCTTCCTGCAGATTTTCTATAAAATACAAAAAAAAGTTTACTTGGAGAGAAAAATACAGTTTTGAAAAAATCATATGCTGATGAAACCACCACAAATAAAAGGTTTAGATGAAAGTCACTAAACACACATATCACATATAATATTACTCAAATATCAAAACCATTAAGAAATAATACATAACTATATAATATGTAGTTTACAAGTAATTGTTTATAATAAAGTTTTAAATAATTGTATGTCTATAAAATACAATTATAAAATAATTTATTAAAAATAAAAATTTATATTTATAATAAATTATTTTATAATAACTTGTTATAATATTTTATAATATCTGTATTCATAATTGTTAACAGAGGGAGTGTGTGTGCACATGCGCATGCATTTTTAAAGAAAACTGTGTCCTGGCAAAGAATTAGAGCTACAGAACCAAATTCAGGATAGGCAAAATATGGAGCATCAGCATTTAGCATATAAGGAATTAAGAGTGTGGCATCTTTTGTACTATCAGTATAGCTTTTGTTTTTTTATTTAACTTGATCACTTTGAACATTTTCTCACATTCTCTCAAATGACCAATGTAATATGTTTAGCTATCATATAACAAAATACACTCACAGCACCCCTATGTGGCCAAGATATCTACAACTATGCAAATACAAGGTTTAGTCACATAAAACTTTACATAGGATTATAGATTTAAGTTAGAAACCACTTAGTTCATCATTTTCATTTCATGTAGAGTACATGTAGACATATACTACAAAGTGAGGCACAGAAAGTTTAACTGACTTGTCTATAATGTAAGTCACAGCCAGTAAGTGTCTAAGGCAGGATTTTTAACTCAGATCTTCCAGACTCCTAGTCCAGAGACCTTTCCACTATGTCATGCTGTCTATTTTATCACGGATAAAAAAATTTTAGAGCTAGAATGGATCTTGGGGATCATCTAGTATAACATTCCTCCATTCCCTGCCATCATTTATGGATAAAAATACTGAGGTCCAAAAATACAAAATAACAGCTTTTTTCTTCACTTTCTCCATCCATTGAAACAGCAAACTAAAGCAGAAAACAGGCATCAGAAGAAGTCTGAGATCCCCATATGGGTATCCTATACCTAGAAAACAAAGACTCTTGCCTAGTGAAATACTAGTAACTGGCAAAAGGGGAAAATTGTGCAGCTCCGGAATTTAAGGAGCTCCCAAAAGAACAGATAAGTATCAGTCACAGAGCAGGACTTAGAGAACCAGAGTACAAGTTCTGCTTACTCAGTGATGAGGCATATATGTAGAAAGAGATTGAAGATAGGGAGAAGCAAAGATGGAATGAAGATATGAAGCAAGAAGAAAGTACTAAGAGAAGACACACTGAAAAGACAAAAGTTCTGTGCTTGGAGGATAAAATCACTCCATCAGAGTTCAGGAGACTTTAAAAGCAGAGACGGTTCAAGCTTGCACAAAGGAGTGAACTTGAGGACCTCTAAGGAAGGGCAAAATAGATCTTTCAGGAGTTAGAGACAAAACTAACCAATATAAAAACCATAGAACAAAACGTCAACCTGATTAATGAGTTAAGCTGCCTCCAAAAAAAAAAAGCAATGATATTGTGAACCAGTAAATCACCAAGCTAAATACCCTCAAAAATTTATTTAGTCCCTATTTACAGGCAGGATATTATAGGAGGCCTGACTGATACACATAGGTATGTTATGATTGACAGATAGATTAGGTAGATAGAGAGAGATAAATAACAATATAAGTTATCATTGCTAAATAAAAAAATAGTCAAGACAGTAAGTTTTATAAGAAATCAAAGAAAGCAGCAATAACTAAGTGCTGAGATAGTTGAGAAAAAGTTTATAAGAAGGTAAGATTATTTAAATACTTGGTAAGAAATATGGAACTTAAATAAGTAGGGATCTATGGAGGACATTCCAAGTAGGATAAATGTGAATAAAATTATAAAAAAGTTGGCATGCAAGACTGGGGAATGCTAACCAGCAGACAAGTTCAATTGCAGAGGAGAATTTACACAGGGAAAGAGAGAGAACCAGAATTGCAACGGTAGGCAAAAGTCAGATTGTAAAGGGAATCTGAAAACCAGGATCAAGGATTTAGGTTTTAACCTGGTCCTAATAAAAAGCCCCTGCAGGTCTTTAAGAAATAGGGATGGAAGTGTTTTATGAAGATGAATCAACAACATATAGGAAGAGTTGGAGGTAGAAAGAGTACAGAGGCAGTAACAGAAAGGTCAATTAGGATTCACTATAGTACTATAGACATGAAGCAATGATGGGCTTGACTATGGTGGTAACAGTAGGAATGGAAATTACAAGGACAGACATATGAAAATTAGCAAGGTTTGATGACTGCCTAGATTTTGAGATGTTGAGGCAATTAAAGATGAGTTTTATGTCTGGCTGAACTGCGGAATCATTCTTTGAGGCAGAGAAGTCTGAGGGGAAAGTATATAGCTCTACAACTAAGGTTGTCATCTTGTGTCATGGACCCTTTGGCAGTCTGGTGAAGTCTATGGATTCCTTTCCATAATAATGTTTTTAAAAGCATAAAGTAAAATGCATATGATTACCAAGGAAAACAATTCTGCTCAAATATGGCTTGTTTTTTTTAGTTCAGAGATCCTCAGTACAGAACAGTAAAGTGAGTGCAATTTCAGACATCAAATTTCAAGTGAGAGTCGATGAAAAAATACAACAAAAAGTCAGAAATGAAGAACTGAATTTAAAAAAAATGACACAGATTCAGGCATCATCTCTGTACAGACAGAGGAAAACTGGATTGTACTCCAAGATTTCCCCTTTTTGTGTAGTCATGTACTTGAACTAGAAAAAATAAGTATGTTAGCTGAAAATATGCCAACAGTATGACTGAAGACCACCAGGTACAAATACTAGAGAGAATCCTACCAACCTGCCCCATCTGCCTACCACTATGAGAGTAAGGCATTTGATCAATGGCCACTGAATGAATGAATCCCCCAGCCAAAGGGAAAGAAAAGTGAAACACAAAGGCAACATATAGCAATGATGTAGGGCTCTACCTACCAAGATATTTGCTGAAATTTTCATTCATTGGATAACAAATTCCTGACTGGCTGACAATTTAATCTCTCAGAAAAGTGAGTTAGAAATAAATATAATTTAACTGGTGAATATAATCTAAACAACAATGAAATGAACAAGAATAACAGATTAAATAAGTAGGAGTGAAAGTCACTTTCTCCCAAAGTTTCTATGTTATCTTCAATCATCAATTAATCAATAAACATTTACTAAGCATCTACTATGTGCCAAGCACTGTGTTAAGCACCATGGGTACAAAAAAGAGGCAAATCAATTCCTGCCTCAAGTTGTTTACAATCTATTCTCTTAAGTTTGAGATATCCAAAAGGGGGGATGCAAGATGCAGTTAGATATATACGCCAGATTGTAAGAAATCAGATGCGCAAAAGTTCTAAGAAATGTCAGATGTGATCCTATAACCTTAAAATCTAAAAAGGAAAGATCCTCAAAAGAATTGGGGTTCTCAGAAACAAAACTGTGACAAAATGTGCCAGTGTTCTCAATGAAAAATAAAAGTTAGAAGTATCTGAAAAGATAAAAGTGGATGCAAAAGTTAGATCTCTGATGAACTCTAATTTTTTAAATGGTATGTAAAAAAAGACTGAGTAAGGGGCATGGAACTAAGGAAAAATGCAAACCACTGGCAGAATCCTATAGCATCAGGAATTAAAATACAAAAGACCACAAAAAGGTCTGCTTTAGCTATGTTCTACTAAAATACAAAAAGGTCTACTACTTTAGCTATGTTCAGAACAATAAGACAAGGCAAAAGGAAGTCCACTGCTTGGGAAAGGTGTGCTAACAAACGACAAAAAGCAGAACACCCAACTCTTACTTTGTTTAATTCACTCAGTTAAAGAAATTGCACTTGTCATCAAAAAGGTAGAATGAACATGGCTCAGAAAGCTCCGAAGCTCAAATTAGTTAAGGAAGGAGACCGAGAAACTAGAGTAGACCCAGACTGGGGTGACCACAATGGGAAAAGGACTCAGGGACGTTCTAAATGAACAAGAACTAGGGATGTTAACCAAAAAAAGAAGAGCGAGTTCTTCATGAGGGGAGGAGAGGGAAGCACGACAGTCACATTCAAGTACTGAAGGGCAGTTATAGCAAAGATCCGTTTGGATTAGCCACAGGAGGCAAAACCACAATCAATGAGGAGAAACTGCAAAAACACTTGGCCTGCCATAAAGACAAACTCCTTGATTAGAGATGCCACCAAACCAAGAACAGTGAGCTTCCATTCCAGTTTAGCCAGGTATCTGCTGCCTTTCTTACCTTTATTTGCCATTTTCTGTTTTGCATCTTCTATTCTCTTTAGTTCATTCTGCTTCATTTCAAAGAGATATTTCTCTTCTTTCTCTGCATCGTACTTAAAAGCTTTATGAAATAAAAAGATTAAAATAAAATATGTCTTTCAGTGTTTAATCTTAAAATCTCTTTATGTAATTACTGGTAAAAAAAAATAAAAGCTAAAAGTGTAAAAAAAGAACTTATGTAGTAATTTTAAAAACAAAAAGCCATGATATAGCACATCCCTAAAGAGAGTTTTGTTAAATATAAGTATCAAATACAAAAACATTTTTCATTCATTCACAATAGTCCATTTAAATTATACTTTTTTTCCCTTAAAATTAAACTTACTTGTTGAAGGCACTACAATTAAGTAAATTCCATCCAATACTGCCTCCACTGGCTGAGTGTAAAGGTTTGTCCATGGAATCACAAGATCAAGTTTACCTACACAGACAACAAAACTCCATAACCATTAAAACAAACCATTTTCAAAATATCATAAAGTATTTGTCAGGAAGAGATGAAACTACTTCCTAAGTCAGTGGGATTTTTGTCTAATTCATTACAGGTAGTATTTTTAGCATATTATTAGTTAACATAATTAATTCTAACTTCAAATACATTATTCCCCTTCCCTGGTTTTCCCTAGTTTCCCCATTTCTATTGCTAAACTTATGCTAACTAGGGAAAGGAATTTTGTATGTAGTTACTAAATATGACTATAGGAACTAAGCAATTACTTAGTATATTCTCTCCCCCAGTAATTATATATGTGTGTATATATATAAACATATGTATATGTGTGCTTATATTTACACAAATATATGTGTGTGTCAACATACATGTGTATCTGTGTACATATATATAAACATATATGTAGATGAAGGTATACTTATGAACATTTGTAATATCACTGACTCAGTCCTAAGTGATTTACTTAAAGCACACACTTCCTACCTGGTAAACTCCAGTGGCTCCCTATCATCTCCAGGACTAAATACAGAATCTTCTTGCTCTGAAAGTCCCTGGCTAACCTAGCCACTGCCACCCCCACCCCCATCCCCACCCCCACCCCATCCTCTGCACCTTTCCCATCTTCTTACACTTTATTCCCCAACACATACTTTTCAGGCCAGTGACGCTGGATGTTCAGCTGTTCAGTGTAACTCCTCATGATCCCATGGATCGTACTGTACGTGGGGTTTGCTTTGTCACTTCCTTCTCCTTTGTATTTAAGTGACTCTCCCAAGATCACATACCTCTAAATGTCTGAAGCAGGACTTATACTCAGGTCCTCCTGACTACTCCAAACCCACTGCTCTATTCACTGAGCCTCCAAGCAAACAAAGGTTAAGTGACTTGCCCAAGGTCACATGGCTAGGGTCTGAGGCCAGATTTGAACTCATGAATTCCTGACTCTGAGGCCAACACTCTATCCACTGAGCCAGCTAGCTGACTCCTTCCTCTTCCACAAACAACATACTCCATCTCTTGGCTTGGGTATTTTCTCTGGCTTGGAATTTTCTCCCCTCCTTATCTCCAACTACGAGTCTCTCATGCTTACTTCAAGTATTAACTAAAATCATCCTCTTCTACAGGAAACCTTTCCACACCCCTCTTAATTCTAGTACCTTACCTCTTTTAATTATTTCTTATTTATTTTTCTATATAATGTGAAAGGAATTCTGATTTTTATAATAATCGATATGATATGAATATACTTTAGTTTTTCAGAAGTGCCTCTTGTAAGAGAGCTCACAATGTAGTTTGAACTGATCAATCAAACCCTGACAAGACTCACAATCACTGGTTCCTCCTACCTATGTAACTGAAGTGAAAAAAATCAAAGGCTATAGAACCTGCTCCAGAATTCTGGTCCCATGACCCACCAAGTAACAACCCCCAAGGACTTGAGCAATATTGCTCACACAAGACTCCAGAACTGTTGTATTGTCCTCCATTTATGAGTTTGTCTGGGGAAACGACTCAAGCCCTGGGAATGACTGTTTTATATTCTACCTTCCCCGCCCCCTTCCCACTTGTGATTTACATATACAATCTCTGTCTTCACTTCAGCAAGATGGAACTGTGATCAGAAGAATTTCTGATTCACAAATCTGTTCCTCACAATAAAACTAATTTTGATGAAAATGATGCTTAATACCTGTCCTTTCCCCTTACAGAGTACCTGACATAGTAGCATCTCTTCCTTTTCTCTTTGCTTTCAGATTCTCAGGGTTCAAAGAACTCTTTTTCCCTCAGAGGAGAGGAGTGGGAAAAGACACACACTGTTGCACAGAGACTCTTAAATGCTCTTCCTAGTTCAGAAGCCAGTTCCCTATTCACTATACCATGATATCCCTGTATCAAAATGGACACTTTCTCAAAATTGATCAAATTTATCAACTGAATTTAACTTACCTATATGTCCAGCTTTGACTTTAAATGGTACATCCAGTTCACTCTAGAAAAAGAATAAAAATACATTTCACCAACACAATAGATTCCTTTGTGTGTGTGTGTGTCCATCCCTTGCCTAGGTAGGAAATGCAACAGCCATACAAAAACCCAATACCACTATGGATCAATCAACAGGGAAGCTTTGACCTGCTCTATTACTAATCTGCTTAGGCAGCCTGATAACCTCCATTCCAAGAAGTTCACCAAATTGGTGCCAGTGTCAATGAAGATACCAGAGACCCTACTGCAGTTCAGAACTTCCAAGCTCAAGAAATTTGCCAGCCCCAGCTTCACCAGCAACAGGAGTAACAGGAATGTGTTAGCTAGGTTTTTCTTCCCAAAGTTGTTTGGGGACATGTAATAAATAAGGAATCCTTGTGTTGTTACTGTTAATATTACCTATTTATTTCTCATTTGGGAAAAAATTCTGTCTGTATATACAAAAGTATTCTTTTAATTTATTCTCATTACTAAAGTATTCAAAAACAGGAATTTTATTTATTAGTACCTAAAGTGAATTTTTTCTGTGGAAGACTTAATGAAGGTAGATGTCAAATTCACCATCTGTCAATAACAATTTAGCAATACTAAAATAACTAATATTTGGCAATACTGAAAAAAACAGCTCTAAAATTAATGTAATCATAAGGGAAAAACTGGCATTACTGTACTTGAGTAAAATAGAATTTTCCATAATACGTGCTTTTAAGGTAAAACTGATTTGAGAATTCATCAGTTCAAGAGTTAACTTGAGAATAAATTATTCTGCCATATCTTGCTTAAGTACATGGCAAATACCTTTAAAATCATATTCTATCTAAGCAATTTATTTAAACAATTCCTAATTGTTATACTTTTACCTATACTAAGCTAAAGTTTGTTTTTTAAAAGTATATAAATAAAAACATTTGTTAAGAGTATTTATAGAGTAAACATGACCATAAGGGCCATTAACCTGTTTAAGAAAATAAACTGGCATGCCAAAAAATGTCATCAATTATTGGTTTTACCTGGTCATTAACGACAGAGCCTCTACTCAGAAATACAAAGGGTTCCAAAAATTCTAGTGCACTTTTAAGATGCTTAAAGCTGCACTAAAATTTTTTAACACCCTACATTTGTTATCATTTAGAATTATTGCTTTGTGATGAAACTAGTTAGTAATAATAAAAAAAAAAACCTTTAAAAGAACTTGACAGCATAGACCTCCTTTCCCCTATTCTGTCTGAATTAGTGGGGTTTTTGGTTTTGTTTTGTTTTAACTATATAAGCACTGCTGTCAGGAAGGATTTTAAACAGAATGCTAAGTTTAACAATGGTAATTGTTAGTGTTTAAAAGGGAAATCTAGAGAACCTCAGGTTCAATCCATGACTTGTCAAGTCAAAAGATAACACAAAAATCACATCTTTCCTAATAGCAAGAAATTGCTGAAGAAATGCAAGAAATTCTGGCTTTTTATTCTTTAAAATACCACATGATTACTGAGTTGCAATGACAAAGAAGGACAAGTCCACTTTCACATGTACTTCCTTCATGTCCTACTTAGCTCCCACACATGCATCTGTCTTCTATCCCCAGTACTTCAAAACTCAATAGGAAAAACTAAACTTCCCTGTAATAGCATAATTGCTTGGGTCTGTTGGTGAATAAAAATTCCCCAAAAACTACAATTCAGTAATAATAGGGGAATGATAGGGAGCACAGTATTTAGAATTGGAAGAAATCTGATTAACCCCTCCCACACACAAGAGCCTTTCTATAGCATTCCTGACAGATGAGTATCCTGGCAAGTTTGTGTGAATCCCTTCAGTAACAGAACACTATTACTTAAGGTAACCCATAAGAACTGTAATCTTAACATAATATCCTGTAGAGATGGACCTCACTTTAATTAAGCCTGATATACTGGAGATATGTGTCAATGTGATTACAGTTTAAACTTACATTTACCAAAAATACAAATTATAAAGTGGTAATTTGTACAGCAGAAAGATTTTTAACAAATAGATTTCCCTTAAGAATTTTTTATAAAGTCATCTCTCTTTTCATTCAACTTAAATATAATAGCTGTGGAATAAAGTACAATATAATAAAATCCTAGATTTAGAGGTAGGAGAGACCTCAGAAGACATTTAGTCCAATCCCTCCATTTTAAAGAGGAAGAAACTGAGGCCCCAGGAGATTAACCACAGAGGCAGCAAGTAGCAGATGCGATGTGAATCCTGATCTGCTGACTCCACGGTACCAGCCATCCAGAACTCCCAAAGTGAAATGGGCAAAAAGGAAAGTTCACTCATGTTGCTACTTTCCCTACTAAATGTGATTTGCGTTTTTCACAAGTATATACATAATTCAACTCTTCAAAACGTTTACCTAATCCCTTTCAAATTCATTTTTACTTTTTTATTGGACTTGTGATTTCATCAATATTGGGAAAAAATTTCTAAATTTCTAAAATCAAGTTTACTGTTTTAAAAGTAGTAAAGAAAAAAGAAAAAAAGAAAATGTTTCACCAAAAGAATTGATAAAGGCTATCTATAACAGAATTCTCTTTTGAATTCTTTCTAAATGAATTATATTTTCAACCCACAAGAATCTAATTTTACCTAGTAAAATCTCAGTAAGATACATGCTTATAACTAAATTTATTAATATTTTCCTAATTCTTTATATTCAAAACTTACCAATGCAGTTTCTTTAATTTCAAGATTCTTAAGGGCTACAGCTCCTAAAGCAGAAAATATATAATTCAAAATCTTTATATTTACTGAAAATTAACATTAAGATATACTTTTACTTATTTTTTCATTATGAGCAAACTTTGACACTTTTTAAAGATTCATGATTTCACCAGTATGTACTTCTACCACTGATACAAATGGAAACCCCCTCCAAATAATATTTATTAAATTCTTATTGTATACTGTTAGGCACTGGGGCAAGTAAGACCAACATCCTTGACCTCATGTCTATTAACATGGTCTATGGTAAATGAATTTAAGAACTGCAGAGAGTGCACTGCAAAAATATTCCAAACAGGGGAGATAAGTTGAAGGAACTGCTGTGGTTTCATTTGGGAAAGAAAACACATGATAGTAGTCAAGTGCATGAAGGGCAGTAGGGAAGTGGAATTACACTGATTCTGCTGGGTTCCAGAGGACAGAACTAAAAGTAATGAATGGTTGTTGTTGAGAACTAGATTTCTGCTCATTAAGGAAAGATTTCACAACTGTTAGAGCTATTGAAGAGTAGAATGGGCTATTCTGGTTGGTAGGGTTAGTCTTCAAGCAAATAGCGGTTAGCTACTTGTCATTACTGAAAAGGTTCTTGTACAGGTTGGGACCCTCCCAACTGTGTTATATAAAGTACAATGTGGGACACTGTTGCCAAGAGGAAAGGGGAGAATTTAGAAAGATTTCACAAAGAACACGGTTTAGCTGGGTTTTAAAAAATGAGTAGAAAATCAATAGAAAAAGAAAGCAAGGGAGAATATTTCAAGTATAGGAAAAAATATGAGGCAAAGGAAAATTCAGAACATAGAGGATATATTTGCAGAAGAAGAAAGTTGTCTAGCTTAACTGGATCAAAGAGTGCAAAGAGGCAATTATTGTAAGATAAAGGCTGGAAAGATAAGGCTGCGTCGAGACTGCACAGTAGCAAGAAGGAATTTGTAACCAAATTCCCATCCACAAACTCTTCTAAATAGATCTAGAAAATGCAGCAGACCAAATCCTGATGGGGAAATGCAGAAAAAGTCAATGAGTCTTTGTCTGGGCCAGCATATGAAGTCAAAGAGATCTGCTGACAATGGGCACTGGGTTAGTGTGAACATGCCAAGCAAGCAAGCATTCCAACACTCAGAGGCCATGCATCAAGCCAAGGAAAGGTGCTAGACCCATAATGGATTACTGCTAGACTCCTACTGGAACACGGTGGCTGCTTTGTTATTCACTACCCAGCACTGGATCATAGATCCAGGAAGGGATGATGAGGGGAATAGTATTCCCAGGCAGAGAGCCCTAAGAAAGGAGTTAAGTTCAAAAGTTAGCACTAGCAGCTTGGCTCAGACCCCAGGAGCAGAGTGGGATCTAGCACAGCCTGCAGAGGGATGATAATCAGGCCAAGAATCCCAGACTCAAAGGGAAGCTGCAATTCAGCAGCCTGAACCAGCACAACTTCCTAACTGCCTGATGGGGCTCATCCTGCACCATTCCATCGTTTCTCTGATCAAAACCCACATCAAGAACTTGCAGAGCTCAAAGCAGGGAGGGGGGGGGGGTAGCAATCAGAGTTTGCCTTGGATTAGATCACTATGGGAGCAGTAAAAGCTTGCAGGTCCCCAGCCTCTTCCTGAGAGACTGGAATACCGCAATACTCAATACTTCAAGAAAGCAGCAACACAAGCAAAACTTCCCTCCAGAAGTGTGGCAGAGCAGAGAATTTTTATTACATATAATCAGGAAATAAGAACTACAGGGAATGGGGTATAGAAATGTATCTTGCCCTCCAAGAAAAGAGAGACGATAGGGATATGGGAAGGGTGGGGTGTGATAGAAAGGAGAGTACATTGAGGGAAGGAGTAATCAGAATGCAAGGTATTAGAAATTGGGGGGAGGGGAGAGATGGGGGAGGGGAGAGATGGGGAGAAAAACTGTACATGTTACAAAGTGAGGTAAAAGCAATTAGTATTAAAACAATTGACTGAATTAATTACTGAGAATAAATCAATGACATCTTTAGTTTGGGGAAAAGATTTCAGTCTAAATTCCCTAGAGGAAGGTAACCTCGGGTAAAATTTGGCATTGATGGAAAAGTTAAGGTTTTAATAGTAAATTTGATTTTATGATTGCTATTTAATCAGGAACTAGAACATGTATAGAAAGGCATGTAAGCCACTTATGACTTGCCTCAAAAGATGTTCCTTAGCCAAAGTGAAATTATAATCATATTTGAAACCTGGTTATTGGAACTTGACATTTTTAGATGCTATGGGACTATTAAGTGACTGTCTAACTCTAGGTATGGGTAGCTAGGAAGGCGGTCTGAGCCTCCAATCCATGATGCCAGTAAGCTGGTAAGATGCTGGTATGAACTGCATAAGGTGATCTCATGGGAAGGGGAGGAGAGTGGCTGTTCAGCCTGGGCTGAGGTAGGACTCTCCTGACTCAATTTCCCCATTGTCACCTGGCAGACTTTAAGCCTGACTGAATGCAAGTGGATAATCTAATCCTTCCTGGAACTGACATAAGGTTGGGGAGATACTGTATCCCTGCAATGTCCCTACTCTTGGTGGCAATTTCCTATAGTCAAAAGGTTTGTAAGCTAAATACCAGATCCATTCAATTATAGATTATGGGTTGGGGAACATCTGAGTCTAAAACTAAGCTTTTAGGCATAGGACTTTAGACCAACAACAATAAGTTAGGGTCCTTTAATTCTCAGTAATACTGTGGAGACAATTAGGTCAAGAGCTTGTGAAGTTAGCAACATAACTATTATTTGTGTCTCAGTTCGTTTTTGTGGTCCATATTGTAAATGCTTTAAAAAGAAGTATCACCTGACCAAAAGTTTGAATTGCTTTATCTGTCATAAACTGTGTTAAAAATAAAAATTTTATAAAAAATTTTAAAATGTTTTTATAAATGAAATAAAAATCTGTGAGGAAAAATTGGAAAATAAATGAAAGTTATGGCAGAATTGGAAAGAGAATTAACAGTATGGCATTAACAGCACTTTTCCCAAGTAATAAATTTCCTAAAAATTAGGAGAGACCAAATAGAAGTCAATGACTATGAGATAACAAGAAGTATTAAAGTCAAAAGGTTAAAAAAAAATTAGAAGCAAATATAAGGTATTTCATAACATAAAAAACTGACCTGGAAAACAAGAATCAATGGGCTATTTGAATGGAGAGACAGACAGGAAAACTGGACATCCTATTTCAAGAAATCTTAAAAGAAAACTGCCCAAATCTCTTAGAACCAGAGGGCAAAGTGAAAAAATTCACCAGTCATCTCCTGGAAGAAACCTCAAAATAAAAACTCCCAGGAACATCACAGCTAAAAAACCAGAGCTTTCAGGTTAAAGAAAACGTACTACAAGCACCCAGAAAGAATTAGTTCAACAGTCAGGTTCACACACTATTTCTCAGCCATGACAATAAAGAGCAGAGGACTTAGAAAACGATATTCCAGAAGGCAAAAGATAAGGGCTTACACTAGAATAACTTACCAGCAAAACTGAGTAGAATGCTACAGGGGCTAAAATGCTACAGGGGTTACAGGACCTTTAATCGAAATACAGGACAAACAAGCATTCCTGATGAAAAGACCAGAGTTGAACAGAAATTCTGAAGTCCAAACTCAAGAGTTAAGGTAAATATGAGTGAACAATGATAACTGAATGATGACAAACTGCTTAAAACAAGGATACACAAGGATAAAATGCTTACATTACATCTACAGGGAGATTATATATTTGTTCTTTCTGAACATCAAGAGAGTCTAACTAAACAAGGCCTGGGAAAGGTTCTATTATTACATAAGAATATATATTAGAAAAGAATGTGACCTGCCACATCTCATTCTTAGAGGACTCCCACTATCTGCTATTTTCATTCTTTCATGCATGCTACTAAGTGAAAGCAGAGAAAATCATGCAACCATTCTCACTGGGAACACTAAAAATTACAAACTCAACTGGGCCTCACTATCACTAGGCAATTCTTATTAACCAGCCTTACCAAGTCACTGTAATCCCTTATCAACTATCCTTAAACCAGACGTACAAACTCACTGTGGCATTCTACATAGCAGCTCTTTCATTCCCCAAAAGTCTCATGACTCTTCCTCTTTCCACCTTCTCAATTGAGAGCCCAGCCTCCTATTTTACCAGAAAAATAAAATTCAGTTAATTTACTACGATCTCCCTTCTCTCCTATTCATCTCCCTTCACTCAGAAGCCTTCTGCCACTGTCTTTTCTTTCACCTGTCTCACATGATAAAGATGGCCTGACTCCTTACCAAGGCCCACCTTCTGCCTTTACAAGCAATCCCATTCCAACTTGTCTCCTTCAACAGATTGCCCCTTTGCGATCCTCACTCTCACTTATTTTCAATCTGTCCCTGTCTACTAGCTCCTTCTCTAATGTCTAAACATGGCCATGTCACCACCATCCTCAAAATACACTAATTTGATCCCTTCCATCCATCTTATCAGTTCTGCCTTTGTGATTAAACTCCTTGAGAAGGCTGGATATCTACCTCCACTTTCGATGTTCTCACTTCACAATGCAGTTTATGTTTAGTTCTAACTCTTGCTTCTTGGTCCACATACAGATTCCTCAGGAGACAAATAAGATGATGTGGTACTCCCATCTCTTTGAGTACTTGCCATGTTTTGTCATGATCCACACAAAGGTTTTAGTGTATTTAAGGAAGTAGAACTACATGTTTTTCTGGAACTCTCTAGTACAAACAATTTAAAGGGAAAGATAGTTCTCAATCATTAATAGGTGCATGTGATCTGCTTAAATCACTGGAAGCCTAAGTCTCATGTGGTGGAAGGAGCTTGCTGAATGAGTGGAACAGGAAGGGTGGGGGCAGAACCTAGGGGACGTTAGTGAGAGTAGTCAGGGCAGAGGAGAAAGGACGAGGTCCAGGAGAGCAAGGCTCATGAGTGTTTGCTTGTGAGAAGGCCCAGTAGGGTGGGAGAAGTTTGAGAATGCCTTTATCCCCAGCAGCGCTAATTGTATACAGACTTCTTGGTCACTATAATGAATTTTGTTTTCTGGTTCTGGGATTTGGTTTTCTGGTGTCTGAATAAATGGTTTTTCTTCTGACTTCTATAAAAGTCTTTTATACTTTGCGATTAAGAACTGCAATGGAGGGAAGGAGCCAAGATGGCGGAGTAGAAAGACACACACATGCTAGCTCCAAAACCACAGCCTATTAAATATTTGTAAAGAAGAACTCCTAACAAATTTTGGAGTGGTGGAAGCCACAGAACAATGGAGTGGAGGAGATTTCTGTTCCAGAAAGACCTGAAAAACCTTCAGCAAAGGTCCGTCGTGCAGGGGACCAGAGCAGAGCCCAGCCTCGCACTGACTATGTGGCCCTGGGAGGAGCACATCCGAGCAGGCTTCAGGGATAGAATCTCCAGCGGCCGCGAAGTTCCCTCCACCCACAGGTGCACAGGTCAGTGAGAGAGACT
Organism: Potorous gilbertii; assembly: GCA_028658325.1. Taxonomy (NCBI): domain Eukaryota; kingdom Metazoa; phylum Chordata; class Mammalia; order Diprotodontia; family Potoroidae; genus Potorous; species Potorous gilbertii. Next base: position 57,471,925 of record CM053769.1, read on the forward strand.
GTTTGGTGGGCCAAGAGGGGAGCAGGGTGTCTCCATAATTCAGGCCCCCTCGGGAGGCAGGAGCAGAGGCCCCGGCAGCCAGGGGCTACCGGAGCAGGCAGAAGCTCAGGACCATTACTGAAGGTCTCCTCATAAACCCCCTGAGGGAACTGAGCCTGGGAGGCAGCCCTGCCCCCACCTGAGCACCAGAACTTAAGCTCACATTGAATAGCAGCCAGGGCCGGCCCTGAAAGCCCTGAGGCTGGGGAGCAGCATTTGAATCTCAGACCCCAAGCACTAGCTGGGCGGACCTAGGCGGCGGTGGAGAGGACACTCAGAAGTCAAGTAACTGGCTGGGGAAAAAGCGCAGAAAAGGGGGAAAAAAAAATAAGAGCATAGAAGATTACTTTCTTGGGGACCAGATGATTCCCCCCTTCCTTTCTGAAGAGGAAAAACAATGCTTACCATAAGGTAAAGACAGAGAAGTTAAAGCCTCTGTATCCCAAACATCTGAAATAGATATCCAATGGGCTCAGGCCTTGGAAGAGCTCAAAAAGGATTTTGAAAATCAAGTTAGACAGGTGGAGGAAAAACTGGGAAGAGAAATGAGAGAGATGTAAGAAAAGCATGAAAAACGGGTCAATACCTTGATAAAGGAGACCCAAAAAAATGCTGAAGAAAATAACACCTTGAAAAAGAGGCTAACTCATGGCAAAAGAGTTTCAAAAAAGCCAATGAGGAGAGGAATGCTTTCAAAAGCAGAATTAGCCAAATGGAAAAGGAGGTTCAAAAGCTCACTGAAGAAAATAGTTCTTTCAAAATTAGAATGGAACAGATGGAGGCTAATGACTTTTTGAGAAACCAAGAAATCACAAAACAAAACCAAAAGAATGAAAAAATTGAACCTAATG
>CM053769.1:57473314-57511148 GCA_028658325.1 Potorous gilbertii
ATAGAAAGTTATCTGACCCTACAGGACAAAAGAGAAGATGGGGTAAGGGAAGGGAGGGAATGATAGAAGAAAGGGCAGATTGGTGATAGGGGTAATTAGAATGTTCAGTGTATTGGGGTGGGGGGAGGGGACAAATGGGGAGAAAATTTTGTGAAAATGAATGTAAAAATTTAAATAAATAAGTTTATTTTTAAAAAATCGATAAAATTTAAAATTAAAAAAAGAACTACACCAGTATATTTATAGCCACCGCCAGTGCTGTGAATAATGCCTTGACTATACAATAGTCCAGCAAATGTTGACAATTTGGTCTGTAGTTCCTCTGCCAGTCTACTTGTCTTGTAATTCTAAGATTCTATCCTGGGCCCTCTTCTCTTCTCCTTCCATACTATTTCATTAGCTTCGATGAATTTAATCACTATCTCTATGCTGATGATTCTGAATTCTACCTATCCTACCCTAACCTCTCTGCTGACCTCTAGTCTTCCATTTCCAAGATGCCTGCTTTTCAAACAACCTGGATGTTCAGACGACATCTTAAACTCAACACATCGAAAACAGATCTCTATCTTTCCCCCAAGCCTTCCTTGATTCTTTACCTTCCCTATTGCTGCTGAGGGCATCACCATCTTCCCAATCCCTTACGCTAGTAACCTCAGTGTCATATTCAACTGCTCACTACCTCTTAAAATAGATTTCCAATCTGTTACCAAGGTCTGTCAATTTCACCTTTGCAACACCTCTCCAAAATTCCCTTTCACTTTTCTGATACTACCCACCACCCTATTTTAGACACTCATCTCCTCATTCTTGGACAGCTGCAATAATCTACTACTGGTGGACTCTACCTACCACAAGTCTCTTTCCACTCCACTCCAGTCCAGTCCATTCTCTAGTTAACCACCAAAGTGATTTTCCTAAACTTTGGGTCTGACCATGTATTCTCTCCCACTCTACCCCAATGTGGATTCAATAAACTCCAGTGACTTTCTACTGCCTCTAGAATCAACACAAATACAATACAAAATGCTCTATTTGGCATTCAAAGCCCTTCAAAATCTAGCCCCATCCTACCTTTCCAGTACTCTTATGCCTTACTCTTCAATATATACTCTTCCAGCCAGTGACATTTTTTTGGTTTTCAGTTGTTTCAGTCAGGTCCAATTCTTCATGACTCCATTTGAAGTTTTCTTAGCAAAGATATTGAATGGTTTGCCATTTCCTCCTACCTACAGCTCATTTTTCAGATGAGGAACTGAGATAAACAGAGGGGTACTGAAAAGTTAAGTGGCCTCCCCAGGATTACAAAAGTAGTATTTGTCAGAGTAGTGGAATCCAACTCTTTCAGATATAGCTCTCCTTCTACTACACCAATCTGTACCTCTATACATAAAAATTATTTTAGAAGCAGGAGTAGGTACAAATTGAAAAAGTAAAACAAAAGAGATGGAAAGACCTATCAGCAGTTGGTTACAGTAAGTTATATGGGTCAGGAAGTCAACAAGCACGTAATTAAGAGCCTGCCAAGTGGCAGATACTGTACTGTCATAAGAATATTTTAGTATTGCTACCATTATCTGAAACAGTAGTAAGTCACAAAGAAGACCAAGAAAGCAAAATGCCTCTCTGATGAGACTTTGCAACAGCTGAGAAAAGAAGGGAAGCAAATGGTAAAGGTTAGGGTAAAAATATAACCAACTGACAAAGAGTGATGATAAGAAGGTTTCTCAAATGAGCTATGCAAAGAAAAAGAAGAAAACAGAATGGGAAAGACAAGAAAATGAAAGCTATCAAGGAAAAGTTTCATCCAAAAAAGTAGAAGAGATTAAGAAGAAGTGGCAAGAAGACACAAAGAACTGTACAAGAAAGGTCTTCACATCTCCAGTAAACAGGATGGTGCAGTTACTGATCTACAGCCAGATGTCCTGGAGAATGAAGTCAAAGGAAGCACTGCTAACAATAAAATTAGTGAAGGTGATGGAATTGCAACTGAGCTATTTAAAACCCAAAAGATGATGCTGTTAAAGTACTGTACTCAGTAAGCTAGGAAATTTGGAAAACACAACAGTGGCCACTGGAAGGAAAAAAGATCAGTTTCCATTGTAGTCCTAAAGAAGGGCAATGGCAATGAATGTGCAAATTATCAAACAACTACACTCATTTCACACGCCAGTAAAGTTATGCTCAAGATTCTGCAAGCTAGGCTTCAGCAATATGTGACCAAATAATTACCAGAGGAGCAGGCTGGTTTTCAAAGAGGCAAAGGAACTACAGGTCAAACTGACAACATTCACTGGATTACGGAGAAAGCAAGAAAGTTCCAGAAAAACATCTACTCTGCTTCACTGACTACACTAAGCCTTTTACTATGTGGATACATGTGTGGCCACACAACAAAATACGGTACGTCCTCAAAGAGATGGGAGTACCAGAAGAATCTGCATGTAGGCCAGGAAGCAAAAGTTGGAACTAAACAAGGAGTAACTGATTGGTTTAAGATTGGAAAAGGAATATTTTATTTAATTAACTTACCTGCAGAGTATAACATGCAAAATGCCAGGCTAGATTAGTTAAGAGCTGGAATTAAGGTTGCTGGGGGGGAGGGGGAGAGAATAACAACAATCTCAGATATGCAGATGATACCAGAAATAACATTCATAACAGAAAGTGAAGAGGAATTAAGCCTCTTGATGAGGGTGAAAGAGGAGAGGATAAAAGCTGGCTTGATGCTTAAGATGTGGGCACTTGGTCCCATCGCTTCCTAGCCAATAAAGAGAAAAGAAATGGAAGCAATATCAAATCTTAAATTCTTGGGCTCAAAGACCACTGCAGACAGTGATTGTGACCATGAAATTAAAAGACAATTGCTCCTGGGAAGAAAAACCATGGCAATTCTGAACAATGTACTAAAAAGCAGGGACATCACCATGCCAACCAAGGTCCACATAGTCAAAGCTATGGTCTTTCCAGTAGCAATACATGGTTATGAGAGTTGGACTATAGCTGTTATATCAGAGAAGTCTTTAGTTCCTTGGACAGCAAGATCAAATCAGTCAATACACTTAAAGTAATTAATTCAGGCTATCCTCTGGAAGATCAAATACTGAAGTTAAATCTTAAATACTCTGGCCACATAATGAGAAAATGTGACTTTCTGGAGAAGACTGATATCGGGAAAGATTGAAGGCAAAAGAAAAAGAGAATGGCAAAAGATGAGAGGGATAGAATGTCATGGAAACAATAAACATGAACTTGGACAGACATTAAGAGATAATGGAGAATAAATAGAAGGGTCTGGTGTGCTACGGTCCACTGGGTCATGAAGAGTCAGACATAACTGAACAACAAGAATAGGAGAATTGGGGCCTCGGTTTTATTGCCTCTATTCACTTATGATGAGCATTTGTCTGTCATTAGTGACAGCTCTAGACTTAAGGACTGGTATGCAAAATCCACCAAGGTATGCTCATCACTTTGATAAGTAAATCTTTATTTTTTCCTTCTACCCTTTGTAAAATGCCATGGTACTCACCTTCCTCTTGTAACTAAAAAGTGTAAAAGGCTGATGAAAATGTTAGTTGGAGACCACTGGGTTTTTATGTACTATGGAACCATGCTCCAAGTATATAATAAACTGACTATTAAAAGATCTCTGCATATTGCTAAGTATGATAGTCAGCAGCACCTATCAAGAAATCCTTGGTCAGTTTTATGTCAGCCCTAGTCAATCACTCAATAAATATTTATTCAGAACCGACTATTGTGCTAAAAAGGCAATCTAATGGTAGCCTATAATAGAGAGGTGACTAGAATAAAGGAGAGATACATGAAAGATGTCAACAGGTCTAAAATACCAGAAAAAAAGAGAAGAGAGGAGGAGGGAGGGGAGGGGAGGGGACAAGCAGCTACTCCCTCACAGGTTGTGTTTGTCCATTGTTGTCAAAGAGGACCATGACATCAAGATGATGACATGGCTTGCAGCTGACTTTGATCTGAGTGAGGGAGGGCTGGGCAAGGTCACCAGCCTCACTTTCTTCTGAGCCATCTCAGTCCAATGGGCTGATATTCATTAGGACTTTTCTTCAAACCAAAAATCTGATCTCTAATATCAACACCTAAGAGAAACATAAACAAGATAAAGAGGGAAAAGAAACATGCAGAACTGAAAAGATCTAAACTATTTACTTCCCTAAGTGGGAAGATGATACCTGTAATTCTTAAAAATTGTTTCCCTAATAGTACGGCTAGAAGGAATATATACAGAGGGGTAAGGGTATAAGACAAATTTGAGGGAATGACAAAAAAATAATTAAAGGATGAAAAAGAAGAGTACCCTGGGCGCGGAAGGAAGGGAGAGATAGACCATGGTAAATTATTTCAAAGGAAGAGGAGCAAAAGGCCTATTACAGTAGAAAAGAAGAAGGGAAGGTGGGCAATGAGCATCACTTGAACCTTACTCTCATCAGTATGAGCTCAGAGGGAATAACATATATAATGAGTTGAATGTAGAAATCTATCTTATCCAAATGGATATTAGGAGGGTAGGAGATTAAGTTAGAGTGGGGCAGGTAACTGACAAAAGGAAGGGCAGATTGGGGGAGGTAGCAGACAGAAGGAGGAAAAGGTGAAAGGAGAAAGAGGAAAACAAAGAGGTAAAATAGGATGGAGTGAATGGGAATAGTATGAACTCTCCCATAAAAATGGAAACAAATAGAGTGGATCAAAAACTAGAATCCTCCAATATGTTGTTTTTAAGAAACACACCCGAAGCAAAGAGACACAAAAAAAGCAAAGGTAAGGGGTTGGAGCAGAATTTACTATGTTTCAGTTGGTTTAAATCAGCAGTAGCAATCCTAATCTCAGACAAACTAAAAGAAAAAAAATGAATATAATTAAAAGAGATAAGGAAGGAAACATCTTGGTAAATGGTACCATAAACAATGAAGCAATATCAATACTAAACATATGTGCACCCAGTGGTATAGCATCCAAATCCTTAAAGCTAAGTAAATTATTGGAAGAAATAGCAAAACTATCCTAATGGGGGACCTCAACTGTGCCCTCTTAGACAGAATACTCAATGACCTCAGTAACTCACTTTTTGATAAACCCAAAGGCTCTAGCCTTTAGGATAGGAATTTACTATTTAACAAAAACTGAAGGGAACCCTGGAAAACAATAGGACACAAGTTAGGTACAGACCAACATCTGATATCATATACTGAGATATGGTTAAAATGAGTACATGATTCAGATATAAAGGGTGACACCATAAGCAAATTAGAAGAGCAAGAAATAGTCTACCTGTCAGATCTATGGGGAAGGGAAGAATTCATGACCAAACATGAGATGCTGAGCATTATGAAATGAAAAATAAATAATTTTGGTTATATTGAAAAGCTTCTGTGCAAACAATATACAACCAAGATGAGAAGGAAAGCAAAAATCTGGGAAACAATCTTTATAGTTAATGCCTCAAAAAAAAAATAGAAATCATAGTAAAAAATAGATCTTTCCTTTAAAATGCAACATTTTCAAAATCTAAGCAGCACTGATTAAAAATTAAGAATTAGCATTATCTGAAATACAAACAAAAACAAAACACTAGAGGCATTTCCAAAAAGATCTATGAATTTCCACCATCACTACTATTATTGTATATAGATCTAAAAATATTAGTTATAGCAGTAAGACAAGAAAAAGAAGTGAATGAAAGCACATAGGCAAAAACAAAATTATCATTATGAGCAGATGATATAATAATTTGGGGAACTTTAAACGGTAGACTAAAAAATCACTGAAACTATTAATAACTTTAGTAAGCAGCCAGACATATTTTTTTAAATCACCAATCTTTATGAAAATTGTGAAAAAAAATACTATTCAAAGTAACTACAAAAATTACAAAATATCAAGAAATCTACTTACCAAGACATATTCAGAACTTTTAAGTACACAAATGGGGAAACTTTTTACAGAGGAAGACCTAAAAGTCAAGGCTTCTCCCCCCAAAACCTCCAAAATAAATATGCAATGGTTGCAGGCCTTGAAAGAGCTCAAACAGGACTTTGAAAATCAAGTAAGAGAGGTGGAGGAAAAACTGGGAAGAAAAATGAGAGAGATGATAGAAAATCATGAAAAGTAAGCCAACAACTTGATAAAGGAGACCCAAAAAAACGCTGAAGAAATTAACACCTTTAAAAATAGACTAACTCAAATGGCAAAAGAGACCCAAAAAGCCAATGAGGAAAAGAATGTTTTAAAGGACAGAATTAGCCAAATGGAAAAGGAAGTTCAAAAGTTCACTGAACACAATAGTTCTTTAAAAATTAGAATGGAGCAGATGGAAGCTAATGACTTCATGAGAAATCAAGAAATAACAAAAAAAAAACCAAAAGAATGAAAAATAAAAGATAATGTAAAATATCTCCTTGAGAAAAACAATTGACTTGGAAAATAGATCCAGGAGAGATAATTTAAAAATTATGGGACTATCTGAAAGCCATGATCAAAAAAAAAAAAGAGCCTACACATCATCTTTCATGAGATTATCAAGGAAAACTGCCCTGATATTCTGGAACCAGAGGGTAAAATAAATATTGAAAGAATTCATTGATCACCTCCTGAGAATCTCAAAAGGAAAACTCCTAGGAATATTATAACCAAATTCCAGAGTTCCCAGGTCAAGGAGAAAATATTGCAAGTAGCCAGAAAGAAACAATTTGACTATTGTGCAAATACAATCAGGATAACACAGGATCTGGCAGCTTCTATATTAAGGTATCACAAGGTTTGGAATATGGTATTCCAGAAGTCAAAGGAACTAGAACTAAAACCAAGAATCACCTACCCAGCAAAACTGAGTATAATACTTCAAGGGAAAAAATGGTGTCATTCAATGAAATACAAGACTTTCAAGCATTCTTGAGGAAAAAACCAGAGCTGAATAGAAAATTTGACTTTCAAACACAAGAATCAAAAGAGGCATGAAAAGGTAAACAGGAAATTGAAATTATAAGGACTTACTAAAGCTGAACTGTTTACATTCCTACATGGAAAGATAGTATTTGTAACTCTTGAAATTTTCTCAGTATTTGGTAAGTTGGAGGGATTATACACATATACATAGACAGAGGGCACAGGGTGAATTGAATAGGAAGAGACTACATCTAAGTAAATAAATTAAGGAGAGAGAGAGGAATATATTGGAAGGAGAAAAGGAAAAAATGGAATGGGGCAAATTATCTCTCATAAAAAAGGCAAGAAAAAACTTTTTCAATGGAGGGAAAAGGGGGAAGGTGAGGGGGAAAAAACTGAAGCTTACTCTCATCACATTTGACTTAAGGAGGGAATAACATGTACACTCAATTTGGTATAAAAACCTATCTTACACTACAGGAAAGTAGAGGAGAAAGGGATAATCGGAGTATAGGGGGAATGATAGAAGGGAGGGCAAATGAGAGTGGAGGGGAATTAGAAGTAAACATTTTTGGGGAGGGATAAGGTCAAAGGAGAGAATAGAATAAAAGGGGAAGCAGAATAGGATGGAGGGAAATATAGGTAGTTTTTCACAACATGACTATTACAGAAGTCTTTAGCGAAACTATACATATATAACCTATATTGAATTGCTTGCCTTCTCAGTGGGGATAGGTGGGGAGTGAGGAAGGGAAAGAAGTTAGAACTCAAAGTTTTTGAAACAAATGTTGAAATTGTTTTTGCATGTAACTGGGAAATAAGAAATACAGGTAACAGGGTATAAAAATTTATCTTGCCCTACAAGAGAAGAGAGAAGATGATGTGATAGAAGGAAGGGTAGACTGGGGGAAGGGGCAATCAGAACACAGAGTGTTTTGGGGTGAGGGGAGAGGAGAGACAGAGAAAATGTGAAACTTTGTGGAAATGAATGTTGAAAACTAAAAACAAATAAATTGGGGCAGGGGGAGTATAATAGCCAAATGGAAAAGGAGGCACAAAAACTCCCTGAAGAGAGTGCCTTAAAAAGTGGAATTGGCCAAACAGAAAAGGAGGTTCAAAAGGTAACTGAAGAAAACAATTGGTTGAGAAGTATAACTGGGCAAGTGGGAGCTAATAACTTTTTAAGATATCAAGAATCAATCAAACAAAATCAAAAAAACGAAAAAATAGGAGAAAATACAAAATACTTCCTTGGAAAAACAGATCCAAAAAAGATAATTAAAGAATTATTGACGTACCTGAAAATCATGATCAAAAAAAAGAGCGTGGACAACATCTTTCAAGAAATTATCAAGGGAATTCCCCTGAGGTCCTTGAACCAGGTCAGGGCAAATTAGTCATTGAAAGAATGCATCAATACCTTCTGAAAGAGGTCCTAAATTGAAAATGCTAAGGAACATCATAGCCAAATTCCAGAATTGTCAAATCAAGGAGAAAGTATTGCAAGCAGCCAAAAAGAAACAATATAAATATCATGAAAACACAGTCACGATTATATAGCACTTTGCAGTTTCTACACTAAAGAATTGGAGGGCTTGGAATATGATATTCTGGAAAGAAAATGAAAGGAGCTTAGAGTATAACCAATGATCAACTAACCAGCAAAATTGAGCATAATCTTTCAGGGGAAGAGATAGACATTTAATGAAAAAAGGGACTTTCAAATTTTCCTGATGAAATAGAAGGCTCAAGAGAAGCATAAAAAGGTAAACAGGACAATCAAAAAAAAAAAGCCCATGTTATTCCTTTTGGTTGAACTGTTTACATCCCTACACAGGAAACTGACACTTTTAAAACCCCTGAGAACTGTATCTTTATTATGACATTTAGAAGGTGTATACATATATAGCCTTAAAACCAATTCACTCTGGAGTTCACAGACTAGACAATAAGTCCCTGCTCTCCGAGCACAATGTGAATTTAAATAGTCAACAGTAACTGTTTCTCTTTGGGTCAGCAATCCTGAGGGTCTTCCTCTCCAAACTTTTTTTTTAAGGGGCCATCCTTTGACTTACTTCTTAAAAGAGGACTATTCACTGAATGGTCACTCAAAGGGAAAACCTGAAAAAAACTTAGCCTAAAAGGGCCAGAGTCTCCCACTGCATCCTGGGACACCTCCAGTAATTCTGATGAGTATCAGGCCACTGGACCCAGATGGCATTGGAGAAGAGAGTGAGGCTGGTGACTTTGCACACCCCTCCTCACTCAATGTCATGGTCCTCTTTGAGAACGAAGGACAAACAAAACAACATAGTCAGAGAGTATGGATATAAGTTGACCTTAATGTGATGATAAAAAAAAATTTAAGGGGTGGGGGGGAAAGACTGTACTGGGAGAAGAAGAAAAGAAGAGCAGAAAAGGGTAAATTACATCATATGATGTAATGCCAAGACCTATTACAGTAGAGGGAAAGAAGGGAGAGAAGCAAGCATTGTTTGACCCTTACTCTCATCAGATTTGGCTCAAAGAGGGGAATATCATACACACTCAATTGGGTATAAAAAACTATCTTGCCCTATAAGAAGGAGGCGGGAAAAGGGGAAGGGGGATGATAGAAGAGAGGGCAGATTGAGTGAGGCAATGTTCAGAAGCAAAACACAGGTGAGATGGAAAAGGGAGTGAGAAAAAACATAAACAGGGGAAAATGGGATGGAGAGAAAGACACAAATAGTAATCATAACTATGAATGGGAATGGCATGAACTCTCCCACAAAACTGACGCAGATGACAGAGTAGATTAAGAACCATAATCCTACAATATATTGTTCACAAGAGACACATTTGAAGCAGAGATTGATACAAATGTAAAGATAAAAGTCTGCAGAAGAATATAGTATGTCTCAACTGAAGTAAAATAGCAGGGGGTAGAATCTTGATCTCAGACAAAGCAAGAACCAAAACAGAGCTAACTGAAAGACATGAAGAAGGAAACTCAATCCTGCTAAAAGGTATCACAGACAATGATGTCATGTCAACAGTAAACACACATGCACCAATGGTACAGCATCCGCATTCTTAGAGGAGAGGTTAAGGACGGTACAAAAGGAATAGTTCAACTATATTAGTGGAGACCTCAACCTCCCCCTCTCAGAACTAGATATAAGATAAATAAAAGAAACAAGAAAGAAATGAAGGAGGTGAAAAGAATCTTAGAGAAGTTAGTTATGGCAGACCATTGGAAAAAAGTGAATGGGGGTAGAAAGGAGTACATGGCACCGACACAAAAACTGACATATAACAGGACATAAAAACCTCACAATCCAATGCAAAAAGGCAGAAATATTAAATGCATCCTTTTCAGACCATAATGCAATAAAAATTACATGCAATAAAGGGCCATGGAAAAATAAGACTAAAAACTGGAAACCAAATAATCTAATCCTAAAGAATGGGTGGGTTAGACAACAAATCATGAAAACAATCAATAACTTCACATGAGAACACGTATCAAAACTCATGGGGTACAGCCAAAGTTATCGTTAGGGGAAATGTTCTCAATGCTTACATGGATAAAATAAAGAAAGAAGAGATCAATGAACTGGGTGTGCAACTAAAAAAGCTAGAAAAAGAACAAATTTAAAAATCCCTAATTAAATACCAAATTAGAGACTCTGAAAACCAAAGGGAAGATTAATAAACTTGAAACTAATAAAACTATTGAACAAACATATTAGATGAATTTATGGAGAAAAAATAATAAAAGATAGCCCATTGGTTAACTTGATTTTTAAAAAGAAAACCAAATTACCAGCATCAAAAAATGAAAAGGGTGAATTCACCACCAAAGAAGAGAAAATGAAAACAATAATAGGCAGCTATTTTGCCCAACCGTATGCTGATAAGTTTGACAATATAGGTGAAATGGATGAATATTTACAAAAATGCAAAAATACTTAAATAACTACATATAAGAAAAAGAAATTGAATAAGACATCAATGAACTCCCTAAGAAAAAATCTCCAGGACCAGATGAATTTACAAGTGAATTCTATCAAACATTTAAAGAACAATTAATTCCAGTATCATATATATTATCTGGGAAAATAGGTGGAGTCCTACCAAATTCTTTTTACGTTACAAACACGTTACTGATACCTAAATCAGGAAGAATCAAAACAGAGAAAGAAAATTACAGACCAATTTCCCTAATGAATATAAATGCAAAATTAAATGTATATATATTATTAGTGAAGAAATTAGAGCAACTTATCATGAGGATAATACATTATGACCAGGTAGGATTTATACCAGGAATCGAGGGCTAGTTCAATACTAGGAAGAACTATAAGCATAACTAACCATATCAATAACAAAACTAACCAAAATAATATAATTGTCTTAATAGATGCAGAAAAAAACTTTTGACAAAATGCAGCATCCATACCTATTACAAACACTAGAGAACAGGAATGAATGAAGTCTTCCTTGAAATGATAGGCAGCATCTATCTAAAACCATGAGCAAGCATTATATGTAATAGGGATAAGCTAAAAACATTTCCAATAAGATCAGTGGTGAAATAAGGATGTCCATTATCAGCAATATTATTCAATATGGTCCTAGAAACATTAGTTTTAACTATAAAAGAAAAAGAAATTTGAAGGTATTAGAATAGGCAAGGAAGAAACAAAGCTATCTTTCTGCACATGATATGATGGTATACTTAGAAAATCCTAGAGAATCAACTAAAAAACTGCTTGAAATAATAAACAACCTTTGCAAAGTTGCAAGATATAAAACAAACCCAAATAAATCATTGGCATTTCAACATATAATTAACAAAGTCCAACAGCAAGAGACGAAAGAGAAATTTCATTTAAAATTACTGTAGACAATACGAAATATTTCAGTCTACCTGCCAAGACAAACCTAGGAACTATATGAACACAATTACAAAATACTTTTCACACAAATAAAGTCAGATCTAAATAACTGGACAAACATCAGTTGCTCGTGGTTAGACCAAGTTTATATAATAAAAATGACAATTCTACCTAAATTAATTTACCTATGCAGTGCCATACCAAACTACCAAAAAATTATTTTACAGAGCTAGGAACAAAAGGTCTAAAATATCAAGGGAATTAATGAAAAAGAAATGCAAGGGAAGGTAGCCTAGTGATACCAAATCTTAAATTGTATTATAAAGCAACAATCATCAAAACTACTTGGTACTGGCTAAGAAATGGAGTAGTAGATCAGTGGAAAAGGTTGGGTACATAAGACACAGTAGTCAATGACAATGATAATCTACTCTTTGACAAACCCAAAGACTAGCTTCTGGAAAAAGAACTCATCATTTAATGGAAACTGCTGGGAAAACTTGAAAATAGTGTGGCAGAAATTAGGCATAGAGCAACATCTTACACCGTATACCAAGATAAAGTCAAAATGGGTACACGATTTAGATATAACAGCTGATACTAAAAGAGAACTAGGAGAGCAAAGAATAGTTTATCTGTAAGAATTGTGGAAAACAGAAGATTTTATGACAAAACAAGAGATAGAGAATATTATGAAATTCAAAATGAATAGTTTTGATTACAGTAAACTGAAAAGGTTTTACACAAGCAAAACCAACACAAACAAGACTTGAAAGGAAGCAGAAAGCTGGGAAACAATTTTTACAACCAGTAACTTTAATAGAGACCTCATTTCTCAAATATATAGAGAACTAAGTCAAATTTATAAGAATTCAAGTCATTCTCTAATTGCTAAATAGTCAAAGGATATGAACAGGCAGTTTTCACATGAAGAAATTAAAGCTATATATAGTCATATGAAAAATTCTCTAAGTTACTACTGATTAGAAAATGCAAATTAAAACAGCTCTGAGATACCACTTCATACCTATCAGAAATGACAAATGCTAAAAGGGATGAGGGAAAATAGGTACACTGATGAATTATTGGTGGAGTAGTGAACTGGTCTAACCATTCTGGAGGAAAATTTGGAACTATGACCAAAGGACTATCAAACTGTACATCCTTTGACCCAGCAATAACACTTCTGGGTCTGCATCCCAAAGAGATCATAAAAATGGGGAAAGGATCCACATGCACAAAAATATTTATAGCAGCTCCTTTTGTGGTGGCCAAGAACTGGAAATTGAGGGGATTTCAACTCATCAACTGGGAAATGGCTGCATAAGTCATGGTATATGAATGTGCTGTTCTAAGAAATGATGACCAGGCAGACTTCAGAAAAACCTGAAAGGACTTACATGAGCTGATGCTAAGCAAAGTAAGCAGAACCAGGAGAACATTGTACACAGCAACAGCAAGGACTAACTTTGATAGACTTAGCTCTTCTCAAGAATGCAAGTGTCTCAGACAACTCCAAAAGACTCATGATGCAAAATGCAATCCACATTCAAAAAAAGACCTAAGGAGTCTGAATGCAGATAGAAGCATATGATTTGCTCTCTTTTTTTTTTGTTTGTTCCTACTTTCTCATGGTTTCTCCCATTGCTTCTAATTCTTCTTTACAATGTGACTAATGTGAAAATGTTGAATATGAATGTATACGTATAGCCTACATCAGCTGCATGCCATCTTGGGAGAGAGGAAAGAGAAGGAAGGGGAGAAAAGTTAGAACTCAGTATCTTAATAGAAGTGAATGTTGAAAACTAAAAATAAATGAATAAATATTTTTTTTATTTTAAATCAAATAATATCCCATTTAACAGAACACTGGAGATTTTAACAACCTATTCCCAAAACATGAAGCTGAACCAGTGTAACTACCAGAGGGAGAAGAAAGAGAAAAAAACCTTGTCTAGACAGATATACAGGTAAACTCATACAAATGTTAAAAGAATAATTTAATTAAAATAATTTAAAGAACAATTAACAACTGTGCTACACAAATCATTCAAGAATTGAGAAAGAAAACACTAACAATTCATTTTTTGAAGATTTTCTTTTGGCCTTTTTCGTATTTTTTACTTCGTTATTTTTTTTAGCATTCTTTCCTTTTTAAACTGCATTCCAAAGTGTATCCCTCCTCCCCATCCCCTCACCTGAGTAAGAAGGCAAGCAGTATGACATAAATTATACATGTGAAATCATGAATAACATATTTCCATATTAGTCATATTAAGAAAAAAAGCAAGAAAAAGAGAGAAAAATCATACTTCAGTTTGTACACAGAGTTTATCAGTTCTTTCTCTAGAGGTGGATAACATTTATTTTTATCATGAATCCTTTGAAACTGTCTTGGATCGATATATTGTTAAGAGTATCCAACCAAGTCTTTCACAGTTTATCATCATTACAACACTGCTGCCAACTCACTTTTATAGACAAATTAGTACTGATAGCTAAGTTACAGTGTTAAAGCAAAGGGAATATTACAGATAATATATAACCAATGAATACTAATACAATAAATTTAAATAAACTCTTAGGAAAAAGAGCTATCATAAAATAATCCAAAAAATTATTATATGCACTTTGGATTTATAGCAGGAATACAAAGATAACTCAGCATCAGCAAAAATAAATAAATAAAAGAAAAATTACCAAAAGAAAACATTTTAACAAAAGTGTCCCCCAAAACATGATTATCTTGATAGATGCAGAAAAAATCTGAGAAAGCACATTTATGCTAAAACAACAACAACAAACTATAGCCATGGAGCTTGGGGAACATTTTTATTACAGTAAAAAAGATGTCTAAAACCAAGTTTCAGTCATCTACAACGATGAAACACTAGAATTTTCCAAGTCAACACAGAAATAAAAGTAAAGCTGTCCCTTTACTCATTATCTGACATCTGTGATAGTGATAAAACAAAAGAAAGAAGTTAAAGATGTAAACATGGGCAAAAAAAATGAGATTATCTATACTTGCCTATGATATGATAGTTTACTTAGAAAACCCCAGAAAAACAGCCAAAAAAAAAAAACTCACAAGTGACAGTTTCAGCAAAGTAGAAGGATATAAAGTATATCTATAAAAATTAAAAGCATTTCTACATGGAAATGTTTTAAGTATGAAAAGAAATAATAGAAAATCCCATTCAAAAATGCACAAAATACCTTCAATTCTATCTATTAAGACACAATCAAGACACAAAAACACCTTTCTAAAACATTCTTTAAAGAATCAAATATCTAGAAGGATATTTACTACCAATGATTGAACTGTGCCTTAATCTTAGAAACTATACTACTACCTCAATTAGTTTACAGATAAATCAAACTAACAAGTATGACTTCAGAGAACTACATAAAACAAAATTTAGGAAAACAAAAGATATGAGAATCTCAGTAGAAATAATGGGGGGAAAGTAAGAATAAATGGGGATGGCATTTCCAGACTTTAAACTACACTACTTGCTTTTTATTAGTTGACCCTTCCAAAGACTTCTACATATAGCAATTTTAATGAAATGTGAATTTGCCCATGTATGTAAGGAAGATTTTGTTATCCTTTTAGAGTTTAGTTTCTCAGATCAACAGTCATGGCAATGTCTAATTTCCAGGTATTAGATAATAAATCCCAGAATAGCTCCAAGGACTCTAAAGAGTAGTTCCTAAAATCATAGTGACGGTCCTATTGCAACTGCTCTGTAAGATATCGAGGACATGCAGTACTTAACTATGCCTGTGCAGAATGACAATATTGCGCTCAAGTTAACTTGTGAGCTGAATGTTGGCGAGATACCTTTTTTGTCTGTTACCTTATAAAGCAAGTAGGTACTAGTCAATGAGTGGGAAAACCACAGGGAACCCACAGGGGAATCTGTGTGTGCCTTGACGAGTTCCCATCAGGGATTCAGGGGAGTGCACAAGCTGTGCCTATCTCAACTGACCCCATCGAGAGTAAGAGTAGCTGCCTCCTCTTCTACCTGCCCCTGCAAGAAGGGAGATTAGGGAATGCTGGAGGAGTTGATGCTCCCACTATCAGCAACTCCCTCTTGAAAACACTAGAGTAAAATAAAGTAAGATTATTAACCCCTCAAAAGGCCTGTCTGACCAGATCAAGAGTGAACCTGTTAGAGGCTGGTATCCAAAAACTCCACTGTCTCCTATGTGCTAACCTGTGAAACAGCCCACAACATGAAGAAGGGAGAGAGGGAGGAAGAAAGGAGGTCTTGCGCTTGGATGGGGGGAGGGATGCAGAGCACCCAGGAAATGGGCAGGAATAGAGAGACAGCACAGTACAGTAAATTTAACATTGGTGGGGGGTTTTGAAATGCAGATTTCAGAGTTCTTTGCATAATGCAAGTTTACATAAAGAAAAAACTTTCTTCTATAATAAAACAGAACAACCAAATAAGAATCAGTAATAGATTTATTGATAACTTAGCGTTCAATAAACCTGAGAATGAAAATTACTTGAGAAAGAATTCCTTGACAAGAATTACTGGAAAAACTGAAAAGCAGAAGGTCCAACAAACACTGTATGCCACAGGTCAGAATAGGATAAAAATGAAAAGATGACTGGAATATAATTCACACTAATAAAGGGAATTAGAAGAGAATCAAATTAGCCATCTTTAGCTATGGTTTGGAAGAATCCTTACCAAAACAAAAGAATAGAGGCGATCAAAAAATATCAAGTAGTTATATTTGATTACAGGGAATTGAAAAGCTTTTGAGCTACACAACTGCTAGGATAACAGGTGGTCAATGCGGGGGAAATTGCTATCAATATTTCTCATAAAGTTTTGATATTCAAGAAAAGGAATGAAGATGAATCAAAAGACCCAGAATCATTCCCCATTGGGTGAGTGTTCAAAGAATATGAACAGTTTCCCAAAAAACATTTACAACCTACAGTATTAACAACTACATGAAAGATTGTTCTTAATCACTAAAAATAAGAGAAATGCACATCAAAATCACTCTGAGGTTTCATCTCACAACCAGCAAGTTGACAAAGACAACAAAAGATGGGAATAGTCAATGCTGGAGCAGCACATTAATACTTTGTTGGATGACTGAACTGACTGAATCATTCTGAGAGTAACTTGGCATTATATTGCTGTTTTTAAGTGACTCAGGGAACCTCTACTATCACCTCAAAATCACCATATCTACCAAAATATTTATACCAGCACTTCCTGCAGTAGCAGAAAATTAGGAACAAGGTAGATGTCCATTTATTAACTAAATGTGTAGCATCACATTTGTAAAGTAGAATATTATTGTACTGTAAAAAATGATAAATATAAAGAAGTCAGAGAAACACAGAAAAATTAAGAGAGCTGATGAAGAATGCACGCAAAATAAGAAAAACAATATCCAAAATGTCTACAATACAAATAGAAAGATGAAAAAACTGAATTCTGTGTAATTACAATGACCAAGAATCTGAGTTCTGAAGAAGACATAAGAAACTGTACTTCCTCTACTTGTGTGCAGAGAATAGGTATTATGGGCATGGAATATCATATATACTGTTAAGGTTCAAGTGATATAAAAAAATTATTGATGAGTTTTAAGTGCATATGAAGAGATTAACCAAGTTCTTCACAGAATGTGTCTACTTCTGCATCAGATTTTGGCACATAAACCACAATTACCTTCATAATGTTCTTTCTGCAAATGTTAGTCACAAACACTTAAAGACAAGAGGACCAAGTATCTCATGAAATTGCTTCTTCTTATCTTTAGATGTACTAAGTTAATAATAAAAGCATAACCTATAATACAAGTGATTTATTCAACCTTATTCACCTTGTCGGTACTTTAGTAAAAAATGTCTTTTGAATTTAGTTAAAAAATCCTATGCTAATATTTTCCTTATTTCTTTTTGTCTATAAAACTCTTCATTATAAGACAAGTTTAAGATATAAATTTAAATATTTACTCCATTAACATTCTACTTCCAATAGCTGATACAGAATCAGCATTCTTATTACAATATATAAAAGACTCACAATTAGCACATTAAGATTTAGTACAATTATAAGCATAACTGAAAACTTTCTGCCATGTTTCTAGTCACTGAAAAATAAAAAATTCACTCTAATCATTCAAAAACTCTGGGTGGTAAGTAACTTTTAGATAGTGCTTATGTTTTGAACAATGCCTCTCACTGCTGTTTTTACATATATCCTAATTAAATCTTTGTATGCCCCTAGAAGTTGTTCTGCACATCACAACATTAACTCTATCAAATATTTCCTCTACTACAGGAATCACAGATAGGTTAGTTCAAATATCTTGTATAAAAAAGAACCATTTAAATTATATTTTAAAGGAAGTATCTTCCTAAATAAAAGCTAATCAAAGTTTATAATACTTAACATATCATACTCCAGGCAATGGCTGTTAGAAACTCTTTTAACTTTGGGCAACTCATCAGTCTTTCAGAAACTCAAACAACTCCTTAAAACTATAAATTGCAAGATAGTAGAGGGACTTTTCTCACCAGGAGTCCTCTATACTACTGAAAACCACACCCACTTTCAAAATCCACAAGTATTTACTGAGTGCTAGAAGTTATAAAGGATATAAAATAAATTTTTCAACTACAATATCCCATCAAGTTTGAGATCATGCTTAGTCAAATAGACACCTGATAAATGATCATGTAGTAAAGGTAATATCTACAAAACAGAACCATGAAACCAAATTACAGGAACAAAACCATCCCAACCCACAAAATTTTCTAAAAAATCACTGAGAAATGTACAATAGTATCACTCTAAGGTAAAGTCAACCTTATTAAAGGTCTTAAAGGCAGAAATGCTTCACTAAGACTGATTTTTCAAAAAAATACAACTATATTTTTGATAGATGAAGAGTGGCAAAGTTGATTTAAGTGTTTTGATGCTTAAAAAGGAAAATGAGGACTGTCACAGATCATCTTGATAGAATACATTCTTTATGAGGAATCACCCCCACAGTCTGGAATGCCCCTCCCCCATCAACTTGCTTCCTTTTAATGTCCAGCTCAAATCTCATCTCCAAAATAAAAGTTTTCTCAAGACTAGTCCAATCTAGTAATCTCTCCCTCTATATTCAGAGCAATTAGATTGCAAGTCTCTTGAGATCAGGTCCTGTTTCTATATAGTTTCATATCCTGAGGCCTTCCTCAAGATCAAGGCTCAACTAATAAATGTGCTGCCAGTGCTCTTTTAAAAGACTGCCACTAAGTCATACTGTGTTTTCACAACTTGCAAACATAAATAAATTTTAGTCAAAGACTTAGAAAATACTGAAGAGAAGATGCTAACTTGACCAAAGGGTATGGAACATAGAATTGATTTAAAGAACCTTTGATAAAATGGTATAAAAATTAGGAAATCTGAGAAAGGATTCAACCGCACAAATACAACATAAGGTATATGTAAGCAGAGGTAGAAAAGACACTAAAGGATTACAGTAAATACAAGCATAAATGCATATTTTTAAGTATTATACCCAGAATCCTGACCATAGCACAGAGATGTGGAAGCACTAGACCACTGCACTTGCAGCAGAGGAGAAGGGATACTCCAAGAGCAGACCTGCATATACTATCAGACCCAGGTTTCTGTTTAACTATTTTTCTTTGTTAGAAAAATGTGTCTATATGATATCTGGGAACAGTTGAGATGAAAAAGTAAAAGGTGACAATAAAACTTATTTAGAAAATAAAAGCTCATAATACTATAATGCCTATAGAATTATGTGCACATCTATGAAAA
Source organism: Potorous gilbertii (assembly GCA_028658325.1). Taxonomy (NCBI): domain Eukaryota; kingdom Metazoa; phylum Chordata; class Mammalia; order Diprotodontia; family Potoroidae; genus Potorous; species Potorous gilbertii. The sequence continues at coordinate 57,492,939 of CM053769.1, forward strand.
ATTAAAATATTAAAAATTCTATGAAGTAGAGAAGATATCATAACCAAATTAAAAAAGGATTCTTAAACTAGGGCCCATGAATCTTTTTAAATATTTTGATAACTAATTCAATATAACTGGTTTTCCTTGTAACCACATACACATACAGAAGTGTGTTTATAAAACTTTACATATTAAAAACATTCTGACAAGGGGTTCCACAGGCTTCAGACTGCCAAAAAGTGACATTAAAAAAAGGTTAAGAATCCCTGAAATATGGGATCATTTCAATTACATGAAACTAAAAAGTTTTTGCACATACACAGCTAGAATTGGAAAGGAAGCATTAAATTAGAGGGAAAAAATTCACATCAAATACTTTCAGATAAAGGTCTGATACAAAAGATATATAGGAAACACAAATATTTACATAGTCAAAAAACCATTTTCCATAGGATAAGTGATCAAAGATAGGCACAAACAGTTCTCCAAAGAACTGCAAACTATTAACAACCATATGGAAGAAAGTTGTAAATCACTAATAAGAGATAAGAAGAAAACTCCAAATCAAAACAACGCTGAGAGGTTTCACCTCAACCCAACAAATTAGTAAAGATGACAAAAGATGGGAAGAGTCAAGAAGTTGTGCAAAGAAAAGCACATAAATGCACTTGGTGAAGCTGTGAATTATGGGTCAAAGCACTGTGAAAAGCAATTTGGAATTCTGCCTGAGATACCATGGCTTAGCATACCCCAAGTAGTTCAATGACAAAAAGAAAGGTTCAATATACATCGATATTTTTGGCAACAATATACACCAATATATTTGGCAACACTTTGCAATAGCAAAGACTGGATACAAATTAGATGTCCACTTATTAGAGAAAGGGAGCTAAGTAGTTCAGTGGATACAGCATTGGGCTTGGAGTGAGGAAGACTCATCTTCAATAGTTCAAATACGGCTTCAGATATTTAGTAGCTGTATAACCCTGGGCAAGTCCCTGTTTGCCTCAATTTCCTCATCTCTAAAATGAGTTGAAAAAAGAAATGGTAAACCATTCCAGTATCTTTGCCAAGAAAATCCAAATGGGATCACAAAGAGTCAGATAGGACTGAAACAACTGAGTAACAACAAAGATTTGTGAATGGGTAAACAAACTGTAGTACATGAACTGCAATGTGCAAAATAAACATGAATATAAGGAAGCATGGGAAGACATAAGAACCGTGGCAGAGTAAGCAGAACCAGGAAAACAATATATACAATGACAGTAATAATACAAATGGAAAGAAAGCAAAAAAAAAACAACTAAAACTGCTGTAAAATTATAATGACCAAGCTTGGCCTTAAAGAATACATGTGATTTCTCTCTCTGCTTCTTGGAGAGAACTACAGATGTGGAAGATTACATATAATGATGATCCTGGTTGATATATTTAGCTTTGCTAATCAGCTGGCTTTTTTTGTATTCTTTGTTATAAAAATAGTTCTCAGGGAAGATGAGGAAGAAGTAATAAAATGAAAAAGGTGATATAAAAAGAAATGATATCAATAAAAATTATTTGTTTAAGAAATCCCTAGTATCTCTGAGAAAGTAAAGCGGTTGTCATTCACAATAACCATGAATTAGTCCATTTATGTTCCTTTGAACACTTACTGTATTGAAATCTACTCTCACTAAGATGAAAGTTTTAATGGGGAAGTAGAAGAACTGTTGCAAATATTATAGCATAAGACATTTAAGGGGTACTGAAGGCTTAAAAGCAGAGGACCACATAGATGGATTGCAGCAACATGTACACTGAAGACATGGAAAGAAGGATAAGGATAGGGATTAGAACTGTGATTTCCTTCATAAAGGCAGCTCCAAGATGAGGAACCTCACCACCACAGCAAGCTGTCACTTTATCTGAACTTCATAGACTCAGCTAGCCCAGAGCATTCGCCCAGGACCCCATAGTCAGTATGTGTGTGGCATGACAAGAACCCAGGTTCTTCTTAACTCTAAGCCTAGTTTTCTATCCACTGAGCAACGCTGACTTGTTTTTTAAAAAAGTAACAAATTTCACTTATATTAAAATACTACCTGGCATCAACATAAAGTATCTTCCTCCCTACAGTTCCTGTGCCTAACTGCTCCTAGGACTCAGAGCTCAAACTACCACCTATTATAGAGTTACATATTAAGTGGGTTTTTGTGACCTACATTGGAAAGCTGAACATAATAATATCGTTTCTCTGAGAAAGTTGCAAACAAATCTTACAAACTAGCTTTTGGAATATAACCCTTTCAGGCTTACTATGTATGTGCAGAAATAGCAAGAGGTATCATAGCAGGTTCAATATCAGAAATGTGCTAATGGTGAAATTGGTTTCATTACTACACAGTTTCCAGGCAAGTAACAGATCCAAACTTCTGGGTCATTTAAATCAGCATTTTGACAATGATGTGCAAAAGATGAAATATATGATCTCACTGATTTTTACTGTATAGCATCAAGTTTCTATTTTTGACATAGTAGGGAGAATTGTTAATAACATTCTACAAATGTCCAAAGTTTTCTATTACAAAATTGTACATTTCTTTTTACTTGAAACCCTGATGTATATTGTCCAGCCAGTAAAAAAAAAAACTATATTAAAGAATTTTATGTCACATTTACATACTATTAGAACTGAAGAGGACCTGAAGGATCATTTTGTCCAATCCCTTCATTTTACAGATAAGGAAATTGAAGCCTCAGAAGTGGTCACGTGAAATGCCCTATATCTCCTAGCAGGGGCAAACACCAGGCATTCAACATAGTAACTTTCTTCTGAAACGCAGGATTATTTGTAAACTGTAGGCACTTTTCAGTGAAAATTAATTCAGTGAAAACTAATTCAGTGAAAATTAATACGTATAATATTAATATTACTACCTTAAATGTATCTGCAAACTTCCATCAATGAACAAAACATTTCTCGTTTATTCTTAGGGCAGTTTTCCAGAGTAGGATGGGACTGCTTTATTACGTCCATTTTTGTATCCACTTATAAAACGGAGATACTAAACTGACAAATTAAACAATTTATCAAACATGACCATTATTAGTTAGAAGCTGGCTAAGCTAAAACTTACTTAAAGCTAGTAGGTAACCAATCACAATGTTAACCACATTGTAAAGTGAAAAATACATTTAAAAAATTAATCGGTAGACTACACTTCAAGCTATATATCACTCCAGAAACTTTAAGCTTCAGTTGATCAGGGAAAAAACCTCAGATGTTAAAAGCTAATCCTGTAGAAAATCTCCAAAAAAAAGATAAATATCTCTAAAAAGTGACTAGTTTTGACATACTTATTTGAAAAATTTCAAATAAATCACCATTAGCCAGTTTGTCAGTAACATATACTGGTTACTTTGTCTGCCTAACTTACTTGAGCAACTTACTAACTTCCGTGACAAATTGAGTTGCACAAAGCACTAAGAGTAAGTCTCTATAACAAATGTGGCATTAGTGCAAACCGTAATAAAATAGGATTCAGTATTTCACTAGTCAGCTAAACTTATTTTCCTATCCATTTTGCCCGCTCTTAATATGCTCAACCAGTTTGTAATTTGCGTCCTTCCTAAACACAAAATCCCAGAGCAATGAGGACTAGACAATAGTAGCAGGATAACTTATCAGCAATGAACAGACTAAAATTTGTAGAGACTGGCAAGGAACGAAAATAAAAGTGAATGTCATCCTTCCCATTAAATGAAACTAGGTTACGACGAAGAAATTTTAAGTCAGTTGTCTCACCTTCACGTGTCAAGCAACGTGAGGTACTAACTTGCCTCTCATGGCCTCCGTGATAACCGAAGGGGGCAAAATAACCAAGTAAATAAAACAAAAGCAGAACCTTTTCTCTGCCTTAACATCATCTCCCTCCCAAAAAAGAAAACGAAAGCGGCTGGGATGAAAGGAAAAGGGGCATTTATTTCAAGTCAATCTATTTCCTTCGGCCTTGTTAAAATACGGAGAGATTAAGTTTTCTTTAAAAAAAATTAAATGAAAATGGACAGGTAAGGAGAACACCCCCAACTTTATGTAACCTGACCGTCTCGGGGTGAGTGGAGTGTCACCAGGAAGGGAGAGAGCGGTGCAATCCAGACCCTTGGAGAACAGGGAGGGGACCCCAGCAAAGAAAGGGGGTCCGGGGGTGGGGTGGGGGGCAAAGCAGCCCCAAAGGAAAAGGACTGGAAGGAGGCAAGGCGTGCCCACGTGTGCGAGCGTGAGCCGGGAGATACCCGCGGGAGAAGGCGCACGGACCGAGGCCCCTCGCGGCGTGAGGCACGCCGGGGCATCCGGAGCGAGTGGGAGTGGGCGACGGGTGGGCGGGCAGGAGGTCTCGTTACCTCCCCAGATGCCCAGCGTCAGCTGGGAAGTGTCCAGGTTCACCACATAATCCCCCAAAAACCGATTCAGCACGTCCACGACCACCGACTCGAACACCATCTTCCACGGCCGGGGTAGAGGTCGCCCCCGCGGCCGGCTCTTCTCCGTCCCCCTCCCCTCCCCGGCGCCGGTCCCCCTGTCAGCCCCGAAAGAACCTCTCGCGACTCCGGCCCCGACTCGGGGAGTGGCGCCACCACCCGCAGGACTCACGGTCCCGCCCGGACCATGGGAGGGGCGGCTCGAGGGGGCTGGCCCGCAGTGGCAGCGGCTGACTCCGCGAGCGGGGACGGAAGGCGGCAGCTGGAACACGCATGCGCGCACGCACGGGGCGGGGAGAGGGAGGCCGGGAGACAGGTGACCGAGAGGGGCGGGTCGAAGGAAAGCCCGGGGCGCGCGCGCGTGCGCTGAAAGGCCTGGGAAGCCTCGGCAGCCCTCCTAGGCCTCGAGCCGGAGGCGCCACCCCCACCGGTGACGCCAGGACCTCCCCGCCTCCTGGTTGTCCGGGCAACAGAGCACGTGCTCCGAAGCCTGTTCTGGCGCGTCCTCCCGTAAAGCTTCGACTTTCCACTCCCCCCTCCTCTCCTCCGGGGCGGACCTCAGGGCTTGAGTGGACGGATAAAGGTGTCACCCCGCCCCCCCATCCCCCTCCCCCGCCCCATGCGGGCGCGAGGCGACGGTTACACCCCAGCGGGGCGCCCCTCCCCCTCCTGACGACCTCAACGGCCGACCGGGAAGCGCGTTGTTTACGGGGCGCCCCGGTGCTGTCAACCTACTGAGCGCTATGGGGGTGGGGGCGGGGGCGGTCCAGGGCCGGGCCTCGCCTTTTACACCCGAGCGCCCTGAGATCGCCAGCTTTGACTGTTACTCTTTGTCTTTGTGCAACTTTGTATCCTCGGCGCTTAGCCGCGTGCCTGGAACGTCGTGGGCTGGTACTAAAGGCTTGTCACTAAGTAGTCATGATCTAGTGTATCAGGATCTATTAGGATCTGTATCCTGATTAGATGTGGGAGCTCCAGCTAACCCGAATTTTATCATGAAAACAAGTTATTTCTTACTATGAGTAACCTTGGAAGTCATCTGGCTTTTCTTTCTTTTATGCAATTCTGTGGTCAGAATGACGGGATACAGGCCCAAGCGAACCTTCACCCCTTACCCTAAAAGAATTTGAGTCCCCTTGGTCTACTGACCCCATTGAATTAACCTTCCCACTTGATATGACCCGAGACCATAAACTTTGCATTGTCATTACAGTCTCTGTTACCCTTAACCCAGCCTAGCCATCCATTGTCTGTTATGTCCAAGTAGCATTCAGCTACTTCCCACCCTTAATCCCAGGCTCTAGGTTCCTGGAGTCTGACCTCTAAGTCACCCAGTACCATCATGATCTTCCCTGGACCCCCTTCTCCCATCACCCCAGATCCCTTCCTAAAATCTTTCTCTGTATAAGATTCATTCCATTTCCATGAAGGGCCTCAGATTCCTTAAGAACCTAGCCAACCGGGAGATAATTAGGGGTCTGGCCAACATGGAGGATCTTTCATAAACTTTGTTTTTCTTTGACTGAAAGAAGGCCTCAGTGGAATTTATTAGAGCAGGACCCTACCTGTCGCTATTTTGGGGTTCCTCATCCTTAACCTGGCCCCAGATGACTCAGGAGAAGAAAGTGAGGTTGGTGACCTTGCAGTAGCCCTTCCTCACTCAAAGTCAAGTGCAAGTCATGTCATCATTTCTCTGATGTCATGGTCTTCGAAAAGGAAGGTCCAACACAACAAGCCTCACCAAGAAGACCAAAATTTCCAAATCCAGCCCTCTATTCAGCTACCCAAGTCTTCACCTGTAAAGTTGAACTAGATGAGTTCTGAGGTCCCTTCCACCTCTCCTATGAATTTTTGTATATTAATCCAACTCAGATTTTTTCAGGTTAATCAATAAACATCTTTAAAAGTACCTACTAAGTACCAAGCCCTGGAAATTTTAAAAGAGGCAAAAGACAGGCCTTGCCTTCAAGGACTTTACAGTCTAACAAGGGAGATAACATGCAGACAAATGTAGCCAAAACAAGCTATATAAAAGATAAACTGGAGGTTTTCAATAAGGGGCAAAAATGTCTCTGGTCTCTTTAACTCCCAGACATACTTAAGCACTCAAGGCTCTAGACTTGGCATTTTGTCTTAGACCATGCTTAGAAGCTGTACTTCTTAGACAGTACTGCAAAGGAATAACCTGAAAAACCTGTATGGAAATATATTCTTATTAGGGGGAAAAATGCTGTCTCTAAGCAAAACAATAAAAATTAACCTGGTTAGCTTGAAATACTTGTTACCAGAATGTCCCATTACAACTATTCCTTGTGCTGGGATAATGATGCCTGTAATCAATCTACTTCTGTCTCCCAGCTGTACAACCATCCCATTTGACTTTCACCTCTCTACCACCACCACCAATTTACCTTCTGTCTTCTTAACTTGAATGGAAGAAATTGTCCAGCCATGCCCTGCTTGGTGAGAGCAACATGGCTGTGAAACCTGCTTGGGTGCCCATGTTCTAATTCTCCCCTTCTATACACAAGGATTGAGGTAAGGGATAGGCCCTTGACCTGTGATTTCATTGGTGAATGGAACTTTCCAGATGAGGAAATTCCCTCTGACAATGCAGGTCTATATCATTTCTACAAGTCTTAGAGAGCTGTCCATGACCCTGAGAGGTTCGGTAAGTGATTTGCCCAGGAAGCATCTGTTGGAGCTAATCAGACATATTTACCCTTGGTTCTCAAATGCATAAGACATTGAACTCGGTCAAACTTACACAAAAGAAGAGTGGCTTTGAGGAGCAGTTAGACAAGGGAAATATATATATATATATAAACAATAAAAGTGCCTTTGCTAAATGTAGAGAACTGAGTTGATTCTTCAGCGGCCTCTAGTTTCCCACTTTTCTCCTAATCTAGCTCCAGTGTCATTAACCACACTAATTTGAATTGGTGTCTACCACTTTTTATATAACAAATTTATAAAGCAATGAAGTTATAATAATTGGGAATAGTTCAATTGAAAAGCAGTCTTGTTTGGGAATGTTACTGACTGGAAACAGAATAGACTTCCTCCCTTTTGCTATGTCCTGAGATGGAGAAGAAGCAGGAATTAAATGTTTGTACAACTAATAGAGCAACTCTTATCTATCAGGAATAGAAAAAGGAAAGAAAGGTTTTGGGCACCCACTGTGTATGTGAAAAGGTGTTGAGACCTACACTTCACAAAATGCTACTTTCAATGGTTTCTACTATTACCTGACATGCCTGACTCTCATTTAGCGCTTGTCACCTTAGGAATATTCCTTCAGGTCCTTTAGTGAGGATGAAGGCCTCTGAGTAAGTTACTTACTCAGTTCCCTGCTTAGACAATCTAAAATGCAGCCCCAGGTGGACTTTCATCCTCTCCAACATGGCTGCTATACCTTCTTCCTTGACTATCCATTCCACATAGCCATTCTCCTTTTCTGTAAGTTTGCTCAAATTCAATGTCATATGCACTTGGGAACCACGGGTAAATATGTCTGATTAACTGCAAGAGTAGATGCCTATATTCTGAGTCTCCATGGTAATACCACCAGCATTCATCCCCAAGGCTAGAGATTGTCTAGCCACTTCTAAAATCAGTTGAGGTAAACTTGAAATCTGCAAATATGCTGGTCATAAGCATCAAAGGAAATATCAATACTTAAAATAACAAGGGTGATTATACTAACAATCCAAGTAATCATTCCCATCTTACATTCCACAGCAAATACACATTAACAGTGCATGTAGTAGACATAAAGGATACAAAGGATTGTTTAACAGGCTGCTTCAGAAATTAAATGTCTAGACTTAGCACATGAGCTTCCTAATGGTACAGGTATATTCATAGTACAGAAACAATTATAAACAATGGAAAAAAATATATCAAGTTAGCAATAACAATATCACTAGACCTATTTAATGAAAAACATGCATAGGCCTTAGAGTATATGTAAATGAGCAACCAAATCATGCATAAGTAATCAAGATTATTATGTTAGATATAGTAAAATCACAAAGGGCAGTCATGTGGTTCAGTGGCTGGAATGCCACAACTGGAGTCAAGATTTAAATTCCTGAATTCAAATCTGGTTTCAGACACTTTTACCTCAGTTTCATCACTTGTAAAATGAAATGGAGAAGGAAATAGCAAACCACTCCAGCATCTTTGCCAAGAAAACCCCAAATGGGGTCACAAAGAGTCAGACATGACTTAAAATGACTCAAAGCAACCGCAACAAAATATAAGCACAGTACATAAGAAATAAAACAGATGCATAACTTAGAACCTTCAGAAATTCTGTATGCTTTATGCTAGCAATGCAGGATGGTTCTCAAGAGTAAGGAAGCTATCAGCACAATTGATCATATACATACCAATACCAACAGAAATCATATGATTATAGGTGTAAAAAAAGCTTTTAACAAAATATAACACTCATTCCTAATGAAAACACTAGAAAACATAGGCATAAACTGAGCTTTCCTTAAAATGATAAGTAGTATCTATCTAAAACCATCAGCAAGCATTATGTGAAATGGGGATGAACTTGAAGCCTTCCCAATAAGGGCAAGGATGAAGAAAGGATGTCCATTATGACCACTATTATTCAATATTGTACAAGAAACAATAGTTACAGCAGTGAGAGAAGAAAAAGAAATTGAAGGAATTGTGTGTTTGTCCTTTGTTGCCAAAGAAGGCCATGCCATCAGAGAAATAATGACATGACTTGCACATGAGTGAGGGAGGGCTGTGCAGGTCACCGGCCTCACTTGTCCTCCACAGCCATCTGAAACCAGTGCCCAGATATTCATGAGGATGACTGAAAATGACCCACGATGAGGCCATTGGGATTAAGTGACTTGCCCAAGGTCATACAGCTAGTGAGTATCAAATATCTGAGGTGAGAAATTAGATTAGGGGAGTATGAAGTAGTTTACCTGCCAGATCTACAGATGAGAAGAATTTGTGACAAAGCAAGAGATAGAGGGCATTACAGGATATAAAACTGATAATTTTGATTACCCTAAATCAAAAAGAGTTTTGCACAAACAAAATAAATGCAAGCAAGATTAGAAGGAAAACTGGGAGAAAATTTTTATAGCAAGTTTCTCTCATAAAGGCCTGCTTTCTTAAATATAGAGAGAACTGAGTCAAATTTCTAATAATATAAATTGTTCTCAGTTGATAAACGGTCAAAGAGTATGAACAGGCAGTTTTCAGAAGAAGAAATCAAAGCTATCTGTAGTCATGAAAAAAGACTAAATCTTTATTGATTAGAGAAATGTGAATTGAAACAACTCTGAGGTAACACCTCACATCTATCAAATTGACTAATATTATAGAAATGGGAAATAACAAACATTAGAGGGGGTATAGAAAAATTGGGACACATATACTATTGGTGGAGTTGTGAGCTGATCCAACCATTTTGGAGAACAATTTGGAATTATACCCAAATGGCTATAAAATCATGCATGCCTTCAACCAACAATAACACTACTAGGTCTGTATCCCAAAGAAATGAAAGAAAAGGGAAAAGGAGCAATCTGAGCAAAAATGTTTATAGCAACTCTTTTTTGTGGGTGACAAAGAATTTGAAATTGAGGGTATGCCCATCAATTGGGGAATCACTAAAAAGTTGTGATATGTGATTGTGATGGAATGCTGTTGTGCTATAAGAAATGATGAGCAGTATGCTTTCAGAAAAAGCTAGAAAGACTTACATGAGCTGATATAAAATAAAGGGAACAGAATCAGGAGAACATTGTGCCCAGAAACAGCAATACTGTGTGATGATTAACTGTGAATGACAACTCTTCTGAGCGATCCACTGATCTAAGACAATTCCAAAGGACTTCTGATGAAAAATGCTATCCACTTCCTGAGAAAGAACTTAGAGAGTCTGAAGCATACTTTTAAAAAATTTTCTTTGTTTTTCTTTGGGTTATTTTTTTGGGGGGATTGGTCTGTTTTCTTTTTCAACATGGCTAATATGGAAACATGTCTTGCATGATTGCATAGGTATAGTCTATATCAATTTACTTGCTGTCTCTGGGAGGGGAGAAAGGAATAAGAGAGGGAGAGAATTTGAAACTCAAATTTTTTTTTAAAAGGAACTTACAAATTGTTTTTACATGTAATTTTAAAAAACAAAATATAGACAGCCATAAAAAAATTACTATATATCTCAACAAACACATGAAAGTGTATGTAAGGGAAATATTATGTGGGTAAACATTAATATTGCCATCTGGCTATACATATAACTACTTATCCAGTTTTCGCTATAACATAAATTAATTTTATAACAGGTCAAATGGAACTAGTTCTTTATGCCCTGTTGACTTTTCTGCCCCATCCTTGAGCTGTTTGATAGTATAGACTGATTATTTTCTTCATCACAGCTGTAAGATTACATTCTCAAACCTTAACTTGTTGAAGATTCTGTAAATTATGTCTGTACTCTCAGAATCCCTACTGAAGTTCTAGGTAGAAAAAGTACTATCTTTGAGTTTAATTATTTCCCTGCCTCAGCTAGTATTCTCCTCAGTTTTAAGGCAGAGTTGTTGAATTATAGTTCAATAGTATAGTACTGAATTTAAAGTTGGCTACTGCTATTCCCATGCCTGATGAGTAACACCTAACTCAGCATTGGTCAAAACATGTCATTTAGTTGATGGTTGTGATCCCTCACTTGGAATTTTGCTCCATACATAAAGTCTATGAACTTTTTAAAGAGAGCCCATTTGACAGCCAAGGACAGTTTATATTGGAGGTAGCAAGTCTGTCACTAAGTCTTCTGTTGACAAATGGACATGATTTCTGTATAAGACAGTACTAATGTACTCTAGGCACCCATATACAGGGGGGTAAAGATTTGCTTGAATCTACATTACCTTACTTCCTTGATCTGTTCATAAAATTTTTTAATTCTAGTTTTCCATTTACTTACAATCCCTAAAACTATACCTTGTTTTCACTGTGACCTCTGATCCCTCCATTCTTCAGATCTTTCTTAGGTTATCACCCTGCATTGGATATGCTCTCCTCCTTTTTCCATTTTTGTCCCTTTATGAATCGACTCTATGCTATCCTTGGGTCCATCTCCTTGTCCTATCACTGACCTTGCCCTGTCAAGCCTCAGCCATGGATCACTCTTAGCATATACTGCTTGTGTTCATATTCACATGCTGCTGATCAAAACTGGAAAAAAATACAAAGTCATGCTGACTGGGTCCACTACAAATTTATGTCATATTTTTTCACCTGGGCACTTACTGAAGCAAGGCTGTCTTTTTATATCTCCCTAATTAATTCACTATTCTACTCACTACCTCTACTTCCCTAAATCTTTTCATTCCTCCTCAAAACTCCCATGATTCCTTCACCTTTCACTTTGTTTTATATTTTACTGAAGAAATTAAAATCATTCCCTGAGAGCTCCTTTTCTCCTTCACATCTCATATAATTCAGATGCCTTTTGCTCCTATCTCCTCCTTCACACTGTTTCACATGAAGAGGTGGCCCACTCTCAATAATTTTCAATCTCTTAATCTATTGGCTATTTCTCTGCTTCCCACAAATATACTTAATTCTCTATCATTGAAAAAAACCCAAAATCCTTTACTTGATTTATCCATTTCTACTAGGTAATATCTCTCTTTTCCATGCCTAAACACTTTGAGAAAGCTGTCAAACTTTTTTCCACTTCCTTTCCTCTCTCTCTCCTTTTAATTCTCTAAAGTATGTTATCTAATCTGATTATTCAGCAGAAACCATTCTCCTCAAAATTTCCAGTGGTCACTGAATTGCCAAATCTAATGAGATTTTCTCAATCCTCTTCTTTCTTAACCTCTCTGCAGCCTTTGACAGTATTCATCACCCTTTTCTCCTCAATGCTCTCTTCTCTCTAGGTTTTTGTGTCACTGCTCTCTCTTGGTTCTCCTTCTGCTGACTGCTCCTTCTCAGTTTCCTTTGTTGGGTCTTCATGAAGATCATGTACATTAACGTCGTATGCCCCGGTGGTTAGTCATGGATCTTCTTATTTTCTCCCTCAATATTATTCCTTTTGGTGATCTTATCAGCTCCTGTGTTTTCAATTATCAGCTGTATACCAATAATTCTAAGATCTACACATATCGAACCTTAACCTTTCTCATGACGTCCAGTCTCACATCTACTGCGTATGTGTGTGTGTGTGTGTGTGTGTGTGTGTGTGTGTGTATTATCCACCTGCACCATGACTTTCCTCCAACAGCACCTTATTTTGTCAAATTTAACACCAAGATGAATATTCATCTGAGGCCCCAGGGGCTGGGACATTTACTCCTTCCTATCCAGTGCTGAATCATGCACTTGAAATGTATTCAGTTCTGGAAAGTCTGCCTTTAGTGAAAAAGGGGACAACTTCCTTTTCTCACACTTCCTGGAATGTTAACAGACCCAGGGGGATAATACTAATTATAGAAGTTTTGGCTCATAAATCTAGGATTCCTCAAAAGAAGGGAAATGACAAAAATACTCAGGGTATAATATCAGTTGGGTATAGGAAAGGTGATTTATTCCTATTTCCAAAAATGAATGCTAAACATGAGGAATCATAATGCACATTAACAGAATTAACAGTATTCAGTCATTTATAATTATGTTTGCAATTGGCTAAGAATTTAATATTTAAGCCTCATTACAAAGGCTTTTAAGTACAGATTTCATGTTTTACTTGGCACTGTCCAGTCTAGTCATATCTGCTGATAACATAGGCCAATAATTTTGCTAGTGGTCAACCTTTACAATGCAGAAATTTTCCATCCTATCAATCACTACTGCTCTGGGGACACTATACTCACCATACCTATAGTTCTCCTTTTGATCTTTAGAACTTGCTAGGTTGTTGCCAGTTCTGGACACACATTCTCTAGGGAACATTTGCTCACCTAAGATTGTGAAACAAAGGTAAAAGAGACAAAAACAGCTATGTGCTTATGGCTAAGTGGTGTCCAGATAGGAAACAAGGCAATTGTTTTCCAAACCACTTGAATTCTGTGACATAGCTCAAAACAGTCCTTAGGCTTTACAATCAGGTTAAGAAAAGGGAGATGAAGAATCAGGTAACCCCCTTTTTGTACATCAACTGTGTCATCAGCTCTTCCAGCTCAGCAGCCCCCCAAATCTCCCACATGTTCAAATAGAAACAGGCAAAGAGTATCTGTCCTTGTTCTATATAACTCAGCTTCTCTCCAGTTGTACCTTAGGCTCCTAGAATTCCCCTCAGGTCTGTCAGTCAAGGCAATCTGATATTTATTCAATACCCTGCTCAGATAATCCAAGATACAGTTCCTGGCCTGGTCTGACTCCTCTCCAGTGTGGCTGCTGCAGCTTCTTTCTTATTTCACATTTCATGTAGCATTTTCTCCTTTAAGGACTCCTTCAACTCAAATTCAGCATCATGAGCACTTGGGATCTCCCAATAAAAACCATTTACTAAAATTGCCACTTCCTGCAGATTAAGTTTCCATGGCAATGTGGCAGAAATGGTAAGGAGTCGGGTGCTTTATAGATACGATCTAATCTGAGCCTCACAGCAATCCTGTAAGACAGACACTACAAGCGTTATTACCCCTGTTTCATAGATGAAGAAAAAGACGTTCATAGCAGTTAAGTTACTTTCCCATTGTATCACAGCAGGTGTTTGAAGCAGGATTTGAACCCAGGCCTTCTTGAGTCCAAGTACAGGACTATTCACAACTGCTAATATATACATTATGTCATTATGTGCAGCTGGGTGGCACAATGGATAGAGGGCCTGGCCTGGAGTCAGGAAGACAAGTTCAAATCTGGTCTTAGACACATATTATGCTGTGTGACCCTAGGCACTTAACCCTGTTTGCCTCAGTTTCCCACTCTGTAAAATGAGTTGGAGAAGGAAATGGCAAACCACTCCAGTATCTTTGCTGAGAAAATCCCAAATAGGATCCCAAAGAGCTGGAAACAACTAAACCAACTGAACAAACACAATAGCAATAAACGGATGATTAACGATAAGAAAATACATGAATCAAAGTTCACAGGATCATAAACTTAGAGCTGGAAGGGACCTTAGAGGTCACCTGGTCCACCATCTCCAAATAATGAAAAAGGCCCAGAAAACTGAAATGATGTGCCCAGGCTCATATAGCTGGCAAGTGACAGAGCTGGGATTTGAACCCAGGTCTAAAGCCTACACCATTTCTTCCAGACAAAACAGGTTACCATGATTTTCTCTAGTCTGGACATTGTTGCACCTAGATTTTTCTAGATAAAGAATTTTCCATAATCTCCACTCTACTTAAACACCTTAATTATGAAATCACATAGGTGAACTTGCCAAGTGACTTCAAACAATCTTGTACCAACTGCTGTGCAATAACTTGATTTAATAAAGCAAAAATCTGAAATGAGAGCACCATTACTTTTTTTGGTGAAATGTTAGGAAAGTGTTGACAACTTGAAAAAATTCCATGTAATTGTTTTTAAAAGTATCCTTTCTGATAACAAAAAACATTCATGTATTAAAGAGACCAAAGGAAGAAAATTCTGGTTACAAGGCATGTTGAAAAATGGTAACTCCATAAATGGCAGAAAGACTATTGTTACTAATTCTTGAGATATGTGTTGTCCTATTATGAGTATGTTCATAAGCTTACTTCATATTACTGCTCAGAATGGTTTAAAAAATCACTCCTGTTTTAAGATTACTATAAGGCTTAAACAGCTTGGTAAAACAATAATGCAGTACATTGTAACACTGCTATTTCTAGACCTGAACACCCCCAAAATTAAGGTTCCACTGAACCTTGACTAATAAGTCCTAGAACTACAACAGCAACATGAAATGGGAGAAGTGTAGTCAAAGCTTGACTATTCCCTAAATGCTACTTAAAACTCTTGAGTACTAATGTCCATAGGAACTGTTGTTACTATGACTCATATGTGGCCAAAGCATACCAAACAGATTACCCAAATTCCCCTGATTACCCAAATTTCCCTCAGATATCTAGTTTGGCAGGTCTCAAAGGAGAAAAATGACAAAGATGTGGGAGCCAGTGTTCATATATCATCATTTTCCTTACATTTGGATATCTTTTTGACAGTTTTCAAACCCGATTCTCACATTACCTTATTTATTGTTACAACAGTGCTAGAAGGTAGAGGAAGAAGGCATGGTAAAAATTATTAAATATATTTTAGAGAAGAGAAAATGAGGCTCAGAGATTTTAAGTGATCTGTACAAGATCACTTAGCTAAGAAGTAGTATGACCAGGAATACAATCCATTACTCCCCATCACAAATTCTATACTTTGCTACCTAGGCTGGTCTATTTTTGTCCTAATATGCAGGAAAGCTATCTCTGATTCTTTATTGGTTCAGGGGACTACGGCTCCAACCAATAACATGATTTCTTGCTCATCTAGGATATATAAAGGCCAATCCATGAGAAGTCAGTACTCCTCACACTTGATAGATGTTTCATTGCTAGATAGGTAACTCAACACACACTTCTGACCATATTAATTTCTAAGTGGAGGTGAATAAGGCTAAGTCTAACCAGTGTTATGTCTTCCCTGGGTATCCATTCCATATTATGGTTAAGTAACCTTTTTTGTCAAGTAATGGATGGTCTACATGTTGTTCTAGTCCTGACAAACCATCTTGACTCAGTCATGACCTAGAATAAAATGTTATCTTGTGGAGAATTGCAACAACTTCCCTGCATTTCCCTCTAACTCCACCCAAGCACAAACATGAGTAGTACAACAACTTCAAAGGTATAAACCATCCCTATTGTAGTTCTCAGGTGGGGAGGTAGGCTTCAAAGCAAATAAGGCATAAAATTCAAGTGAGGCTTCATATTATATCTCTTCAATGGTTTTAGAATCAAGCTTTTAAATAGCAAATGGTGAAACAAAAAAGTTACATATTTTATATTTCTCATTGCTTTAAGCAAGGTAAGCCTCAGGTTCATGCCAACTGAAGCTTCCCATTGTTCTTGAAGGCAGACCATACACTGAGGTGTTTACCCTATTTAATTCAATCTACTTTCTCCCAAACACCCCCCCCCCCCGCATTAATGAATTCTTCTGAGTTTTCTAGCACTCTTTAACTTTAGAGAACATTATATGTCTATAAATTCTTCATAGATGTTGATCTAAGCTGGAAACATTTATGATTCCAATGAAGTGAAGGTCTAACTGGTTCTGCTTCCTGATTTGGACTCAATCCTGCATCTTTTATGTGCAAACTGTGAGTCAGAGGATAGTTTGCTTCAGACAATCATTTTAATCAACTTAGAATAGTAAATTAAGGAGAAGAGGAATAGAGAATTTAGAACTCTGAAGGGACCTTTAGGATCACCCAGTTCAATTTCCTCAATTTAGAGATCAAGAGACTGAAACCCAGAGAGCATAAAGGACTGTCCAGGATCACCAAGAGTTGGTCAGGTTTTTGCCTTCACACCACAGTTTCTTTTCACTTTACTGTGCTACATCTAAGAGGCATGTTTATCTTTCCCAGTTGAAACTGCATTCACTGACCAATGGCCATGAATCTGAGATGTTAACTTCTGAGTTGGAATCTCCAGAAATGGCTGCAGGGAGAGCCCAGGTGATCTCAGGAAGAATCTCTACTTCATCCCTATCTCTGGGCAGGATCCAAAAGAACAGTCTAAGTACTCGGAATTAGAAAATTAAAAAAAAATTTGTTGGAGACTAGGATATGAGAACTGGCATCCTTAAAGAACATAGGAGTAAATGTTCATACTAGGAAATTAAAAACACAACCCCATTAAGTCAAACTCGATATGTCCAAAATGGAACTTATCTTTCCCCCTAAAACCTCTGCCCTTCCTACCTTCTTTGTTATTGTAGAGGACGATACCATCCTCCCAGTCTCACGGGCTCAAGAGCAAGGAGTCGTCCTGGATTCCTCAATCTCTGTCATCCCCATATCCAATCTGCTGCCAAGACCTGTTGATTTCACCTTTGCAACATCTCAAGAATATGTCCCCTTCTCTCGTCTGACACTACTCTAGTGGAGGCTCTCATTATCTAATATTAACTAATATTAGATATACTATACTAATATACTAATATTAACTTACTTCTGAATAAAGAACAATATGCAAATATGTCTGCTAGTAGATTTGCCTGCTTCAAGTATCTCCCCATTCCAATGCATCTTCCATTCAGCCACTAGAGTGATTTTCCTAAAGCATTCCTCTTGGCCCTAGAACTGTGACTGAGGCCCCTGCTCCCTTGTGGCCACAAGCACTCCTCTCTGCTGTGGAACTGCCACTCAGAATATCTTGGAGCTGAGAGTTCTCAAAGCTCTGCTGTTGCACCTCACATGTGCACTCTGGACAGGCCTCCAGTCAGGTGTCACAGACATCTCCTGTAGATCTCCTAAGTTTTCTTAGGCTAGAGAAATGACTCACTCTGCCCTTTTATTGGTCCTGCAACTCTAAAATTAATTTGAGGTGTTATTTTAAAGTGGTTTGGTGGGGAATGTGGATAGAGTACAACTGGGTTGCAGTCTCTAATCTTCCACCTACTCCATGCATTTCAATGTCTGTATTTTATTTTATTTATTTTTTTTTTTAAATAAATTTATTTAACTTTTTACATTCATTTTCACAAGATTTTGGGTTCCAAAATTTTCTCCCCATTAGTCCCCTCCCCCCTCCCCAATACACTGGACATTCTAATTACCCA
>CM053769.1:57511648-57550908 GCA_028658325.1 Potorous gilbertii
ATTTTAATTAAAGAAGAGGGTGGAGCCAAGATGGCGGAGTGAGAGCAACGACTCACCTAAGCTCTCAGACAAACTCCTTCAGGTACCTCCGAAAGGAGAATCTGATCAAAGTTTGGAGGTGCGGAATCCAGTGGGAGGCAGAAGGTGACAGTTTTGGAGCTCACGTTAGACTGGAGGATCCACGGGAAAGATCTGTTCTGCGGGGGTGAGCCCACAGCGCAGCGTGGCCAGCGCAGCGGAGCAGAAGGGACCCGAGAAACCTGAGCGGCGGGGGGAACCAGAGGAGCAGCACCGAGGGTGGGAGACAAGCCCGAACCCAGTCGGTGAGAGCCCCAGAGAGCCAGATATCAGCGCAGCAGCTCCTGAGACCTTCAGCCCGAAGACCTAACTTCAGTAAGTCACCTACTTGAACTTCTGGGAGCCAGGATGGCGGAGTGATCTGTAAATGCTCTCTCCTCTCCCCTTGATGACCGTGAAAGAACCATAAAATATTTCCTCAGAAATTTTAATTAAAGAGGAAAAAGCCCTGATGAGCTTTTGTTTTAGGAAAAAAAAGTCCATACTTTAAAAAAAAGTTGTGAGGAGCAAGGAGTTTCATGTCAGACTCATGTTTTCAATGAGGACTCTTCTCTACGCTGATTTTAGAAATAATTGCATTTCAAGGAAAACTGAATTATAAAATTTTCCTTGGTGGATCATGGAGAGTGGGGGAGAAAACTTGGAATGGCATTTGTTCTTAACTGGACCTGCTTCCTGGCACTGAATGAAACTTCTGACTGGAGAGCAGAAGATCCAAGGTTATAAGGTCCCTGCTTGGAGAGTGGCCAAAAGTCATACCTCAAGGTATGGACAAGTAGATGTTGTTAGGGTCATCAAGGTTCAAGCATCGGGAGAAATGAGGAGGGATTGAATTCCACAAAGAATCTGGGACAATTTGTAGCACACAGTTTCTCAGATGCACATAAATGCATCCCCAAAGCTAGCCCCACTTTTTTGCTTTCCTATAAATGCACTTCACCTGTCCAGCTCCTGCTAATACTGTTAAGCATTCCCTTCAGAGAAAATAGTGGAAAGCAGTGCTGCCATGACGTGGATTTTTCATTTGTAGTAATTGAAGGAAAGGTCAGTGAAAGTACCGCGATCATTTAGAATTGGAGGTCAGTTTCACAGCTTTTCCTTGTCTCAGAAACTCTGTGATAGAAAATTCTCTGAGCAAGATGATGCCAGTGTCAAATATGAAGATAGCATAATTATTATATGAATAATTATAATGTTGTTTTATTATCAATTAAAAAGGTTTGGGATTTTTCATGCTTTAAAAAAGCAATTATTTAATAAAGTTTACTTTTATTTTTGTTATAAAGGACCTCAGTCTTTGGAAATTAATCAGAAGTGCTGGCCACCTCTTTAGCAATGCCAAGAGGCCAGATATATGTGGCTGTTTCCAAATAAAACTGGCAAACTTGGCAACTGAAGCAGCTGTAAAAATGGAAATGCAATCACAGGAGGAGTTATCAGCCTTATGAATTGAGGAGTCTTGACACTACTTGACATTCATTCTCAATTACCAAGTTCAGGTTTCTTGCCTTCATCGCACAGCACTACAGAGTACCTCAAGTAAATGAGTGGATTCTAGGCACCCATGATAGCGTAAGTGGAATGCTTCACTTCTTCAAAGGACCCAGGTCAGCCAGCAAAGCACTAGGCATTAAATTATGTCTGACAGCAGCCACAGGCTATTAGAAATGTAACCCCCATTTTTCTTTCAGATGTTTATCTTTGAAGAAAGCACTCACTCATTTATTGCAGTCATAAAATCTGTTGTAATGATAAAAAATTTTTAAAAAGGCATTTGACCTATGCCTGCTTGCTGTAGCAGACCACTGCAAGCTTTAATTGCCTTCTTTCACACTTCTTTCACTTATAACTTACAAGGTAAGGCTTATGTAGAGCACAAAATTAAGGAGAAATGATAAATAACCACCAAGATGAGACCCTGAGACGTAGCAAATAATTTGTTGGCTTAACTTCATAAGCACAAATAGGACAAGGGTTCTGTTCGGACCCGCTGTGTATTGTTGTAACATGTTTGTACTGACTTTAATAGTGTCTGAGACTCCAATGAAATGAGGTATTTTAGTGTCTGAGTTGGCCAGTCCAAATGAAATGAGATCAGTGGGGACATTCTGCAGAACACCTAGGAATGGCCAAAAAAAAGTGGTTTTGTCTTTTAATTTTTTTATTTCCTCTGGTCAAGAGATATGAGAGACAATTGTCACAGAAAAGATGCCTGTATTGTATCTCACTGCCACCTACTCTCTGGGGTCCCATCTGGGGAAAGGAAGTAGGTTCATTTTGTACTATTAAGATAAGTAGAGCTAGATTGAATCTGATGTTGCAACTATCATTGTCATGTAATCCCACATTGGCATAGGCTTCAGGAGAGTATTAGATCAACCAAACTACACACTCTGACCAAGGCAAGTATCTACCATACACCACAGGGCTAAAATAGAAGAGCACTCAAGGCAAATGCCTTTGAAATGAGGCTGCACCACAATCTCTCCAGACTTCCCAGCTTCTCAAACTCCTTCCTGGTACTCTCTCTATCATTTCCTGCCAAGTATCACACAGCTCCCCATCAACCACTGCTTGATGATGACCCAAGTACTCCCAACTCAGACCTTTAGTTGGTTTCATCCACCTTGCCCTATACCATCAATCTGCCTGCTTCCTGAGTTCCCAGAATCTTTTAGAACTGAAATCAAAAGACTTGTATGAACAACACAGAACCAGGAGGACAATTTGTGTGACAACAACAATTTTGTTACAAAAAACAAGGAAAGACTTTAAGACTTCAATTAATGCAATGACCAACCGTGATTTCAGAGAACATATAGTGAAGAATATTAACCATTGCTTGAGAGAAAGATGAATTCAAGAACAATATATACATTTTTTGGACATGGTCAGTGTGGCTATTCATTTTGTTTTGAGAGAAATTATTATTATATTAATATTATACTTATATTTGTATCTTTATTTATTTATATTAATCATATAAATCTATTATATTAATAACCAATTATTTAATTAGGATTAAGGTTTTTCCTTTTATCTCCTCATTCAGGGACTAGCTTGGTTAGACAAGTCAGTCTCTGAAGGGCATTGCTGATAAATGAGATTACCCAAATCCTCTGGCCACATCCCTTCCTACCTCACTTCCTCTCTATTTTCTGACTATTAAACTGACTTTTTAAACCACAAAAAAATTATATTGTTTAGTAAAACTAGTATATTTGTGTTCAAGTTTATCCTTAATAGCATTTGCAGAAATATGAAGTGTTTTCTGATGTTCAGACCCTAAACAGACAACATCAAATCACTCTGGAGAGTTCTTATGGTCTATGTGCCATTTTGTATACATTCCTACTCCTCAAAAATGTATACATTATAGTTAAATTTGGTATAAAGAATGAATGCATGAAAAAAACATTTATTGAGTGTTTATTACATACCAGATACCATACTAAGTGCTGGGCACACAAATATGAAAAGAAAGACAGTTCCTACCCTTAAGGAGCTTACATTTCAATAAAGGAAGACAACATGTAGTATAAGAAAATAATGGCCAAAAAGGAGTGTTTGGCCTGGGAAGTAACAGGAATTTTGAGTAGAGTCAAAGGGCAATTTCATAACTTTTGCAGGAATGTAACATTGACTTAGGTGCAGAATGTGTGGGGTGTGTGGATATGTGTGTGTGTATGTGAGAGTATGTGTGTGCACGCATGTGCATGTGTGTGTGTGCTTGGGTGTTTTATAATGGGTAGTTTGGGAAGTCAGAGAACCTGAGAGGTGACATGCAAAAATTGGGTAATTTAGGCTGATCCATCCCCAAACTGATAGAATCTACTGAAGTGCAGGTAACTGATTTGTGGCTTTAAAAAATGCAGAATGAATATAAAAACAGTTCAAAAATATTCAGTTTAGTAGAAATCTTATTATAAAAATCTAGTCAATAACCAAGTCTAGTTTATCTTTCCATCAAAGTATATCTCTTATTCATTCTTTCTCTTCATTTCTATTGTCACCACACTAAGTCAGACCTGGATTACTGTAATAGACTCCCAGCTGGCCTCTATGACTTGAAGTGCATACTATAATTTATTCACGATTCTAATGATTCTGACCTAAAGAAACATAGCAACCTCAAGCTCAGTGCCAAATTTATATAACTAAGGGAAAATTTAGAAATGAATCATGGATCTTTATTGTTATGGAGAATAAATATTAAATGCTCCTGATCTGCTTCATGGAAAATTTAAGCCAATGTGTTTCTTAGGGGGGTTCAGAGCTCTGTTCATATTAGACATCGCTGTAGAAAGCGAGAGTACTTGCAATCTGGAAAAACGTACTAAAGCATAGACATAATTCAAGTTAGAATCTGGCTAGAGTGGAGGTGTGGCTATTGTCCTTTGTTCCCAAAGAAAACCAAAATGACATCACTGGTTATATAGTGTGTCTGACTATGGCTGATCAGACTACCACAAGCTTGGGAGACTCTACCACAGATCAGGTGCAAATAGTTCACATGAGCATTTGGAGTGGAGATGTCTCTTAATTTTCACATCTCAAATGGATTACACTAAAGTAAGACTGTATCCAAATGATACCAGAGAACTAAACTTTACTTATTTTAAACATACATACAGCTCTCAGTTAGGTAAAGCCACACACACACACACACACACACACACACACACACACATTAGGTTAGGAGACTAATCAGTTATAAATACAACTCAAAGAAGCAGTAGCATCCATCTTGCCAAAACCGAGGTCTGCCAAGTCTTTTCATGCCAACACAATCATTAAGGGTATAATTAGGTGTGCCTGGCATTTACACCACAGTACGACATTCTCTCTTTGTATTAGAGTGACACTCAGAAAAGAGGTATATTTCTATCCTACAAACAGCAGCACAGTTGGAAGAAGAAGCAAATACGGTGCTTGCCTATTACTTCTCATCTTGAACAGGTAGCTAAGAGGCTAAGAGATTTGTAGTTTGCTTTCAGGAGGAGGGAAAAAGAGATGGAGTGGACAGGTGTTCAAGAGAAAGAACGGGGAAATAATAATGTGCATTTATATACAATCACTTGCTAAGTATTATCAATTCTACTTCCACAGATCTCTTGCATCTGACTCCCTTCTCTCCACTCATCCAACCAAACACCCTTTTTCAATCGCTTAACACCTCTCGTCTGAGACTGGCATCAGCTTCCTAATTTGTCTCCTTCCTACTAGCTTCTGTTTTTTCAATTCATATGCTTGCTGAATTAACCATCCCAATATAAAAGTCTGACCTTGCCAAAACCTTACTCAGTTCTTTACTGAATCTCCATTGCCTCAACAATGGAAAGTTAACTCTTCTCATCTACACACCTTTCTTGTTTCCCTAGCCCTGTTCTTAAGCCTTCCAACTTGTAAAGCATTCTTAGACACAGGGCACAACAAGTGCAAGAAATGGGAACAGGCAAAAACCAATTCATCTGGACCTGGTGATGTTGCTTCATTTGAAGTTCACAGAGCATTTCCAGATGTTCTTTCAGGCTGTTTTGTGGCTTATCTCCATGCATCTCTCCAACCCCAGCAAAATTTCCTAATTATTCTATCAATGAGTCAAACATCTGCCCAATGTGTAACTCTGTTGCGACACATATTATTAGAGAAATGCAGATCCAGTAGCAAAATATTTAATTAAATCAAGAAATAATACAAAGAAAAGCAAAGGGCAAAATATTCATTCTCCCAACAGAAAAAGTGGTACAAGTCTCTTATGTGCCTGGAGGAGAAATAATCAAATTTCTCTCGTCTTTAGTTCTCAGTTAGGTAAAGCCCATTTGCAACTCACAGATCAAAACAATGATTTTTTTTAGTATGCATTTTTTTCTTCTTTTAAATCCATCGTGGGAGCCCATGGAGCGGAAGTATTACTTAATGATGCTGCCTCAGTTCAGTAGTTGTTTTTATGACTCAAGGAAGATGAAGGGGTTTTGAGACAACATGGTCAACTTTCCCCAACTTTCTTAAATTTTGTGATTTGATACTTCAAATTGTAACCCCATCATGGGTCACCATTCCTGTTTTAAGACTCCTCCCTCAGAGACCTTATGCCTGCACCATGCTGCAGACTCATTGCATAGTTTTTGGGAAAATGTTCTTAAGAGTAATATGGTTCTATGAACATACCCCTCACATAGCATTCCAGGCAAACTGCATTGATAACTGGTCTCTGAATTTGACACTCCATCTTCTGATCTCATTCCTATCTGAAAGCTGTGCCCTATTTCTCAATAGAGTTCTTCATTTTCCTCTAGGAAGCTAGATGACTCAGTGAATAAAGTGCCGGGCATGGAGTCAATAAAACTCATTACATTGAGTTCAAATCTGTCCTCAGACACATACTAGCTGTGTAACCCAGGCAGGTCACTTAACTCCATTTGTCTCAGTTTCCTCATCTGTAAAATGAGCTGGAGAAGGAAATTGCAGTATTTGCCAAGAGAACCCTAAATGGAATACCTAAGAGTTGGACATGACTGAAAAAATGAACAGCAAAAAGGCTTAGCCAGGTAATATTAAAATTGTTTTATTTGTGACTTCTTCATTTGTTTTTCGTTTTTGGTTGGGGTTTTTTTGGTGGTGCTTTTTCCATATCTCTTAGGAAGTGATGTTTCTTGTTACCTTTGTGCCCTTTTTTTTTGGGGGGGGGGTTGACTCTCCAAAGAAAAACTATGGATCATCCTGCTCTTTTACTACAACTTCCTTTCCATTGCCATGAGAATGTCCATATTAATGTTGACTTTTCCAGCAGTATGTCAGTTCATTGACCGTTGGATCATTATTTAATATAATATTTAAACAGCAAAATCTCAGCTGTTTATTTTGAAAAATACAAAGAATTAAAAAAAGTCAGCATTACAGGATAAAATCAGTAGGAGATCAAGGAATCATTGAATTTTTACCCTCTAGACAATAATAACTCCACTAAAAGTTTTACTTGGATGCTTTATCATAGCAGGAGGTCGTCTCTAGTTCTTGAAGGCTATGACAGTGGACCCTACTAAGTTAGAAAGTCCAGCATTGGGCTATGTGTTTGATACCCAAGGGCAAATCAACTAAGTTGAGACAGTCTTGTCACTGGAAGACTGGGCACTAAATGAATAACTTTTCAGCCCCAACAATTCACAAAATTATCTTCTAAAGTATGGAAGATTGTGTTGGGGATATGAAGATAGATATGATAATGAATTTTTCCTTGAAGAGTTTATAATACAATGGGGTTTCAGGGAAGGGAAACTGATACACAGATAGTTATGATATAACAGAGAATGTGATAAAAACAAAGAAGGGATTAAAGTAGGAATATGATAAAGGAGAGATAACTTTCAGTTGGAAGAGAGGAAGGAGAAAGAACTCAAGGAAGGTTCCATTAAGGCAATGTGGTACAGGGGAAAGAACAGTGATTGTAAAGTTGAAAAGCCTGGGGGCTAATGCCATTTATGCATCTTTCTATTTTCTTACCTGTGTGAGTTTGAGTAAGTTTTTCACTTTTCTGAGTCTCAGTTTCCTCATCTGTAAAACAAGGAAGTTAAACTTAAAGTCTCTTTCAGCTCTAATCCTTCGATCCCACAAAACTGAGTGAGGCACCTGAGTTGGGCCGTCAAGGGAGGGATTTTCCCAGGCAGAGATGGGAGATAGGAATTAAGTAATTATACTAAAAACCTAGTAACAAAGATCATTTCTGATTTTGCAACTAAATTTGTCACCTTGTGCACATACTTAATTTGTCTTTGCGATAGTTTCTCCATCTGCAAGATGACAATCATATTGTGGGATTCCATGAGTGTTTGTAAAGTCCTTTTAGGCTGTTCAATACTAGATAAATCAAAGTATCATATGAATATTATAATTATTTAAAAGTCCAGATATATATATACTTCTCCATAAATATTTTTTATTATATTTACTGTTTTCAGATGCTAAAGTTAAATTAAACAGAGATAAATTTATAAAATTCTGCATTTAATTTTTTTAAAAAACAATTGTACTTCTACAGTTACGTGGCAGAACAGTAATTCGTTTGAAAAAGGATCCTGGGACTCCAGTTACAGAAAGTTACATTGGCCTATGGAGATCAATGCTATTGAAAAGTCTTCCCACTCCCCCCCCCCAAAAAAAACCAAGCCAAACAACCTGATGCAATCCTAGGCTGCATTAACAGAAATAAGTCCAGATCTGGGGTGGGGGGGAATGTTGCATATACTTTGTACTGGATAGCCTCATGATGAATATTTGTTTAAATGTGGGTGATACATTTTAAAAGTTAATAGTAAACAACATAGTGTGGCAAAAAGAGTAATGGGCATGAATCTCCACTTTGAGATTTGCTAGCTGTGTGTCTATGAGCAAATTATTTAATCTCCATGAGTCTTAATTTTTCTTCTTTGTAAAATGGAGTTGATAATATTTTTCTCTACCTATCTCACAGGGCGGTCAAAAGGAAAGTACATTTTATGAGTAGTATACATTTGAGAAATGATAACTAGACCAGTACACCTTAAATTGTGAGTTGCTACTCCATATGGAGGTTGAGAAAAATTTGGCAACAGTAAAAGGTTTCAAAACCAAAAATTAATTCAAAATAAAATGTGTAATGAATCTGAGGTGTTTCTGGTAGCACTTTCCTATGTTGCATCATGTGACTTCACTGCAGCCTTGGTTCTGAACATAGTACTGATGATTATAAAGTTAAAATATTGATCATCTTTGAAAAACTTTGAAGATGCTCTTTGACCTGCAGTATCAAATATTCTGCCAAGATCTAATTCTTTATGTAAAAATAAACAAGCACATTCATCTCATTAGCATGCAAATTTGCTTCCATCTTTAATAAATAGGAAAATAACATGTATACCAAAGAATTGTTTTAAAATAAATTTTTGTGATTTATTATTAGTAAATTTTTGATTTGTATACCTATTTTATATACCTGTATAATATACCTATATATTTGGGGTCACATAAAAATTTCTCCAGAGAAAAGGGATCAAGAGTGGAAAAAGTTTAAGAAGTCCTGAACTAAATTAGAGAGGGCTTTGGAAACCATGTCATATAAAAAATAGGTAAAGAAACCGGACATGTGTAGCCTGGAGGGAAAAGACAACTTAGAAGGGACTCACTAGAAGGCTTCAAACATTTGAAGAACTGTCCTATGGAAGGGGGAGTAGACTCATTTTCTCTTGTTCCAGAAATGAGAACTAGGTTCAACAGGTGAGATGTATAGCAAGGCAATTTGGAATTTTATATGAGAAAGAACTTCATGGTAGTTTCAACTATAATACTTCTTTCTCTTTCCAGTATCAATATGTACTCATACAGTAAGTCAGAAAAAAAATGTAGTAGGATGTTAATAGTTTGGGATATCTCTTAATCATAAATAAAGGAATGAATAAATGAAAAAAACACTTATTAAGCACTCGCTTCTGTAAAGAACTTGTATCAAGTTCTAGGGATACAAATAGAAAGGCAAACCCTTACTGCTTTCTTTTTATTTTTGGTGAGGCAATCAGGGTTAAGTGATTTGCCCAAGGTCACACAGCTATTGTATCATGTATCTGAGGCTGCATTTGAACTCAGGTCCTCCTTACTCTAGAGCTGCTGCTTTATCTATTAGAGATAAAGCTTCCCCAAGATTCTGCTTTCAAAGGGTCCATATTCTAATAGAGGAGATGATACATATAGGAAATTCTAGCTGTAAGAAGGATGAAAAAGGTACAGTCCTTAGGGATCAATGACAAAGCAGGTGTGATTGCATCTTCATTAATGGTATTTCTATGGATAAAACCTTATCCAAATCTGATGCTGAACCACTTAACAATGCCAAGGACTTTAGTGGAAAGAACTTTCTTTTTTCCATTGTCTGGCTTAACATATCTGATAGATGGCTTTGTTTTCTTTCTTCAATGACATTTCACTCCTGCTATAATATATATGTTGATATAGAAAAAAAACCTCTTTAAAATCCTGGCATTTCTAATTTCTAAAGAATAATGATAAAACAAGAAGAAATGGAATTTAATGACATGTAGGCAATTTTCCTATGAACTCTTCTCTCACAGTATAAAATTATGTTTCAGTCCTTTGAGTGGTTTTTAAAAGATGCTTTTTAAGTGGAGAGAGAAGGGAA
Source organism: Potorous gilbertii (assembly GCA_028658325.1). Classification (NCBI taxonomy): domain Eukaryota; kingdom Metazoa; phylum Chordata; class Mammalia; order Diprotodontia; family Potoroidae; genus Potorous; species Potorous gilbertii. The sequence goes on from CM053769.1 coordinate 57,521,895, forward strand.
AGTGAGGTTACTCATTAACTCTGAATGGGAAATATTGACAATTCTTTTATGTTTTGCAGAGTTTGGGGGTACCTATTTAGACACTTCTATGTCATTTCTTAAGGGTAGGCTTTCAGCCAAGATTAAATAAGTAATCCTTGTTTTGTGGCAAATACACTGCATTAACCCAATTGCCTATATTAATTATTTCATATAGTCCCTTCAACTGTGATCTAGTCAAAGAAGAAAACCTGTTAAAATGGATTAGCCTTCTTACTTTCCTAGATGACAAAAAAAGGGAGAGCTGTGCAAATGTAAATGAGTTCTTTTTGTTAGGCAAGACATTCAAAGCACATGCCTGTATCACAAAGGCCACACAATTGTTCACTAGGTGTGAAGGGATTTCTTAGGCCTCTCAATACTTGCTGCCACCTGCTGGTCATAATGAAAACCTTAGCCCAGAGGGTGGGCTGAAACAAGGCAAGATGTTTTCTTAGAAGATGAGGAGGTGTGGTAGAGAGCAGAGGAAGGATGGGGACAGACAGCTATCTGGTCTTTTAGAGTTATAGAGGCAAAGTGGATTATATAGGTAAGTAGGTCAAGAACTGTTTTAGGTGTTAGTTTAGGTGGCCCATTGGACAGAGAGCCAATACTGGAGTTAGGAGGAATTGAGTTCAAATTCTGTATGACCCTGGGCAAGCCACTTACACCTGTTTGCTTCAGTTATTCATCTGTAAAATGAACTGGAAAAGGAAATGGCAAACCACTCCAGTTTCTCTTCCAAGAAAGAAAGAGAGGAAGGAAGGAAATGGAGGGAGGGAGGAAGGAAGGAAGGAAAGAAAGGAAGGGAGAGAGGAAGGAAGGAAGGAAGGCAGGAAGGAAGGAAGGAAGAAAGAAAGAAAGAAAACCCCAAATTGGGGTCACAGAGAGTCAGACCTGACTGAAATGACTCAACAACAAATTACTTCAGCAAGGAAGCTGCTTTTCTAAGGACTGCGCACCTTGCTTCAGAGCCAAGCCCTGGAAATTATCACTTGAATCCTGTAGCTGTACAGCTAGGAACCACACATTAGCAGAGGACTCTCATTACTTTGTTATCTTGTCTAAAAAGTTTTCATTGCCCAGACCAAGGGTAGGGAACCCCACATGTGGCCCCCTAGGTCCTCAAGTGCATCCCTTTGACTGAATCCAAACTTCACAGAACTGACCACAAGTTCCCTACCCCTGACCCAGACACTCAAGGCAAACTCCCTACCAGCCTCAACTTGTTGCCAAAGAACATGGACAGAAGAAAAACCCTGGATTTGGAGGCAAAGAACTTGAATTTGAATCCCAATTCCACTCCTGAACTGACTGTGTGGTATTGGGCAAATTATTTAACCTCTCTGGGCCTCATTTTCCTCAAATTTAAAACAAGGGGTTTGGATTAGATGATCTCTTTCCAGGTCTAAATTCTGACTCTCGTACTAACGTCTGGCTATGATTTGCAGGCTTTTTTGTGAACCTCCCACAAAATTATTACTCAGAAAAAGTGGGTCAGTTATTTTGAGCAAGAAATATCCAAAAGAAGGCATCATTCTAGCTAGCATGCCATCAAGCACTGTGCTAAGCATTGGCGATACAAAGATAGGCAACAGACAGTCTCTGTTCCCAAGAAGCTCACAGTCTAACGGGTTAAACATGCAAACAACACTGTACAAACAGGCTACATGCAGGATCAACTGGAGGTAATCATAGACAGAAGGCACTAGCATTAAGGGGGATCACCAAAGGCTTCTCTTAGAAGGTGGAATTTTTGGCTGAGACTTGAAGAGAGTTGGGGAAGCCCAGAGGTGGAGATGAGGACAGAAAGAGTTCTAGAGAGGGGGACAGTCAGTGAAAACTTTCAGAATAGGGAGATGGAGGATTGTGTTCAAAGATCAACAAGGAAGACAGATAGTTCTGCTGCATCTCAAAGTATTATATTGTGAAATGAGTCCTACATTTGAAGTCAGAGGATCTTGGAATAGAAGACAGAGGAGAGAAGACTAGATGATCTCTAGAACTCCTTCTAATTCTAGATGCTAGAGAAAGAACATCCAGTTTTTAAGAGATATTATTTCAATAATTCTCCCTATGTCATATCATAGGTCAAAGATTAATTATCCTGTTCCTTCTCATTAGTTTACTGGTTCAATCAATCAATCAACAAATGTTTTTAAATGTCATTTGTATATCAGGAACTATTGGAAGCACTGGAAATACAATCTTTAGTCACAAGGGGTTTACATTCTAGTGGAGAGACAACGAGAATGAAGAAAAATACAAACAACATAAACATAAAGCTAATAAATTCAAAGGTTGTTTGTTCCTTCTGTTTTTAAAGGACCAATGACATCATGGATGGTGTCTTGACTTTCATGTGAACTGGATTTAAGTGAGGCAGAAGTTGTGCAAAGTCATCAGCCTCACTCTCTTCCAAAACCAAAGAAGACCAGAGGCAAGACAAAGTCAAGATGACTGGCAATGCCTAGAAATGCAGTGGGTAACCTTCGTGTCTTCGATGCCTGACCAGTGTTGTTTCAGTCGCCTTCATGGCCATTGGAACGAATCTCCTATTCCTTCTTCACATGCTCGGGGTAGACATTCCCTTAACTCACCAATGAGTTTGAAGCCTCAACCAGCTTTAGCCCATCTGTGGAGAAGGTTTTAACCAGGGTGTGGCCACTGCATGTGCTATAGCTTCTTGGAACCTCAGGTGAGAGTTGGGTGAGAAGTGTACACGGAAGGCAGATGAGCAGCTCTGAAAAGAGTGGAAGAGGTGGATGGGGTATTCAGGGAGGACAAACACCTCTGAAGTGAAATGCAAGTGTAATAGGGACGGAGAGAATATTGATTCACTTCCAGACTACATATAGCAGCTAGGGAGCCTGCTTCTGCTAAAGTGTGACATCATGCAAGATAGAAGGGCCTTAGACTGTAACTCGGAGCATGAGATAACATTCTCTAACCAGTTCTGGTTATCTAATCATGTGGTGAAGTGCTGACCTTTGGACACTAAGTCAGAAATGGGATGAATTCAAAAGGCACTAACTGGTACAAACAGATCTCTGACTCTTTTCCTGATTTGCTGTGTCCTTTGAGGAGACAAGCACTTTTGTAAGCCTTGGAGCAGAAAGAGGCTTCAGGGCTTTGTATTCCCCAAAGAAGCTGATGTCTTGATGGCTCTGAGCACACTACACTGTTGTTCTGCTTTTATTTCCTCTATTTTTCCTGCTTTTTAGTGGCTATGGATAGGACCTTGTGAGATTGGAAAGCTCAGAATAAAGTGCCAGAAGTCTGAGAGCTGGAGTCCATTCTGGAATGGATCAAGCACAACTGAGGTAACAGCTAAGGCTCTTGACCCAGCCCAGATTCAGACTCAGAATCACTAGCTTTGCCAGATTTGACAGTGAACTTGGATGGGTGAATGCTTTGTAACAAATGCTATGTTTGAGCCCTACTTTTCCCAGAGATTTACATGATAGATGAGAGAGTGTGAGAAGAAATACTTTGTAGCTTCTGTTCTTGCTGTATCCTCACAGTAAATACTCTAATTGATGTTAATTGTTTAAATGACTATTGTTTAGTCGTGACCCCATATGGAGTTTTCTTGGCAAAGATATTGAATTCATGATTTATTTTTAAGTATCAAGTGTGGTACAAGATATTACTTTTGACTAGCTTGAGATTGTAGAGCTATTGGTTTAATTCTGGTGCTGTCCCTGTAGTATTAGAACTTTAAAGGACCAGGTTACAGTAGGAGTGGATCCAAGTCATTTCCATTTAGTATTTCACCACATAATCGTTGCACCCTGGATTGGTTTTTTTCAGTCCAAAAATTTGGTTTATAACCTTTCATCCATGGTATAATTATGCCTGTCAAGCCCCTTAAAAGGTAAACACAGCAGCAACGTATTCACCAATGGCTTATGGATATGCATTTCTCTCTCAGTCATTGCTAGCCAGGAGTCTAGAATTCTCAGCATGCACACATTGTCAGTATACTTCCAAAAGCCGACTTGCCTGGTTTGTTTAGAGACTTGCAGTACTAATGGTATAGTCACAACCCAATGAAAAGCCATACGTGCAAAAGGAGGAGGCAGGCAAAGCTGCTATCAGTAAGTCACATGATATGGTACCAGACTTAGATCTTCCTGAACTAGTTAAAGTGTACATTCTTCCTCCATCAGTACACTAATGTGCGAAGCATTTCTTTCTGATTATGGGTAAATATAAAAGCTATTCTGCTGGCTTCGAGTTGAAAGTGATTGTGTTCACTGAACAGCATGGAAAAAGAGCTGTGGAAAGACAGTTTTCAGTGAGCAAAAAGTTGATACAAAACTTGCAGAAACTAAAAGACAAATAATACCAGCACATTTTTTTTTTAAAAGTTTCACATATTGGGGAGGGTGGAGGAAAAGGAGAGGGAGAAAATTTAGAACTCAGAATCTTATATAAGTAAATAATGAAAACTATAAATAAACAAATAAATAAATTTTAGAAACTGAACCTATAAAAGCTTCACATGATAGCACCCCACTTTTTGCAAACATTGGCATAAAATATGTGACAATTATGTGATGAAATACAGTGAGTTGGTCTGATCATTTGGGCCAGTTCTAAGGTAAAATTCAAAGACAACAGAGAAGGATATTTTCTTTGGTCAAAGCTAACATATTAATTAGACAACTTCTTATACCTACTGGGCTTTTAGCTATCTAAGAAGTACAGTGTCTGAGCTAAAGAAGTTATTGATTACAACATCAACAGTAATAAAAGGGAGAACAAAAAAAAGTGAGCCAATGGCAACCTTGATTTAGAATATAAATTCATTTATATAATCTTACAAGGGATTACAGGGGAGAGTGGTAGAAAATTCATAAAACAATAACAAGTCATGGAGGAAAAGTAAGTTTACAAAAAACTTGGCAAGATGTTCATGTGAACCAAAACTTTCTGGTAAAACTGTAGACAGAAAAATAAACTGACCCCCAAATGCAAAAGATCTATAAAGATTTATAAAACATACTCTTTTCTCCATCAGTGTAAACCGAATCACTCCATTTGGACTCTAAAATCAGACTCTCACATTGCAAACAGCATTTAAAAAAATAGCAATAAGAGTTGGAATACTAGACCAAGAAGTTTGTTCTGCAGATGACACAATTTTAAAGATGTTAAGTGATCCATTTTAAAGACAGCTGAGAGGAGAAGATACAAGGAGGAAGTAAAATACCTTATTTTATTTATTTATTTTTAACATTTCTTTTTTTTAGATGAGTTTCAAATTCTCTTCCTCACTCCAGCTCCTTCCCCATATCAATTATACATGTGATATCATGCAAAACATATTTCCATATTACAAAAAAAAGAGGCAAGAAAAATAAAGGAAATGAAAAAATTAATACTTCATTGTACACTCAGTTCATCATTTCTCTCTCTGGAGGTAAGATATCATTTTTCTTAATGAGTCCTTCTAAATTGTCTTGGATCTTTGTTATTTGATCAAAGTAATTAAATCTTTCATAGTTGGTCATCGTTGCAATGTTACTGTTACTGTGTACAATGATTTCCTGGTTTTACTCAGTTTATTCTACATCAATTCATATAAGTCTTCTCAGATTTTTCTGAAACCACTCTCATTTATTTCTTATTATTTCATATAGTACAATAGTACAATTCCATTACATTCATATACCACAAGTTGTTCAACTAATCCACAACTGATGGGCATATATTCAATTTTCAATAACAAAATTTATTATTAACCAAAAAATATAACGACTACCAACTCATATACAAAACATTGCAAAATCTGTATAAGAAAAATAATTCAATTCAATAAACATTTACGTGCCTACCATGTATCAGGCACTGTGCTAACCACTGACAATCAAAAATAAGAAAAAGAATGACAGTTCCTCAAGGAGCTTACAATCTAATGGGGGAAGATACCACACAAAAGGAAGGTGAAAAGGCAGAGGAAAATCAATGTTCGATGTTCTATGGAGTCAAAACCAAGCAAAGATGCAGATGGAAAATGGAGAGTTACCTAGAAAGCTCTGATCTGAGCCCTCGGTAAAAAGAGGCTTTGGAAGGAATTTATTGCTCCACCCTCAAATCAGAAGGGAGAAGGGAAACTGAAGAAGTTAAAAAGGTGTCAAGTATCAAAAACTGAGTCAATTAACATGGAAGTGAGATTTCAGGTGATCAGCTCATCCCAGGGAAAGGCATGATGTTCTGCAGAGTTCAAATCAAGAAGAGCTCTCGATGCAAAATGAAGAGTTACATTTATTTCTCAAGGGCATCCTTGATCAGGTTTGAAGAGGAAAATCAGACTTCTGTAAGCTATATCCTATAGTAGACCACATATTACAGTCACAGAATTATCTCAAAGGTATAGAGAATGCAAAATCTCATTGTACATTTTATTTGTTGTTGACAAAATTCATTGGACTTAATAGAACAAAATGCTTCCTTAAAGCTTTCTTCCAATCAGGTGTCTTCCATATTTATGAATCATAAAAGATTCCTTGAAAGATTAAAAATAATTTCATTTAATGACTCTTTGATTATTAATATGAAGACACAAAATAGGAATAATTATGCTTTCCAGAAACTATTTGCTACCATCACAGAGGTCACCCAAAGGTCAACCAATAGGTGATGTGTGGTGGACATGAATAGGCTTCAGCATATAACCAGTGAGAAATTACATGGAGGAAGCAGAAGAAAGAATGTCATCAGAGAGATGTATGACTGGAAAAGAACTTGGGCCAATGACAAAACAAGAACAAATGATAGCTGATCGATGGCTTTAAGACATCCATGCAATGTCAAGAGATGTAGAAAAAGACTTCCAGCACATTAGTTATATCCCCTGTGGGTGAATTAAAGGATGTAATTAAAAAGAGTTGCACAGAATTAGGAGGTTTCCCAAATAGGTGGAAGGGTTGCGATCTGCATCACTGGAGGAAGTAACTACACTGATGAGATCACATAAGATTATAAATTACAGTTAGACCTAGAAGGGTCCTTAAATGTAATCGACTTCAATTCCCTCACTTTATAGATAAGGGAAATGAGGCAGAGAGTTTAAATGACTTAACCAGGGTCACACAGCTAGTTAAATATCTAAAGAAGGATTTGAACTTAATTCTTCCTGATGAAGTTCGATGATCTATGCACAGTGTCATTCAACAGCAGTAAGGAGACAGCATGCCAGGGAACAGCAAACCTATATTACCAGGTGTTAAACAGTTCAGCAGCAGAGGACTTCTGATAATTGTGAAACTAGTTCTGTTATTGTGCAGCAACTGATTGCAGATCATTGGAGGGAAGTAAACTCATAAGAGTTTCAGGGAGTAAGCTTCCACCTGTCATGAAGATGGAGCCATGGTGACTCCTAGCTTTCTAAAGGTTCAGTCAACTCCATTAGACACTCAAATATATGTCTCTTCCCCTGTTGGACAATAACATTCAAGGAAATATGAAGTAGTCACATCTGCTGGGATGTGCTGCTGGGACAATTAGCACAGAAACCAAGACCATCTATATCACTAAAGGGCAGCTTTCATTTACCAGTGATGAAAAGAATGCCAACAGACTTGATGGCCACCTGTGTAATAAGGCCTGTCCAGAATGTTTTTCTACCCTTAGGGAAAGCAGCTGCATCAGAAGCCCCAGGTTCCTACATTTGAATGTTTTGTTTTGTTTTCTTTTTTACATAATTCCCATAGTTTCAATTAAGTACTATGTCAAGTTCATTTCAAGTCACACAAGTCCAGTTCCTACAACTGACAACAACTAATTGTGGCTTTAAGTAATTTAAACAGCCAATAATAGCTCTGTTTCCCCAAAAGAAATGTAGGGAATAATATGAAATTTCTCTGATTTGGAAATTAATTTAATTATACTTACTGTGAACTATCAATGATTTTATTAGACCCTCTTGTTGGCCCATCTCGGTCTAGGATCTATCTCTATTAGACTTTTTCTTGTGAACTTACATAAAAATGTCATGTATGCATCTAAACCTTATTCCTTGGTTGGTCCTATGTTAGAATTACAAATCCAATCCCTTCAGTCACTGAAGAGCAGCTGATGAAAGTTTTTACAAAATTCAAGAATCAACTAGAGCTGTGTAAAGCATAAGGTGTAATAATATTACAAATGTTGTTTGATGCAAGTTATTAATGCTTAAAAAACTGTACTAAAACTTCTGGAAAACCATGTATATAGCATTTTTTTCTGTACTAATCATCCTTGGAAATAAGATTGTCTGCTTGTCCATTCGGTATTTTTTCATTATTCATTAAGTTATTCTTAGTTGGTATTCTTCAGATATCATGATTCACAGCCACATAGTACAACTGAAACAATATTAGTACAATAGAGGTGAGTTATAAAAGATGCCCAGTTGACTTGGGTTTTATTGGCCCCTTTCCTTTCCCTTCCCCCCCGTCCTGTCCTCTCCCAAAACCTTACACCAACTGCACTCTAAAACTGGACCACCCGGAGAATGAAGTGAGCAAACTAAAATAATTCATACCGTAATAACAATTCTGTAAAGAAAAACAACTTTGAAAATACTTAAGAACTTTGTTGAATACAATGACCAACTGTGACTCTAGAAAGATGATAATGAAATATCCTATCTTGGCAGAGAGGTAATGGACTTGAGGTGCAGAAAGAGACATACATTTTTGGGCATGCCCAATGGATGGTTTGTTTTACTATATCATACTTATTAGTGAAGTTTTGTTTTTCTCTTGCTTCCAAGGAAGGAGGGAATTCAGAGGGGAGATAGTAATAGTGTTGCTTCTAGAAAAAGAGGAAAAGGAAATAGAGTCACTGAAGAATTTTTGAAATGCTAAGAGAAAAAAAGAGATTCAGTAAGAAACACAGACAAAGCAGCACAGCTTTTAAAGTAATGTATTTATTGTATCCACCCCCATATATTTAAAACAAACTATACATGATAGAGATTTGTGGTTTTATAATATTTTTTCTCATTTCAGATATGGAAATATTCAAGAAGGCATTAATTTCAGAAAAAAATTATACTTACCTATAATCATTTGAATTTTCTATTGTAATTTTAGGATGCAACAACCTATTACATGTGGAAAATGTGTCTGAAAACACGTAAAAGGCTACCTAAAAGCTATATGTTACTTTGATGTTTTGATGAGACTTCATATGTGAATATATGCATATATATGATGTAGATGAAATAAATGTCCAAATTTTGAGTTATTGAAAAATTGTAGGTGAAATCTCATTGCCATGTTATGAAATAGAAAACATATATATACTCTATTATGGTCAGCCTATTGGAGTGCAAGAGACCAAAGAAATTATAAATCTCTTTTGGTTTCATCAATTTTACCCCCAAATAAATTTAATATGAATATATTTTTAAAAGAAAGATTAACACCCTATAGCTTAAATCTATTTATTTCTTTATTTTCTTAATTAAATTTTCCACTTTGGAAACGAAATTATGACTATGATTGTTAGTAATAATACATTTAAAGGTATGAACATGGAGCTTATTTTTGAAACTGTCCCTCACTTGTCAAAAAAATCAAAGAAAATTTAGGAAGATGGAATCACAGCACACTCTCCTGGTTTACGTATGTATCATTTTCCTTAGAATGAATTTGTTTCCTAAGTTTTTCCCTGCTGAGGTATCTAATTGATAATTCTAAACATGTTGGAGGTGGGGGAAGGTAAAGAAAATGACTGATTCAAAAAAAGAGAGCTATTAGATGTTTCCTCTTATCTGTGATTGTTATTACACAGTTACAAAAAAAAAACCCACTGCTGTTTTTAAATTGGTGTTTTATTTTAAAGAAATCCAGGAGAGTAAGTTACAAAGGACAGAAATATGAAAAACTTCCCAATTCAATACAACATACACTTGTCAAGGGTCTACTGTCTATAACAAAGGGCTATAGAGACAAATGAAATTGCTTTCAAGGAGTTTGCATTCTAACTGAATGGATGAAGTATGTATGGACAAATACATTGTATTAAGTAAATCTGTATGAAAGATTTTATGTTAAGTAAATAATAACAATAGCAAATACCTAAAGGAATTTCAAGGGGAAGAATATGCTAATAACGACGTCTGGGAAGGTGTTGGAGAAGAGCTGAAATCTGAGCTGTACTTTGAAGGAAGCTGGGGCCATTTTGCAAAAGATTTCATTGTTAGAAAATTATGATTTTCCCCCAGCCCAGGCTTGTCTTGCTCATTGTCTAGGTTTTGTTGACTTAGAAGGAATGTAAATCGCAATTGTTTCCTGTTCTAGTCGGAAATTTTGAAGGTCTTCCCCTCTCAGACTGATACGTTTCTGATGATAAATGGGCAATCTTTTGTCTCAATTTTTACCTAGCCCTTAGTCTCTGAATGGATATTGCCTCAAACAAACTGAGACCTGGGAAAGACTTTAACTTAGAAAGGCCAAGGTCTCCCATTGCATCTTGGGACATCTCCAGTCATCTTGATTTTTGGAAAAGTCCAGGTGTCTTGCCACTGGATTTTGAGGACTCCGGAAGAGAGAGTTAGGCTGACAACTTTGCACAGCTCTGCCTCACTTAAACACAATTTACATGCCAAGTCAAAACATCACCCTTACGATAGCGTTGGTCCCCTTTGAGAATAGAAGTTAAACAACAGATAAGCAAATTGAGGCAAATGGGTAAGTCATTTGTCCAGAACCACACAATTAATAAATGTCTGAGACCAGATTTGAACTCAGGAAGAAGACTTTCTCACTTTAGGCAGGGACTCTATCCACTGTTCCACCTAAAATATAGTAAGTTCTTAATAAATGCATATTGTTTGAGTGACTGACTAATGGTCAACTTGGAAAGAGGTCTCTCTACTGGAGTGCCTTAGGGGTTACTCTTATTGCTGTGCTGATTGGCATTTATATTAGTGACTTGGATAAAGATATAGATAGCTTATTTATAAAATTTGCAAAAGACACTTTGGCTGACAATTAGAATCCAAAAATATTTCTATAGGCTAGAACACCAGGTAGAAATTAAGAAGAAGAAATGTACTAGGAATAAATCTTACACCTTAGTTCAAACAATGCAACTCACAAATATAAGATGAAGAAATGTGGTTAGACGGTGGTTTTTTTTTTTTTCTGAAAGGATCTGGGGATTTTAGTGGACTACAAGTTTATTTAATATGCATCAGCTGTGTGATATAGCAATAGGAAAAAAAACTCAGATTGCAATAAGAGAGAAATAATGTCCAGGACTAGTTAACAAGCATTCATTAAGCACTTAATGTGTACCAGGTCGTGTACTAAGTGCTAGACATAGAAATATAAGTGGAAAGACACTTCTCACCCTCTAGGACTTCATATTCTAACAGGGAAAGGCAACACAGAAAAGGCAGTTGAATCAGGTTAGGAGAGAAGGGCACTCAGTAAAGAGAAAAAAAGTACTATCATGGGAGCATGGTACAGAAAATCCAGGTTGCACCCTACAAAGAAATAAGACATGAGTATCCTTAGATGGAGGTTCTGAGAGGAATCATTCAGTCAAAAGAAACATGGGAATGCAGCCTGGAGAGGAAGTGACAGTCCTGTTGTACCCTGCCCTGGTATGGACTCCAGTTCCTGACCTACTAGAGACTCAGTCTTCTAACGTTTTGAAATTCATAAGATCATAGTCATGTCTGGTATTCCTTCTCTTAAGAGCAGGAAAAAAAATCAGTGCAAGATGGAAAGCAGCCATACCAGTGCTCATGGCTTCATGACAGCCCCAGATGAGGGATGGCTGAAGACACCTCTCCTACCCAGAGGCCCACTTGTCCTCCTTGCTCACCGCTAGAGAAGGAAAGAGAAGTTGATGTAGTGCATTTTGCATACATACACGATTCTGGCTCAGAAGCTAATCAAAAGATCCTTTTCAACTCATTATAAACGCTGTTACTATGTGTCTACTCTGCCTACTATGTTTCAGGCATGTGCTAAAAGAAAGCTAAAAAGATCTGCTCTCATGAAGTTTATAACAGGGAGACAACTGTATAAATTGGAAATAGTCAATAGAGAGAAGGCACTGGAATTAAAAGGGATCAGAAAAGACTTCCTGTAAGAGGTGGGATTTTAGTTGGGCCTTTAAGGAAGCCAGGAGATAGAGATGAGGAGGGAGACACGAGGGACAGTCAGTGAAAATGCCTGGAGTCAAGAGATGGAATCTAGTCTGTGGAAAAACAAGGAAGTCACTGTCACTGACCTGAAGAAAGAGTATAAAGTATAAGTAAACTGCAAAGATGGGGGTAGGGAAGTAGAAGGTTATTAAGGGTTTGGAATACAAAACAGAAAATTTGATATTTGATCCTGGAGGTGACAGGAAGTTGCTGCAGTCTATTGGAGGGGGAGAGGGGCCAGCAGATAAGGAGGTATGTAACATGATCAGACTTGTGCTTTAGGAAGATCACTTTGACAGCTGAATGAAAGATGGATTGGGGCTGGGAGAGAAATGTCACGCAGACCCACCATGAGGTTATTGCAATAGTCCAGGTATGAAGTGATAAGGTCCTACCCCTGAGTGGTAGCAATATCAGAAGAGATAAGGGGGTATATTCAAGAGATGCTAAAAGGATAAGATCAGCAGGTCTTGGCAAAAGATTAGTTCTGGTGAAGGGGGTGAGAGAGAGTAAGGAGTTATGTTGTGTTGTGAGTCTGGGTGGAGGTTTGGAGCAGGAAGGCCGAAAAGATGACTGTTACGGTAGTCCAGATGTGAGGTGATCAGGGCTTGCATCCCGTGGTGGCAGTGACAGTGGCAGTGTAAGAGGAGAGAAAGTCCAGACAAAGTCTCTAGGTATCCTTTTCTTTATCAAAATCCTGAGTCCATGAACAACCTAGGGCACTCAAAATTTTCTCCATGGATCTCTGCCATTGAAAAGGCAATCCAAATGGATTTCCAAACTCACCAGCAGTAGAACAAGCAGTTTCAGTTTGAGAGAAAACAGAATCAGGTGAACTTTCGATGAGTGTGATGACCCTAAGATTAAGCACTTAGGATGGATTGCTCAGGATTTCTAGGTAGCGAGCAAACCTATTCTTTATGGATCTGAAATCCACCAAGATTCTCAGGAAGTCAAGAACTCTGTGTCTGTTTAGAAACAAAAGAACAACATTCAGTCAGACATTAGTATTTGGGGATACAAAATCTGTACTTCTCATATTAGCCTGAATAGCAAGACGTACAAAATACTGAGTAATACAGTGGAATACATTCAACTCTGCAAAAGTCATCTAAAAAGAAACTGATCTGTCATATAAAGGAAACACATCAGGAAAAAAAAATGGCTACATTTCTGGCCTCAAAGAAAAATTGCCAATTTTCTCTAGCTCCTAAAAAATAAGGGATCCACTGAAAAGAATCTATGAAGGAGAATCTCTCCATTGGGTCCCTACAAGTGTGAGGGACCCAATATTTATCCCAGACAAGCCCTTACATGAAGCCATACAAACTCTACAGTCCCTTATCCCAACTCAAACTTCCACTGATGAATCAGGGTTTGTAGAGAGCTAGCTAGCTGCCATTATAGATCTTCTCTGAGTCTTAGATGCTGTGACTACTGTCCAATATGTAATGGGAAAGGAACTAGGGCTCATGCTTTCTTTTTTTCTTACCTTTCCTATATGAATTTATTTTCCTTGATTTTTGTCTCTGGTTATTTGACTGAATCCAACATGGGAAAAAAATGTTAGATTTCTCTCCCTGGACTTTGGCCTAGTTGCACTGACTTTGCTAGTCTCCTGCAGGACCTTCCTGGACATCCCAGCAGCTCCAATTTTAGAAGATCTTTTGGAGATAGATAGAAAAGACACGTTGCCCCAATTTCTTTACAGAGGTAGGGGACTATGGGTGTGGAGCAATTGATATAACAGACTTTTTTTTAAGTGTTGTTCAACTTTTGGGAGTCTATTTTTTCTTGTTTATTGTAAGGGATGCTTTCTGGAAGGGAATGGAGAAGGGAACTGGTAGGAAACGTAGGTGTAATAAAATTTTAAAAAATTGATTTGAAAAAAATCTCTTGTTTTTGATATGTGCCTCCCAATAAAATGAAATCCACTTAGACAGGTATTACTTTTAGTTTTATCTTTGTAGCTCTAACACCTAACACAATACCTTTCATATAGTAGGCATTTAATAAATCCTTTCAGAGTTGAACTAAATTCTCTTACAATTTAAGTTGATTTCTTGATATAAACTGGTATATGAAACTTCTCTTTCCTTGACTTATAATATTTCCAGAATCATCTTCCTGGTAAAAATTCATCCTTTCTGAAGGAGCTCCTAACAAATTTTGCTTTGAGGACTCCCTGGCTCCCAGCTCATAGAGGAACGGAGATAATAGACACAGCCTGGATCTTTTGCTTAAGTCGCTTCCTAGAAAGCTGAACTCTGGCTCCATTTCCCACTCTTGGGTAGAAGGTAGAGAGAGTGCTTCTAAATTACTAATTTAGAAATTAATTAATTAATTACTAAACTAAATTTCTAAATTGACAATAGGAAAAAGAAAATACCTGACATATATGTACAACAAACAATACTAAATCAGTGCCTTTATGAAATGTGCTATAAGGATAAAGCACAGAACTGCCTATTCCTATGCTAATAAACAGTCAGTGAAGGCCAGCCTTGGATTTTCCAAAACTTTAAAGGACATCTCAGAGTCCCAGAATATCTTACATAGAACTGTCTTCTTAGGCAGCAACATCCAGGATTTTTCAAAAAATATTCATTGTCTAGTTGTGCATGGTAACCTCCCAATAGAAGGAAAGCATTTAATGCATTTGAAAAGCAGCACTCCTTGGCCCCCTGCTGGCTGTAGTCTGAATTTTCCTCCCTTAATATTCTTCGGAATAATGACATGTACTCAGAATGGACAAACACAGATGATGATAATTCAGCAAGTAGGGACTCAGCATGCACCCCTCCAATCTGCCCAAAGAAACAGAAATTCTGGTTATGCTGACAGTCATGCGGGTGACCCCAGACTTGTTATGGGGGTTGAATGCAAACCTCAACCTTTGCTTCCGAACAAAGGGTACATGGCTTTAGTAACTAGAAGATATTTCAGCTTTTTGTTACTCAGTGCAATGTAGAAATCCATCTTTTTATATGAATATTGTTCTAGTGACACTATATAGCTAGAATCACGGAACACCACAATAAGCTATGAAAACAAAGTGCTAGTGTCCAAAGTACCAATGGAGCCATATATTATAGAAACTACAGGTTGCAGTGTTTTGCCTAAAATGATTTACATACAAAAAGTGGTATTAAAGATATAATCCACAAAATTTATGCCTGGAAAAGGGGATAAACTGGTCTTTGCAAGTTATAACATAGATAGCTCAAATACTGTACTGATATCCATAGAATCTTTAAAAATGAAGATGAAAGTCTCTCAGGCGTTATGGGAAGGTATAAACAAGAGTCATAGGATAAAAATGCATATTCAGGTTGCATTCTGCATCCCTGGAAGAAACACCTATACCAATAAAATTGCAGGTTCACCTAAATATAGGCAATATAAAGTAAAATTGTCTTAAAATAGAATTTAAATTGGGCAAGTCACTTAACCACTGTAAGCCTGAGTTTCCTCATCTATAAAATTAGCGGGTTGGACTAGATATCCTCTGAGTTCTCCTCTAGCTCTATATCTATGACTTTACGTCCCAGAAATTTTGGTACACCATAGAGGATTTTCTTTCCCTTGTACAGTAAAATGTCACTAATTTGGACAACAGACAGACAGAAAAAGGAGACATCTAGATTACAGAATATGTTTTTAAAAGGAATTGTTTCATTATTTTCATATATACTCATATGTTCAAATAGGGCTGTGATCTAATCAATACAGAGTCCTTCTGATTCAGATTGCTGCCAATACATACCTGTCCATCCTATGCAACTCTTGACTACATGTTCCCATCAATTTGCCACAGGATGCCCAGCTATCATACTGGAGGTCTTCTTTGATTTCTCCTAACATTGAGAGGTATCCTTGCCATGTGACAAGTCCATTAATTCATCCTATATTGTTAATATCTTTTATTAATGTTCTTCTTTGTAGTTCCTCATTGGTTATATGTTGGTGCCTACTTATACATAACATAGGCTTCTCTACTTTACTCTGTGTCATGTTTTTAAAGTCTTCTGAGACTTTTATATTCCAAGTTTTGCTGCCACATGGAAGTAATGACAATATCACTAGAACACTAAGACTAAAAAGATGAGCCTTTGCTTTCATGGGTCATGGGTTCATAAAGTAGCTTTGCCATTTTCCAAAGGCAATCCCTCCTACTCCTTTCCTGTTCAACTCTGGGCCCACCTTGTTGTCCATTTGTATTTCCTGCCCGTAGTGTGTTTACTGATAGGCAAGCTCTATAGATTACGTGTCCATCTAAATATATGTCATATTTCATATTTAAGTCAAATACTCTAACAATTTATTGCTTTTATAAATGTTTCAATAAATAGATAAGATTAATATGAATTTTTATATGTCAAGTTCTGAAGTGCTTGAAGGTTTTTAAGCAATACTTAAATAAAGAAGTTATAAGATTGTCTTTTATTTGCACATTACAATCATTTTTTAATATAAACTGATTCAACTACAGAAATGAAATTAAACCCTTCCTTGTAACCAAGTAAAACACAAGTGCAAATAGCATCAGCAGCAGCAGCTACTTGACAATAGTGCTTTAGCATCATAGAAAGAGAGATGACTCGGTAAACCTGGCTTCAAGGCCCTCCTCTGATATGTTTTAGCCAGAGTGTTCAGCAAATCTCTTACTCTTTCGGTGCTCTCAGTAAATCTCTAATTCTCTAAATTGCAGAGAAATGATTGACCTGTGTTGGTGGTAGAGGAATTCTTAGCAAAGCGCTAAACCAGATCGAGGGTAACTAAAGGGCCTCAAACCTATCGTGGTGAGTTGGGAGGCGTCTACCCTAAGCACATGAAGATTTCCCTCAGCCAGAAGTGTTTCTTTAGGGGACTCTGGCTTCCAAATCAAACTACCTAATCCTTTTAATAGGGATTCTTAGCCTGGGGTTTGTGAACTTATTTTTTATAGTTTTATAATTATAAATTATAATTTTTTATAAATTATAAATTATAATTCATAATATAATATTTTATAATATTATATAATTGTTATAATTCATAATTATAATTATAAATCAATATAATTGATTTCCTTTGTAATCCTATGTATTTATTATATATGTTATATATATTATTAACATTATTCTGAGGAGTACATAGGTTTTGTCAGACTGTCAAAGAGGTCCATGACACAGCAAAAGGTTAAGAACCTCTGTTTTAGGGGTCCCAGACATCCACAACTCAGTTTTTCCTCTTCCTCATCAGCACCAAGGCATCACCTCACCCAGCCTCAAGTACAATGACAACATCACATCACTGATCACTTCCGTTGGTTATCTGCACTGCCCTGGGCTCCATGTTACCTACCTCCACAACTCTTTCCCCGCCTCACCCCATTCCAAATAAGGCACTTTGGGGAGCACGTCTACCAGAACACAAAATTAAGTTACTGGAGCCAAAAGATGCAAATCTGAATCTTGGCTCTGCTACTCACTCTCTCCCCCTTTCTACAACTTTGGTTGAATCACTTAAACACTAGGGGTTTCAGTTTCCTCAACTGTAAAATGAGAGCATTGGACTATATGACCTCTAAATCCACAATTTTGTCATCTAAGATTTTTTATTAAAAATTATGGTGATAAGAGAACCTATGCTTCAATTATCATCCAAACAAGACAAACTCTTCTTTTTGAGGAGTTACAATACTGTAATTTTACAGTTATTTTGATGTTCTACTTTTAAATGTTAGCTTGAGTTATTTTGTGTTTTTCTCCTTAAAAATTTATAAAACTTGATCTTCAAATTCTTTGTCTTTCAAAACAAAATTCTAAATATAAAATTCAAAATTCAAAATACAAATGCTTGGAATTGAATTTTTTTCATACAGTGTGTCTTTAAAAACTACCACTAGATGGTGCTTTTTTCACTACCTCTAAAAATCGCTGAAGTTCTTTTATTCTGCCTGCGTCCTTGAGAAAATTTTGAGTTGATTTCAAGCAAAATCGTGCATCTGACTCAGGGTGTCCCTGGATATAGCCTAAAATTGATGGAGTCTAAAAAAGGTATTAATATGATCATTAGTTTACAGTAATTAATTTTTACCAACAAATGGAAAAAATACTAGTCTAACTTTAAAGCCTATTTTGGAGCTGGTAATTTCTTTACAGACTCTTAGAGACAGTGATTTGCATAGCTTATACATAAGGAAAATTTAGAAAATATCATCATGAACCATAACATCATTCAAATATTCCACATTTTCATAAAGGTATTAAATATTCCACATTTTCATAAAGGTATTCAAGCTATCTCTATACTGGGAATGGTAAGCTTGTAAAAATGTCAGAGAATTTTGTATTTGTCTTCTATAAAGAATGGATGAAATCCATTGGCAACATATCAACCAAGCAACATTTATTAATTACCTACTATGTTTTAGGCTCTGTGATAGAGGGTGGGGATGCAAATCCAAAACTCAGATAGCCCCTGCCCTGTAGAAGCCTGTATTCTACTGGGATCTGTTATAAACAGAACCATATAATGATGGTTTAATGAACAGATGAAGATGATCTATTTTAACTTAGAAAACTGGAAAAGAAAGCTGTTTTCTACCTAGTTTCTAAAAGTATTTATAAACCATCTTATTGCCAGGCAATTTGTTGCTTAAAGAATACCAAAGCATAACCTGTAATTAGAGGGAGTGTAAAATGGGACATTTGGAGGTGGGTGGAGGTTTCTTATTTATTTATGGATCAATAACATGCTTTCAGAGGGTGGTTTTACTGTCAGTGGCATTCATGGTAATCAGAAAGAATAATATGGATGAGAAAATTTTCAATAATTCAGAAATACAAAAATTCAACGAAATTAATTGAGCAATTTAAGTATTTGTTTGAATATTAAATGGAGAAAATGTTTTCTGCATGAAAACTTCTACTGATTACTGTTAGACTGGTAAACTTAAGTAATTTAATAGCTGTTATTTTTATTACTAAAATCCTTGTTCTAGTTGTAAGTTCCCTTTTCTCTGTCATCAAAGGTCAAGATTTCTATTATGGGCACACCTTTTAGAAGGTTGTAAGAGGGGTCTATCTAAATATCTTCAACTCCAGAGTCTCTGAGTGACTTTCATCTTTGATAAACCAAGATTCAATACACCCAGACAATAAACCCAGGAATGAGAGAGCAAGTGTGTGTGTTCATTCTTCGTTGCCGAAGACCATGCCATCAGAGAAATGATGACATGACTTGCACTTGACTTTGTTTTTTGAGTGAGGGAGGGCTGTGTAGGTCACGAGCCTCACTTCTCCTCCAGAGCCATCTGAATCCAGTGACCAGATATTCATCAGGATGACTGGAGATGACCAGAATGAGGCAATTGGTGTTAAGTGACTTGCCCAAGGTCACCCAGCTAGTGAGTGTCAAATGTCTGAGGTGAGATTTGAACTCAGGTCCTCTTGACTCCTGCATTGGTGCTCTATCCACTGCACCACCTAGCTGCCCTAAGTGTAGGACTAAAGATTACATTGAGGAAGAAAGAAGGTGAGAAATAGGTTAATAGCCTAGGAGTTCTAAGCCAGCTAGGATTTCTTACTCTGGCCTCAGCCTTCAAACACTGAAGTCCTGTTCCCTTCATTTCCCCGCACTCTGCTTGCCTTCTGTGCCATATCCTTCAGGGATCATTTCCTACATATTTAATGAGGAGTTCATCAAAAAGAAAAGCTTTAAAAATGGCAAATAATATTCAATACTAAAGCATAAAACCTAGTTCCTTATAAATCCATATGTAGGACTTATCAATTCATTTTTTAAAATGTCCTCGTGGTTTGATCTTTCATTATTCTATGCTAAGATCAAACTGGGAGAACTGGAATTGCTGGGAACATAACAAAAATTCAGAGAATGGTTCTGAAGACACGGTCACCCAGTGGCTACAACTAGGTAGGTCAGGGAAACTTCTATAATACACTGACTCAATCAATCTTCCTCCCCTTTGATGGGGTGGATGGATCTTCTTTTGAATGCTTTGGGCAAAAATGGTGCCTCAGGGCTGGGATGTGCATATTCTGGTCTGTTGTTCACTTTGTGAGTTAATGAATAATGCTTCTCCCTCTGATAATCCAAGATATCCTTTTCCTCATACTCTTCTGGCGTGTTGAACTTAATGGATGCCCATGCCTCCCAATACTGTGGAAATTCTTGCTGATATGCAGATTTAAAATATGTAAAAGACAGTAGATTCATTAGGTCCTGAAGAGGCCTACTTCATAGGTGACTAGCTTGAACACTTGCCCACAATAAATGTTCCTCAAATTCAAGTAATTCTGCTATCATGAGACATACACACTACCAAAAACCACCCAGTGTGCAAAATGGTGCAATAATACGCATAGAGCTTATGAAGAAAATGGGGTGAGAGGTACAACAGTCAAACTTGGTCCCAGGCAAGACAGGGACTTGCTATGACATGGGGAATTCCCACTGTGAGGTCTGGGTCACAAATCATGCCAGGTGAGATTGACCTATAATTAAAATTATTTTGGCATGACCTCTCCTGTGAGGTGCCATGACCCACTCCCCAACAGTGCCAGACCCATTTCCAAGGATATTATAGACCTCAGGCTCAGCTTTTCCCTGGGCAAGTCAATTAGGGGTGATGATTTTAGGTGAAGGTAAGTTGGGAGTCTCTTTGTATTCCCTTCCCTTCTGTGCCTGCCTCCCCATGCCCTAACATTTCCTTCCTCCAGTGTCATATCTCACCCCAGAAACTCTCACTGCATCCTAGAGCATTCTCAACTGGAACTAGGCATTGCTTCTTTCCACAGGTCCCATTAGATGCTGGCAGAACCCCTCCCCAAACTGTTCTATAGAGGTCAACTTCCAATGCATATCTTATCACCACAACCTGGGTGACTTCAATGACTAAATGCATAAACAAAATTCTAGTGCTCAAACTATTACCTAATAAATACATCAACCCTGTTAAAAAACAAGTTTGTATAATCAAAATAAATTCAATGGAACTAATTATACTGCTTGTCCAATGTCACAGAATATTAATATAATAATAAATGCTTAAACACTAACTATATCTTGTTTCCTATTTCCAGAAAGGGGGCTTCAGTTATCTCCTTGTCATCTCCCCTACTCTAGAGCTTGTAAGACCAGGTCTGAAGGAGTTTCTTTCAACTATCCAAAGCAGGCATCTTTGTTCTCTGACACTTCTGCTAAGCAGAGGTGAGCTATATAGCCATAGGTAAGTGTGACTGACGAATGATCCCTAAGGCTAAGTTTAAGGCAGTATAGAATTCCAAGTCCTGCTTCAGGCATAGAGTGAAATTTAAAAAAATCATTTGATGACATAGTTTGCTTTGTCTATCTGCTTATTGGCCAAACTCAGTTCCGAGAGGATCTGTACCAGAAGTCTGTGTAATATTAACTTACACCATCTGTAGAATGGATATTAGTTTTAGGATCAAGTAACATTGTCTTGAAAAGTGGCCCCACAAATATACTATAATGTCCCCGGGATAATAGCAGAGCAGTTGAGAAATATATCTGCATATGGTGCCATGGTCATAGAATGGCTATGAAAACTTACCACATAACTAAATCAACAGGCACTCATCTCAGTGCTGGTCAGTTCTCCTTGGTATCTACACAGCCCTGAGTTCCAAGCTACTCACTTTGCAACTTCAGACATCAGATTAATGGCACTTGTGTAGTCTATTTTACAAGGGAACATGACAAATATGATTTTTTTAAAAACTGCTCTTTCTCCTTTCCTCCCCCATCCCTAGCTTCCTTTTCATACAAAACGTCACAGAAGCCACAGAGAACTTAAAAACAAACAAGAAAGATGATTCTGGACAACCATACACCATCACAAACAAATTGGCTTCCTACCTCAGTACCTTCCAATCGCCACTTTCTCTGCCTCTCATTTTGCCCCTAACACTGGCCCATTTTGTAAGACCAGCTGCTGAAGACTGCCTTAAAAAATTCCTCCATTGGAAGAAAAATTAGAATTCAAAATTTTGTAAAAGTAAATGCTGGAAACTAATAATAAATTAATAAAACTTTTAAAAATCCCTCCATTAATTGCTGTCACAAATAGAGCAGGATTCTAGAGCACCTCTATCCAAAGCCAGCAGCTGCATAAGGCTCCTTCTTGTCTGTTGTACTTGAGTCCAAAGACTTTCAGTACTTGGCTCCTATTGAAATCTAGTTTGTTGAACTGGTCTTAGTGAGTCTGAACATCTTTGAGGTACTCTGTGGTACAATTGGAATACTATTTCTTCATTTTGAAAATTATTTTCACTTGAAAGTGATCACTATCTTTAGAGCTGGAAGGGAGCATAGAGTCGTCTATTTCAACTCCCTCATTGGTTTCCACGATACTACTTCATAACTAGTTAATAAATAAAAGGGAGAAATTGTTTTGCTTCAGTCTTTTCTATTACGGAGAATATTCTTCCTGGCTTTTTTACTCATCAGTCTTAGACAAATCACTTGCCCTCTCTGCATCTTGATTCCCTCATTTTTAAAATGAATCACCTGGACTAAATGATCTCTAAGTCAGTCAACAACATTTATTAAACACTTTCTATGTGCCAGGCATTGTATTAAGAGCTGAGGCTACAAAGAAAGGTAAAAACCTGGTCTTTACCCTCAAGGAGCATGTCTAGCAGGGAAGACAAAATGCAAACAACATGCAGGTAAGATACATACAGTGTAAATGGAAGATAACCTCAGAGATAAGAGGGAAATGGAGACGTGAGAGGGGAAACCTCTTGCAGAAGGTAGGATTTAAGCTTACTCTTCAAAAAAAAATCTGGGAAAGCCAGGAGGCAGAGGCAAAGGAGAGCATTCTGGTCTTGGAGATAGCCAGTGAACAGGCATGATCTGGACGATGGAACATCACATGGGAGGAAGAGCAGGAAGGCCATTGTCACTGGATCTGAAAATATATGGAGGAGAGTAACGTGTAAGACAGCCATAAAGCTAGGAAAGCTCAGGTCATGAGAGGCTTTAAAAGACAAAGGATTTCATATTTGATCTGAAGGCTAATCTCTAAGGTCTATGTCCAACTTCAATATGCCATAAATCTATTCATCTCAGCAAGCCTACTTTCCTTTGCTCTACCCCATGAACTCTTCACTTCAGCCAAAATAGCTTACATGACATTCTCCTTTACATGACATTGTCTCATGACATTTTGTGCCTTCCCTGTTTTCCCTGCCTACTTACCTTTGTTTATGTCATCCTTTTTACTTGGAATGCCCTCCCCCTTTCCATTTGTACCTATCAAAATCTTACCCAGAGGTCAAGGAAAGTCTAGCTCAAATGTCACTTTTGTCCCATAATCTACATTAATAAGGCCTCTCTGTCCTTTTTCCCTTGGAATTCTTTTAGTACTTCATTCACATCAGAAGGTATTTTTTTACTATAATACCTTGAGTGTGATCACATATCAATCGTGTGTGTGTGTGTGTGTGTGTGTGTTTAATCTCCTCCAACTATGTAGAAAGCTTAAGGGTAGAAACCATGTCTCATATATCTTTCTACTTCTGATGACACTTAGCAGAGGATCTTATATGAAGTATTCAATAAACAGTTATTAGGTTGCACAGTACCCGATTCATCTACCCCTAGCAATCTCCTAGTGAAACAAATTTAGAGCCAAGTTCATCTGCCTGTGAGACAGACTGTACCAGATAAAATATGACTGGAAATTTCCATCACCACTTGCTTTTTAGGGGAATACTACATGCCCAGGGTGCACGTTTGTTAGGGATATAGTGGCCAAGGGAATGGATTGATAATCAGTTCAAAAGCCTCTGTGCACACACCATTATACCCATGAAGAAGAAGCTGTTCTGCAGCAAGCCCTGTGGTTTCTAAGACCCTCTGTCTCTATATTTACCTACTCTCACTTTTACCTATTGGTTCCTACTTGAAGGTTATACCATTTCTCTACTTTTTACATTTACCTGAACTCCTTGTCCTGCTCAGGCCACTCTTTCTCCACCTTAGGTCTCATTGGAAATTTACCTTCCCTTTGACCAGTACTTGTCTTCTACATCCGCCTTGTTCATAACTTTCAGGCCTGCCTCCAAACCACATATGCTAGGACTGTGCCTGTTTCCTAATGCTACTAAATCACCCTTAAGGAACTGCAACTCCTTGCTCCTGCTTGAAACCTCCCCACAACAGCAGCAGCAGGAGAGAAAAATCATCTTGTGAAAAAGGCAATACTTTTCCCTTCTCTGTCCTATAGTGACACAATTTCCTGATATTGGTACCCCTTTCAAAGTCCATCCTCTACCTCTTCTCCTCCAGGAGTGGTCAGTGCTTGTCTGTCCCTAAAGGAAAGCTTTTTAACCCTTGTAAAGATGACTACTTACTGAAGGAACTGGGAGTTCTATCTCCAGTGGTCTTCAAAGGGAAAGGCTCTTTGGTGGTTTGCTTGACAGCTTTATTGTCCAGAAATTTACCAACTTTCTTCAGTTGGCCCTTTCCTCTTTTCTACTCTAAGAGTTGCATAGTTCTGAGGACTATTTCAATCATTCTAAATGTCTTCTATTTTTTTTTAAATAATACTATTAGCTAACATTTGGATAGCACTTTAAGGTTCGCAAAGAGCTTGACAAATGTATCATTTTGTTTTCACAATAATCCTAGGAGGTAAGTGCTATTAAGATGCCCATTTTACAGGTGAGGAAACTGAGGCAAATAGAAGTTAAGTGACTTGTCCAGGGTCTCACAGCTAGTATCTCAGGTTGGATCTGACTTAAGTCTTCTTGACTCCAGGTCCAGCCCTTAAGTATGTTCACTTGATAAGGAGGGCTGGATTTAAAGGCCACATAAAAATTTGTTATCTCCAGAAATGACCTCTTTGTCCCTACAGATCTAAGGGAGGGATACTGTCAGCTCTTTCTCTTTCCCATAACTGATCCTGGCCACTTAAAATTTTCTCTACTTAGTAACTTTGGACTTGGGAGGTTGTGATGATGGCAGCATAGAAGGTTCTTGGACCCTCCTGTGACTGATTTTGGGTCATTATTGCCCAGATCTCACACTGGGGTGCTTGTAGTATACTGCATCCTCCAGTGGGTTAAATACTTTGGGTCACCACATGAACAACAAAGGTTTCTGTAGTTCTATTGGGGGATATCGTGAGGATCTGAGTCTTCTCCTTGATGTCACATAATAGTTTTCATTTTTCCTAACTACAATCTCTCCTTCCCATTATGAACCTGATAATAGCAAGCTAGGTGACCTGGGACTCTACACAAAACATATAGGAAGTGATGTGTTCTCTCCTGCCAGTTCTTAGAATATTGCCTGTATTAGGTGGTTCCTAAGTTTATGATTTTAAGGCTTTGTAGTTTTTCCATTGAGAGAATTCTCATTTTCTAATGCCTTGGATCCATTCTTGCCCTCTCTTCCAATGTTTTAGTCTATTTTTCAGAGGGACAAATGTGTCTACCAGACCCAACAGGTTGTGTGGGAAAGTTACCCTGCTAAATGGTCTTGGAATCCTTTATTAGATTGAAGTCCTTAAAGATTTCCTAAGAATTCCTCCTCCTAGGCCAAAGGTTCTCAGTTGAGGAAATTATTTCATAATAATAAAACCTTTAATGCTCCCTGTCTACTGCTGGTAGTGTGGTAGGACCTGTCCTTGATGAAGACATGCTGTCCTTTAATAATCACCACTTCCCTTTATAAATGCTCACAAATCATCCCTTTAATAAATATATTCTGGAATTTTACCAGGAATAAAAGTAAAATCCAATAGCCCATACTTGCTTCACTCTTTTCCTTTCCTTCATTATAGAATAATATTTGCTTTTTCCCCAAGCAATTCTTCAGCAGTTTTCCTTGTATGACTCACATGCATCTCAACGACCACATGCAAAAAAGAACTTACTTGATTCTTCCTAATCTTGTTTTTCTTCTAGACTTCCCCATTTCTGTTAAGGACACCATCATCCTTCCAATTGTCCAGGTTTATAACCCTGTAACCATCCCTGAATCTTCTATTCTCTCATACTCTACCCCCTTCACCAGCTAGAATCAATGGCCAATTGCTTTATCAATTATAGTTTCAAAATGTCTCTCAACCATCCCCATCTCTCTACTTACACAGTTCTGTTGTTATTCAGTCATTTCAGTCACATCTTACTCTTTGTGTGTAAGTGTAAGCAGAGGGGGAATTTTTTTTTTCTGCAGTTCAGTTTTCTAGGCTCAGATTCAACTGTAAACATCTGAAGGATTAATCTCCTTTGAACCCTGATAATTCATAGGTGTTTTGAATCACATAGGTTTCATGCCTTCTGCCTCTAAGTCAATCGGGGCTGAGTCTTTGTTATATATTCTGGGAGGCTGGCTTTTTGCTTTGGGGGCTTGCTTATGAGAAGGATCTTTTGATTACCTGGAGGAACTCTGAGTAACCATTTGTTAACAACCTTCCAACTATTCAGATGTTGGTGTTCTCCTAACCCAGTAGTGTATGTAAGTTGTTGTATTACTTTGTTCAGACAGTTGGAGTCCTGTCTGTTGAATCTCTGTACTATTTTCTTTGCTTGTATTTTCTATATTTACTTCTTTCTAATTAAAGTAAGATTGCTGACCCCTTTGAAGGTATCTTTCCTTTAGAAAAGCAGATCAGAGAACCTGCGTTAGCAGTCAACCCGGTGTACTAGTGCAGTTCCTACCACACCCCATTTGGGGTTTTCTTGGCAAAGATACTAGAGTGAGCTGCCTTTTCCTTCTCCAACTCATTTCACAGATGAGGAAACTGAGGCAAAAATGGCTAAGGGACTTGCCCAGGGACATATAACTAATGTCTGAGGTCACATTCGAACTCAGGTCTTCCTGACTCCAGGTTCAGCATTCTATTCACTCTGCCACCCAGTGGCACACTCACATAGTACAGGCTCTCATTATTTTTCACCTGGACTCCTGTATTGAAATAGGAAGCTAGGTGGTACAGAGAATAAACATCTGGAATCAGAAATACTCACCTTCCTGAGTTCAAATTTAGTTTCAGACATTTACTAACTGTGTGACCCTGGGCAAGTCACTTACCCCTGTTTGCCTCAGTTTCATCATCTGCAAAATGAACTAGAGAAAGGAATGGCAAATCACTCAAGTATCTTTGCAAAGAAAACTTCAAAGGGGGTCACAAAGAGTTGGATATGACTGAACAACAACAACCCAACTGATCTACAGTTAAAGTCTTCCCTGGCTCAAATCTATCCTCCACAAATGTGTCAAGCTGATGCTCCTAAAACACAAATCTGTCCATTTGTCTCCCTATTTAAAAATCTTTAATGGTACTATCAAAGGTAAAATGTAAAATCTTTTTGCCATTTAAGGACCTCCACAATTTGACTCCTCCAACTTCCCCATCTTAGTTACTCAGATTCACACATTTTCTGTTTTAGGCAAACTGTTCTGCATACTATTCTTGTACAAAATAGTGCATCTGCATCCCCCATGCCTTTGCAGACTACTTTTTCCCCAATCTTACCTCTTAGAATCTCCCAATGCCTTCAAGATGCAACTCAGGTTATATTTTCTACTCAAAGTATTTTCTGATTTCCTCATTTGTCAATGCTCCCTCTCTTTTGAAGTTACTTTTATGGTATTTTCCATATGTTGTAATTTACATTTGCTTATCTAATCTATGTTGTGTTCCTTCCCTACTTCCTTTTGCACCATACCTCCCACACCCAACCTCCTTACAGGCAGGGTTTTTTTTTCCTAGCACTTAACAAAGTTCCCTAGCAATAACTTCACAAATTTCACAGAATAAAATAAAACAGAATTTAATTTTCCAGTCTACTAGTCTTTGCTTGAAACCCTCTAGTGATGGTGATTCTACTGCCTTCTAGGACATATTATTTTCCATATTATTAAGTCAAATTACTGGAAATTTTTTTTTAATTCTGCCTTTCTGCAACATCTATCCATATCTCCTAATTCTGATTTATACAGCCAAGTTTAACTAAATATAATATTCTTCCACATACCTCCTCAGTGCCTTGAAGACAGTTCTCAAGTCTTTAGCTAAGCCTTCTATTCTCCAGACTCAACATCCCTCCAGTTCCCTCACCGTTTCAGTTACTTTCTTCTGGATGCTCTCCTGTTCCTGAATTTCGGTTTTGGTTTGATTTTGTTCTATTTTGGGATCCAGATCTGTGATTTCATCAGAATAAGTAGCTGGATGCAAGTAAATACCCTTTCCTAAGGCAGACTAGCAACTATCCAGCAACTCAACAGTTTTAGCAATTTTGCCTGGGACACTCAAAGTTTCAGTGGTTTGCCTTGTGTTATACAGTCAGAGTAGGTCAGAGATAGGATTTGAAGGTCGCTCTTCCTGACTCCAAGACCTGCTCTTTACTCACCATTCCATGCTGCCTCTCTAAAATGTGGCACCCCAAAATAAACATAGTACCCCAAATGTGGTCTGACCAGGACTGTCCCTTTACTTCTTCTGGAAACTATATCTCTTAATGAAGTTTTAGCCTACAGTAGTTTTATGGGGCCTACTATTACACCCTGTTGACTCAGTTTCACAGCTGATATCAGTTCTGCATCAGTTTAATCTGAATTGTAGTTACAAGAGGTAAGAGGCATCTCACACTAATAGCAAAGGTCTGTGGTTATTAGGAGAGCAAATTCAGAGTCCTAGGGCCAGAAGCAAGAGCACCATCAACAAGTGAGTTCAACAACTGGCAGTCCCTTGGAGCCTGAGAGGAAGACTCTAGAGGCTGGTGCTAAATAAAGCAAGATTCAGTAACAATGAAGTACCAAACATTTCATAGGAACAAATAGTATTTGTGTTCCATC
>CM053769.1:57551408-57568417 GCA_028658325.1 Potorous gilbertii
GAAATAACAAATCAGATCAAGAGTAACAATACTTGTCCCCAAATATAAACAAATAACAAGCTCCATTTCAAGTAACATTCTTTCCAGTTGCATGAAGAGGTCTTCTTTTTTCCTTCATTGCAACTTTATTATGCCTGAGCAAACAATTAGAGGGCTATTGCTTCCTCTACTTAGATTAAATTTTGTTGAGGTAGAGAGTGAGTCCTTACATACAGCTCATCAATGAAATCTAGACTTTTCTGGAATTTGGGCCTATTTGTCTCTTGTAGGTGGAAACTGGATGAAACCTCAGTGGAATGGGTAGTTTTAGCAACTCTGAAGACTTGTTTTCCCCATTTCCCTCTGACAATTATCCTTTTTGCTTGTTCACTTAGAAAAGTGTGTTTAAATTTTATGAAAAATAATCATTTATCCTCCTCCCCTTTCCCAGGGGTCTGTCAAGAGGAAAATGGGTGGGCCATACTGATAATCTCTGCTTGCTCACAGTCACCCAGTGACCATACCGAAGTTATATGAAGGTAGTGGTCAGTCATACAGTTGAAAACTTATGATGAACTGAAATTAGAAAACTTTCCTATATTAACTTCTTAGTCAAGGGGCTGGAGACTACAGTCTGATTATCAATCAATCAAGTTGACACATGTTGCTTTGAAGCACTCTGAAAGAACTCCTGTTTCTGTTCAGTGTCAATATTTGTAAATTTCTCAGTTGAATCAATGATAACTTTAATTTCATGAATTTCTTTTCTGATTTGCACTGGAACTGCTAATGCATGTAAAATTTCTACCAAAATGTATTCTCTATATACCTTTACAAGGAATGTACCAATTTGTGGGTTTTGCCTCACTTTTTCTGTTTACCCTTTTTAAATTAACAATAGAAAGTTTTCGCCTTTCTAAGCAACTCATCCCACTAGCTGAAAGATTCCTGTCATCCAGAAGGATGTTTGTTTGTGTGCCCCATTACTGGAGAACAAGCCCAAGCCGTGTATTCATTCATTCCCAGATGACTCATTCACCAGCAGAAACACTTTAGCAATGTTTCTTCCCCCACAGCACTTGATCAATGCTAATTGGTGGGAACAGAGTGAGAAGATTTATATCATGTGTGCACTATATTTCCCAAAGAACAGGGATGGTCCAGGAATGTGGGAATTCAGACCAGAATGATTTTTTTTTAGAAGAGCTTTTGCACCTTTCAAGTACCAACAATATCGGATCTTCTATTAAGGATATTTTTTTCCAGTCCAGGTTCAGGCATTGTTGGTGCTGTGTAAGTTCCTGCCAGATGAAAGGAAAAGGTTTTCATTTCTTGGTAGTGTTTTGGAGGCCCTAGTGGAAGATTTACAGGACTTTGAGGGAGGGGGGCAATTTTAATCCTGCAAGAGGCCCTTGAAGCCCCTTAGAGCATTGGTGGCTCTGGGTGGTCCTTCTGAATCTTTTGTGGACATTAGAGTCCCTTGAAAGTTTTAGCAGTTAATGCAGTTCTCAGAAAACCTACAAGGCTCAGGGAGAAGAGTGACCATTGGAATATTTAACAAATTCTTGGTATATCCTACAGTTATATTTAAACTACCACCATGCTCAATTTGCTGAGCTCCTTGAGCTCCCAACCTGTCAGAAGTAAAGAGCCTACTTTTAAGCCCATTCTGTGCCAGACACTTGGTTAAAGGAAGGAAGAACTGGTAATCAAGCAATTGGGAAGCATGTCTAGCAATGGCAGCTGCCATTGAGGAAGGCTGTTAAAAGCCAGCTCCAAAAACTGTACTGGATTTGGAAAACAACAAAAAGATTCTGATGCATTGAGGTAGGGGCAGGAGGCTATATTATAAATGTTGATTGGAGGAGGCAGCATGAACAGAAAGTTGACCTCAGTTGAGAAGATTTGGGTTTAAACTCACCCATACTGGCTATGTGACTCTGCATTCTTTACATGCTCTGTGTGCTCCACCCAAGTGATCTTTTTGCCAATTGTATTGCTCCAGCAGCCTTTGGAACCCTAGATCTCTAGAGACCAAGCTGAAGGGAATTTAATACACTCCACATTGGAATGTCCACTGTTGCGTAGAGCTACCTTTTGTAAAAGAGAAAATTCATCATCTCCTATGCTTCACATTTTATGTATTCCCTGGGCCATCTTCTTTGCATCTGCATGAAAACATTCCTACCCCCTTTTCACCTCTTACTCTGGCGAGAATAATCAATACTACCACTGCTCTTGGGGAAAGTGTGTTATTCAACTACCTATGGTCCCACTCTCTACTTCTGTGACTTCCCAAACTAAAACACCCTTCTTCTCATAAAGATTGTCTTCCCCTATTAAAAACAAGTTTCTTGTAGGTAGTTTCTTGTTTTGCTTTTGGATTTGTATTTCCACTATTTAGCACTTAAGTGTTTAATTGATTTTTTTCATTCATTCATTGATTTGACTTCAAGGATAGCATTTTATCCACTGCCCCATTGCTGCCCCTGTACTATGAGATGATATTGATTCAAACTTGTTATTGCCCAGTTTACCAGTTCTAAGTTATTATATTATTATATAATGTCTTTTGAGAGAAAAATATTCAGATAGAAGGACAATATATTGAAGGAAAAGTTTTCTAGACTTTTTTCCAGTTGGAAACCAATATGAATAAAGAATGTTAATTCCTTAAGAATTCTACAAGAGGATAATGATGACATTTCTTTAAGGGAAATCTCATATAGTTGGTATAAGGGAATATATTAAAAATAACATACACTATACCTCATTCCATCTACCATCCCTTTATTAACACCTCACTACCTTCCTTTTACTGTGAAGGGAAGATATAAAGGAAGTATTTATCATAAGAACACAGGATTATAGATTTAGACCTAGAAGGGACAGACCTTAGAGACTATTAGCCAACTCCCTTATTTTACAGATGAGTCACTTCCTGAGAAGTGAAATGATTTGACAGAAGTCAAAAAGCTGTTAAGTATCTAAGATCAAATTTGAACTCAGGTCTTCCTAACTCCCAAACTAGTAATCTGTCTACTATACCTATATGACTTTTCAAAATTATGTCTTCTGTTTCACAAGTAAGAAGAATTATGTTCATGTTTTTGTGAATCTGTCCTCTGTTAAGAATTAGAGCGTAAGAGGCCAATCAGTCAACATATATTTATTTTTTAAAAAGATTTTTATCGATATCTTTTCTTTTTACATTGGCTAGATAGTTCCATATATACTTTCTATTGCCGCTCCCAGAAAGCCATCCCTTATAATAAAGAATTTTTAAAAAGAAATTGAGGAGAAAAATTCAGCAATATTGATAAATACATCAAAAAATTGGCATTATATGCAATATTCCACACCAGTAGACTCTGACCCTTCTCTATGCATATGTGCGTGTGTACCATATCTCTCCTTTGGGACCAAGTTTATCCTTTATAATTTTGCAACATTCCTTTTTTATTGTTTTGTAGTGGTTGTTCATTCACTTCCACTGTTAATGGTCATTCCTGGCTCAACTCATTTATTGCATCAGTTCAGGTAAGTCTTTTCATGTTTTTCTGTATTCATGATAGTCATCATTTCTTACAGAACAGTAATATTCTAAGACATTCATGTACTGTAATTTGTTTAGTAAGTCCCCAGTCAGTAGACATCTACTTTGTTTCCAATGTTTTTCTTCTATGAAAAGTGATGTTATTAATTCTCTGGTGAAGATGGAGCCTCTCCCCCACTTTTTTTTTTGACTATTGATCTCCTCGGGGCATATACCTAGCAATGAAATTCCTGATTAAAATATTTTAGCCACTTTTTTTTGCATACTTCTAATTGCTTTCCAAAATGGTCATACTAATTTATAGTTCCACCAATGATCCAATAGTATGCCTGTCTTTCTGCAACTTCTCCAAAATGTACTACTCTCATGTTTTGTCACCTTTGCTAATTTCCTAGGTAAAAATTCAATGAGCATTTATTAAGTACATAGTCTATTCAAGGTATTGTGTTAGGTACTGAAGTTATGCCTGGACTTCATGGAATATTTGCTCTGAGATCCAATTAGATTTCTAAGATTTTGATAGGAACAACTTCTTTCAGGGTCAGCTTTTGCCTTAACCCCTGGTAACTAGATGACCTGGATTCAAATACTAATTTCACCACTTGTTATTTGTCTGACCTTGGACAATCACTTCACCTCTCCTGTGCCTCAATTTCCTCATCTGTAAAAATGAGGAGATTGGACAAGCTCACCTTTAATATCCTTTCTAGTTATAAAATTATGATCCTGTGATTATGAGCTTGCTTTTAGGTTCTCCAAGCAAATCATAACTTCTACACAAAAGTCAGAAAAATTTTTTAAAAAGTCTCTTGGGCAGCAATTTTTAAAGGTCATAGCTTGTGATTTGCTAACCAACATATAATTATGTAACAGCATTTTCTCTTGTCACCACTATAAGTAATTAAACATGTTAGCATTATTGCAGCAAATTTCATGGTGAGAGATGGAGAAATACTCCTTCAGATGATAGAAAAGAAAGCAATATCTGGCATCATTACTGAGAAACAGCAAAAGTATACAGTGGGGTCTAGAAGAGGATTAATGCAGAAACAAAATCTCAGGTAAACCTCTTAAATATCTAGTCCCAATTTCACCCCTTTTCCATTGGTTCCATTGCTGTATTCAAACTGTCTCACTGATGTCTCCACTTACATGTCTTGTGAGTATCTTATATTTGACATACCAAAATCTTAGCTTGTCATTTTCATCTCATGCCTTTCTCCTAATTTCCCAATTTCTGTTGATGGCAGTATCATCATCCTCCCTATTACCTGGATTCATTTCTCATTCATTCCTCCTTTTCTCTTACCTCACCACATTCAGTTCCCAAGTGGTATGGCATTTCCCTCCAAAACAACTTCAACATTGGCTCTTTTCCCCCATCGATACCAATGCCATTTTCATTCATGTGTAATAGGAGTTACCCCATGGAGCATGAGCTCTGGCTTTGTAGGGATGGTGTAATGTTAACCAGTTAAAGATCTTCTCCTCCTTTCCTCCCCCATTAATAGACCTCACCTGAAGCCCATTAAGGGAGACTTGATTTGCAGGAAGGTTGACACCTATTGTTAATTAATGAGGCACTGAGTCATGAGGGTCTTGATGCCCTCCAGCTCTGAAAAGTGTATATCTACTCTGAGGTGAGGGTTTGCTTTGGAGACTTCTTTGTAAGAAGGTTTGTGTGCCAGAGGAGATTCTGGGTAGCCGTGTCCTCCCCTCCCCTTGGAAAAGCCAAATATTGGTGCTTATCTCTCTGGTAACTATGTATGTATGTAATGGTCAGACAGTTGGATCTGTCTGTGGATCTGTGCTGTATGTATTGCTTATGGCCAGACAGAAGCCCTGTCTGTTGGTCTTTATTTCCTTTGCTTGTGTTTTCTCTGTTGGTGAATGTAATTAAAGAAGATTGTTGATCCCTCAAAAGTTGCTTTCCTTTTAGAAAAGGAGATCTAAGAATCTGTGCTAGCAGGTCTTCCTGGATGTGGCAGGGGGCTTGCTGCCACAGATGGACAGCTACATTGTCCGTTTGATTTTTTTTTTAAAAGCGGGTCTGACCATGACACTTCTTTATTCAACAGCTCCTTAGTTGTTGGTGTCCTCCACTTCCAGCCCCCACCATTGTGAGGTTTTTTTTGGGTATAGTAATACGACATCTGTTTTCTCATCTGAGAATTTTTAAAATGTTGAATGTCAGCTTTTTGATGGCAGGAATGGTTTCATTTTTTTTATCTTTGTACCTCCATGGGGTGACACAGTTCCTGGCACATGGCAAGTGATGAATAGATGCTTATTGAAGTGAATTGAATTGAGCTATAATGACCTATTTCACTCTTGTCATGTTCAGAAAAAATGCTGTTATATCTCCTCTCAGGGGGAGTTGCTATTTTGGGGCTTTTTCCCAGCAGGTGCTCAAATGTAAAACCATTGCTAAATTAACCGATGATTGCTGCAAAAACAAAACTTACCTTCAGAAGGAATGTTATTTCTTGCCTTAAGCCTGAATTGAAATGTGATGGGATAGTTATATGGCTACTGGGATGTCACTTTTTGTTATTGTAGCACTTTCTATGCACCAAACATTCAAATACTTAATGAGATTTCAAGTTTATATAGCAGGAGTGAACAGAATTACACTTAATTTACTAGATTGGGACATCTTGTGTGGACTTAGGCATATGCCCTGGTCCCTTGCTTGGGGGTTGGTGCGTTGTTGGGAGAACATGGGTAATATCCTATGACTGATCTCCAGTAACTATAGCTGTGTCCCTATTCTTGTTGGAGGATACTTTTTGCTTCCCCTCTGACCCTCCCTCAGTCAATCAACTTGGTGGTCTACAAGAACTGTGGTAATGACTTCATCCATTCTGTTTTGGACCCTTTCTCTTTGGATGAGGGAAATTCTTCCCCCCATCTTGTTTTTTTTTTCCCCCTTGGACTTCAGGTCAGAGGGACTGTAAGCCTCCACCCACCTATCCACCTTACTCAGTAGCATTATCAGCTAGCAGGAGGAACACAACCTTGCCTAGGTGAGACTAAAGTTGAAACTCAGGTAAGTGCCTGCTTTCTACCATCTTTCTATATCCTTGCCTGGTGACTAAAGATTCTGAGAAATGAATGTCACCATCCTTAGAGGTTACCTCATGAAACTGAGTTTCCAAACTCCTGAGTCAGGTACCAGCTGTCCAGCAGGAAGATTATCTTAATGGTATGCTTTTCAGAAGAGAACGGCTCCACTTCCAGGATCATTCTGCCTCCAGAGGACTAAAAAAAGCTTTTCTCTGGTCTACTCAGGAATTGAATTCTATTCAACAGAAAAGACTAGGAATGGACAGCATAACAGAATTACCACAAAACTGCCTTTTAAACCTTCTGTAAGGGGTATAATGGGCACATTGAATGTTTTGTATTTCCTGTATTTGTTTTCTGAGTATTTTGCATTTTAATTACTTTCTGTGGTAGAAGAATTAAATAAACTAAATAAACCACTGTCCTGTACTAGATACTCATATCATTGTACCTTTTCTAGAATGGACACTGGACCTGACTGAGGGAGACATAAAGAGAGACAGAGACAGAGATAAAGGAAGGCACAGAGACAGAGAGACAGAGATAAATAGTGACAGAGACAGAAACACAGGAACAAAAACAGTGAGATAGAGAGAGACAGAGACAGAGAAAGACACACAGAGAGAAATATGCACACACCTGACTGACATATTCTTTAGGGTCAGGACCTCTAGAATACAACTCAGCTATTTGTAAGGATAAAGCCCCATGCTGGGGAATATTGGATAAGATGTAACATTTATATAATGTTTTATGGTCCATTTTCACCTGTCAGATATTCAAGAGAAGGGGGCGGTAAGAGAAAAGTAGGCAGATTGGGGGAAGGAGTAATTAGAATGCATGACATCTTGGGGTGAGGGAAGTGGGGAGAAAGGCAGAAAATTTGGAACTCAAAATCTTGTGGAAGAGATTTTTATTTTTAAATTTTAAAAATTTTTTAAAAATTTAACTAATTTATTTGTTTTCAGTTTTCAACAATCACTTCCATAAGTTTTAAATTTTCTCCCCCTCCCTCTCCTCTCCCTTCCCAAGATGGCATGCATTTTGTTCTACACATATATTCTTATTAAACACATTTTTACATTAGTCATGTTGCATAGAAGAATGAAAACAAATGGGAGAAACCATGAGAAAAACCAAAACAAAACAAAACATAACACAAGAGAAAATAGTCTGCTTTGTTCCACATTCCAATTCCACAGTTATTTCTCTGAAGGTGGATGGTATTTTTGCCTCAAGACTCCTTTGGGAATGTTTTAGGTCCTTGAATTGCTGTGAAGGGCTAAGTCTATCAGGAACAGTCCTCGAACACTGTGGCTGTTACTGTGTATAATGTTCTCCTAGTTCTGCTCATTTCATTCAGCATCAGTTCATGTAAATCTTTCTTGGTTTTACTGAAGTTCAACTGTTTATCATTTCTTATAGCACAAGAGTATTCCATTACATTCATATAGCACAATTTGTTCACCCATTCCTTAATAGATGGGCATTCCCTCGATTTGCAGTTGGAAGAGATTGTTTAAAACTAAAAATAAATTAATAAAAAGAAAAATACATAGAAGAGAGCAGAAGGAATTCAGAAGGTGATACATATAAGCAGAGCAATGTTATATCAAATCTGATAAATATTTTTTTGACACCATGATGTGCAAGGTTTCATATACAATCCTCTTTCTGTTTTTCATATAAAGAAATGTTCATTTGTCAAGTTCATAATGATAAGAAAATAAAATTTAAAATAAAGAAAAAAATTTTTTGATTTTTTCAAATTTTTTTGATTTTTAAAATTTTCTCTCCCTCTCCCCAGAATAATAAGCAACTTGATGTAGATTATAAATATATAGTCATGTAAAACACATTTTCAAATTAGTCATGTTGTGAAAAGAGAAACAGAACAAAAAAAAAACTCACAAAAAATAAAGTAAAAAATAGTATGCTTTGATCTGCAATCAGACTCTCATCAGTTCTTTCTCTGGAGGTGGATAACATTTTTCACCAAGTTCTTTAGAATTGTCTTGGATAATTGTATTTCTGAGAATTGCTAAGTCATTCACAACTGATCATTGTACAGCATTGTTTCTGTGTACAATGTTGTCCTGGTTCTGCTTGCTTCACTTTACATCAGTTTGTGTAAGTCTTTCTAGGTTTTTCTGAAATCAACCTGCTCATCATTTCTCATAGCACAGTGATATTCCATTACAATCATATACCACAGCTGCATTGACTTTGTGCAAAACCTTTTTAATTTAATGTAATCTAAATTATCCATTTTACATCTTACATATCTCTTGTTCAGTCACAGATGCTTTCCTTATCCATGAATCTGACAAGAAAACTATTCCATCCTCTTCTAATTTGTTTATTGTATCACCCTTTATGTGTAAATCACATACCCATTTTGAATTTATCAAATTGTATGTGTGTGGTGTATGGTGTGAGATGTTTGTGTATATTAGTTTCTGCCAACCTGCTGTCCGGTTTTCTCTGCAGTTTTTGTCGACTAGTGAGTTTTTGTCCCAAAAGTTTGGATCTTTGCATTTATCAAACACTAGATTACTATGGTCATTTCTAATGTATATTGGCTATCTAGTCTATTCCACTGATCCACCACCCTATTTGTTAGTTAGCACCATATTGTTTTGATGATTACTGCTTTGTAATACAATTTGAGATCTGATACTGCTAGGTCACCTTTCTTCACATTGTTTTATTTTTACTGATTTCCTTAATATTCTTGACTTTTTCTTCTTCTAGATGAATTTTGTTATTACTTTTTCTAGTCCTATAAAATATTTTTTAATAATTTGATTTGTGTGGTACTGAATAAGTAAATTAATTTAGGTAGAATTGTCAGTCTTTATTATATTGGCTCAGTCTACCCATGAGCAATTACTATTTCCCCAGTTGTTTAGATCTGACTTTATTAGTGTGAAAAGTGTTTTGTAATTACATTCATATAGTTCCTGGGTTTGTCTTGGCAGGTAGATTTCCAAGTAGTTTATATTTGTCTGTAGTTATTTTAAACAGTTTCTCTTTCTATCTCTTGCTACTGGATTTTGTTGGTAATATATAGAAATACTGATTATTTATGTGTGTTTCTTTTATATTCTATATAACTTGGCTGAAGTTGTTAATGATTTCAACTTGTTTTTTCATTGGTTCTCTAAATCTATCATCGTGTCATTGCAAAAAAAATGATAGTTTTGTTTCTTTATTGCCTATTCGAATTCCTTCAATTTCTTCTTCTCTTATTGGTATAGCTAGGATTTCTAGTACAATATTGAATAACAGTGGTAATGATGGGCATCCTTGCTTCACTCCTGATCATATTGGGAAAACTTCTAACTTATCCCTGTTACGTATAATGCTTGCTGATGGTTTTAGATAGACATGACATTATTTTAAGGAAAGCTCCATTTATTCCCATCTGTTTTAGTGTGTTTTTTTTTTTTTACTAGGAATGAGTGTTATATTTTGTCAAAAGCTTTTTCTGCATCTACAGAGATAACAATTATGATTTTTTTATTAATATGGTCAATTATGACTTTGTCCCTTACTACCTGAATGACCTTTTGCAAATCCCTTGCCCCAGTGGGCCTCAGTTTCCCTTACACAGAAATTGAGGGGGGTTGGTCTAGATGAGTTCCAAGGTCCCCC
Source organism: Potorous gilbertii (assembly GCA_028658325.1). Classification (NCBI taxonomy): domain Eukaryota; kingdom Metazoa; phylum Chordata; class Mammalia; order Diprotodontia; family Potoroidae; genus Potorous; species Potorous gilbertii. The sequence goes on from CM053769.1 coordinate 57,561,667, forward strand.
CAGCCCTGCATTCCTGGGAAATTACCCCCCTTCCCGGTCATAGTATATGATGCTCGTAATATTTTGCTGTAATCTCCTTGCTAATGTCTTTAAAATTTTGCATCAATAACCATTAGTGAAATTAGTCTATAATTTTTTTTCTCCCTTCTGTTTTTGCTCTTTTTGATTTAGGTATCAGCACTGTATTTGTGTTGTAAAAGGAATTTAGCAGGACTCCTTGTTTTTCCCTTTTTTCCAAATAGTTTATATTGTATTAGAATTAAGTGTTCTTTAAATGTTTGGTAGAATTCTCTTGTGAATCCGTCTGCTTCTGGGGATTGTTTTTTTAGTGAGGTCATTGAGGGCTTATTCAATTTATTTTTCTAAAATAGCATTATTTATTCTGCTTCATCTGTTAATCTGGGCAGTTGATATTTTTGTAACTATTTTACTTAGATTGTTAGATTTATTGGCATATACTTGGGCAAAATAGCTCCTAATAATTGCTTTAATTTCATCTTCACTGGTGGTGTCACTTTTGAAAGTGATTTGCCCTTAAAGTGCAGTCACACAGTGGTCTGCATTTTACTTTTCCCCATAGACAATCAAATGCCCCATATTTTTTATATGTCTGTTTATATTCCTCTAGTGGAGTTCAAAAGTCTTGTAATCCTAGGTATGAGTTCTCTTCCGTTTCAAAGATTGTTGTGTAACAGGAAAAAAAACTTTCTAAGTGAAATATTAATATGTTTAACTTTAAGCATGTGACTGTGCCTCAAGGCTCCAGGTGCTTCTTCTTACATGCTGTAAGACAAAAGGTATTTTTTGACATTCAGAGAATGAGTTTAAAGCTGAGATCAGTATTAGAAAAGAAGATAAATTTTTTTGAGGAAAAAGATAAATGATGAATTGCTTTATTCCTTTTCTCAATCATTAATAACCTTGGTTTTCTATTATAAAACTTTCTTGCTCACCCTTTTCCCCTGTGACCTTCCTTGTGAGGAACTAGAATACAGCCATAAGGGTATGGTGAAAAGAGCAGTATTGGATTCGGAGGAACTATGTTTGAATCCTAACCTTAACTATGGGAGTTTATTCTATGTGGTCTTACTACCTGTGTAAATGATTAACCTCTCTGTTCTTGTTTTCTCATCTATAAAATGATGTGGTGAATTAATGTTAATCAATTTACAAACATTTATTGACTGCCTACTATGTGCCAAGCACTATGTGCTCAGTGCTAAGTATATGAAGACAAAAGTGAAATGAGCCTTGTCTTCATTTTGGAAGATGGAGTAGGACAATATGTACATCTATAGCAATATACAGTCATTACAAGATGATTAGTGGATGTGGATCAGGTGGGAGGGCACTAGCTGCTGTGGGTATTTAGGAAGGTCTCTTTCAGATTTCATTCTGTGATCCTATGAACTAAGGATCTGACTTTTAAGAGTAATTGAGTTTGAATTCCAGATTTATTATTAACTTACCTGTATGGCAATGGGCAAATCACTTCCTCTCTCTGGATCTCAGTTTCCTGATCACTAAAATGAAGTGACTGAACTAGAGACTCCTAAAGATCCTTTTCAACTTTAAATTCTATGACTATTGACATTTAGGTCCAACAAAAATTACTGTTTCAAAGGGATGCATTCTAAATCAAGAGGGCAGTGTCACGTAATGGAAAGATCTCTGGTTTGGGGTTCAAATTGTGGCATTGTCACTTAATACCCATACGACCTTTGGCAAATCCCTTGCTCCAGTGGGCCTCAGTTTCCCTGATACATAAATTAAGGGGAGTTGGTCTAGATGAGTTCTAATGTGCCTCCCAGCTCCAAATCTATGATCCTGTGGGTTCCTTCCATATCTAAATCTGAAATGATTGTCGGTGAGATACCTAAGTTACTTTCATTTCTTCGAAGAGAAAAGGGTTAAGGGAAGATATTACAGGTTGTTTTTTTCTTTTTAAATGAGGACTTGCAAAAGCACAGCTGAAAGCATTAGTTTCCCCAGGTGTCTTTATTTACCTAGTGTAATTTGTTCTCCTTGTCAAAAAAAAATTTACTTTTCGCTTTCAAGTGACAAGTATAATTGAGAGGTTTTTAGGACCGTATTATGGATGACACTCCCTGCTAGGGTTTCACTGATAACTCATAGTTATCAGATTATGAGACACTTTTTATTAGAAAAAAAAATTAGCCAACCCCCTTTAATCATTTGGAGGAAAGGGGAACAGATGAAGTTATCTGTGGCTCCAGGGGAGTTATGATGGAGAGAAGGTCAATTCCATTCCAACCTTGAGTGTGAACTAGTGGGGGCTTAGACAAGGAAAAATAATAACTCATATTTATATAGCTCTTTACGATTAATACATTGTTTCCCCCACAAAAATCCTGTGAGATGGATGGTACTTGCAATATTTTCCTTATTCTACAGTCAAGTCACAGACAGGTAACTGACTATAAAGCAAAAAGCCTGGGTTTGGAATTATGGAGCCTAGGGCTTGCCCTTTGCCTCTTGGATAAAATAAAAATAATCTATTTGGTTTAGCATTTAAAGCCTTCCCAGTTGGGCTCCAATCGATTAATCCAGGTAAGTTGGAATGTGTGCTCCCACCCTACATACATTTTACATTGCAGAACAACTTACTTACTTGATGTGACTAGTACACAACATTCCTCTCCCACTCTCCAAACATCTTTACTTCATGAGAAACTTGGATTGCCCTCTTGCCTCTCCTACCTCTGATAAGTGAGCCTTTTGCCTTATCTTCCTGAAGTTCAGGTATCCACCACACTTACTACGATCTCCCTCGGGTGTCCTCTCCCACCCCTGCTTTCTAGTACCATTTTATGTGTTGTCTCTTCCCCCATTAGAATATGATCTCTTTGAGGGCAGAGCTGGGATTTTATACATAGAACCTCTAGACTCAAGCTTCAGAGTTCTTTCCACTAGATCATTCATGCTTTGAATTGCTAAGTGTTATATAATCTATTAGCAGAAGTCCAGACTTTGAAATCGGAGAATGTTGTTTCAGCTATTATAATTGTCTAACCTTAAATGAGAACTTCTATTCCCTTCCTGATGTGACTTTTACTTTGAATTTCTTATTTGAAAAGAACATTGCCCTACCTATTAGTGAAGCATTATTAATAAAAGGGTGGAAGAATGATTAGAGTATTAATAACTTTAAGCAGTTAGAAAAATTATTGATAAGTGCTCATGCAAGGTTCAGCTTTTGTTGTACTTCTAAGAGAAGTCTCCTTGGCCCTTACCATTTGCTTTGAAACTATGTCCTCCAGACATCTAGGAACTACTGTATGTCTTGCTGATGCACCTTGAGAACTTCTGGACCTTGCCATCCATCCTTTTGATACAGTCTTGGGGACTGGGGGGGTGAGAAGAGGCATCTCCAGTTGTCCTAATTCATATCTATACACTAGTTCCAGATGGTTTCAGAAGAAAAAGTAAGAGTGGTGACTTTGCACAGTCCTTCCTCACTTAAATCTGATTCATTTGCAAGCCATGGCATCAATTTCCTTATGCCATGTTCTGGAAGAAGGGCAAATGGTATCAGCAAGTAATACTCTTAGGACTTATAGACTTTTTCATACACTCTGTAGCTGAATTGTCTTCTGTGTATTGTCTCCCCCAATATAAATATAAGTTCCTTGAAAACAGGAGCAGACTTATTTTTCTCTTTGTATCCCAAAACTTACCATAATGCTTCACACATAATGCTTAATAAATGCTTTTTCATTCATTCATGCATTCATTCAGTAATGGGAGCCTGGTGAGCACATACAGTGTGCCCAGTTGATGTAATCCCCACATGGGAATAGGCTGAAGAGCCTTCTTCTGGAAAGGGATTAAAATGTATACTATAAGTGCCCTGCTCTCTGATCTGGATCATGGTAGACATTCTGGTCTGTTAACCATGTGACAAAGAGAAGGAGCATATAATTAGTCCTGGAGTTCTTGACTAGGTAATATTCAATAGCGGAGCCAAAGACTTGGTGAGAAAAGAAGCCTCTGGCTTTAATCTAACAATGAGGCTCGGAAGTCCATGAGTACATGGTCTGGCAACTGATTCTTTCTCTGTTGTGCCCATTCTTTAGGTAAAGGATGCTGGAGATGGCTATGGCCTTGTGAACTTTGAAAGATAAGGAGGAAGAGCTACTAGAAGCCTGGAAGTTGAAGCCTGGGCATGGATTTTCAATAGGCAAGATGCTAAGGACCAAAATCCTAAGCAACCTGCTTGACCTAGTCTAGCAGCATCAGAGACATGACTCATCGATCTCTCAGCGATGACACATTTGGAAGTGAACTGGGTAGGATGTATGTAAGAAACACTTTAGGCTTTGAGCTTACATGGAAGTGGTATAAGAAACGGTGCCCCACAGCTGTTGGGAGGAAGGAAAGTTTCTATTTTTCTTCTTGCCATCTCTTTCCAGTAGGAACTCTTTTGCCCAATCTCTTTTTGAAAGTTAATTGTTGGTAATTGGTTGAATGGAATTGTGATGTAAATCACTAGTATTTAAGAGTGGAACTGGAGTATTTGCTAACTAATCCACAAATATTTATTTAGTACCTACTATAGTCCAAGGGTGGTGAAAAGTGAGCCCCTGCCCTTAATGAGCTGATGTGGGACTCTAGTCAATAGCACTGGGGTGAACCACCCCTCTGTCCCTCAGGCAACCCCTAGAACCCTGTAGGGCACGGAAGATGAAATTTTTCTCTGGAGAGTGAGTCTAAAATCTTTCTATTTTTCATTATCTAGATCATTCAAATATCTTCATTAATTTGCCCTTAGTCATCAGGATTTTATTTGAACAATTAACTCGTACTTTTACATTATGAAGTTATCCTTAGCCAATGCAAACTTTTCAATATACAAGAACTGTTAGAGTCAGTGGTGAGGAGTAAACATGTTCTAAGTATGAGAGACAAAGATCTGGAGACAAGAAATGGAATGTTTCTATGAAGAACACCACACTGGCCTGTTTGACTATTGTTATAGTTTGTCCTTCTTTCTTGAAGAAGACCAGTGGCATCAGGAGAGTGATGTCTTGACTTGCAAATGAATTGGATTTAAGTGAGGCAGAGCTGTGCAAAGTCATCAGCCTCACTCTCTCCTCCAGGGTCATTTGAGTCCAGTGGCAAGACACAGGTCAGGACTACTAGAGATGGCCCTGGATGCAGTGGGAGACCTTGGCTTTTTTAAGGTAAGGTCTTTCTCAGGTCTCAATTTGTCTGAGGCAACACCCATTCAATGATTTAAAGCTAGGTAAGAATTGAGGCAAAAGTAGCCTAGTTTGCTTCAAACTAGTTAACTCAAAACAAGCAATCTGGGAGGGGAAGATCCTCAGGGTTTCTGGCCAGAACAGAAGCAATTGCTATTTATACTCCCCTGTTTGACTACAACAGGGGTGGGAAACCTGCAGCTTTGAGGTCACATATGGTCCTCTAGGTCCTCAAGTGTAGCCCTTTGACTGGATCTAAACTTTACAAAACAAATCCCCTTAATAAAAAGATTTGTTCCATAAAACTTGGACTCAGTCTAAAGGCTTCACCCAAAGACATGGAAGGCCACATTTGACATTGTAACAGCAAGAACAGTGGCATACACAAGAGTGCATGCTGTACAGGTTCATAGATCTGCTTTTCTAAAAGGAAAGCAACTTTTGAGGGGTCAACAATCCTTTAAGCAAACACATATACCAACAGAAAAAGTAGAAGCAGAGAAATAAAGACCAACAGACAGATCCAGCGGTCTGACCATTACATACATACATGGTTACCACAGAGGAACACCAACATCTGGGTTTTCAAAGCCAGAGGGCTCCTTAGTGGCTTCCTAGAGTTTTGTCTGGCCAAACAAACATTCTTCAAAAAAATAAACCCCAAAGTAAAACCTCACCACAGAGTATTTATACACTTTTCAGAGTCTTTTTCAGAGGTCTAGGGCAAGATCCTCTGATCCATTGCCTCAATAGAAATTAACAAAAGGTATTGAGCCTATTAATGGCAGGGAAGATCTTCAACTCTTCCCCCACCCGCCATTAACCTTAAATTAACATTACAGGGGGAGGAGCCAAGATGGCAAAGTAGAAAGACACACATATGCTACCTCTGAAATCACAGCCTATAAAAGATCTAATCCTAACAAATTCTGGAGCGGTGGAAGCCACAGAACAATGGAGTGGAGGAGATTTCTGTTCCAGAAAGACCTGAAAAACCCTCACCAAAGGTCCATTGCACAGGGGACCAGAGTGGAGCCCAGCCCTGCCTAGGCCACATGGCACTAGGAGGAGCAGATCCGAGCAGGCTTCAGGGATGGAATCTCTGGTGGCCATGAAGGTCTCTCGACCCACAGGTGCACAGGTCAGTGACAGAAACTGTTTGGTGGGCCAAGAGGGGAGCAGGGTGTCTCCATAACTCAGGCCCCTTTGGGAGGCAGCAGCAGAGGCCCAGTGGCCAGAGGCTCCGAGGGCAGGCAGAACCTTGGGTCCATTACTGAAGGTCTCCCCATAAACCCCCTAAGGGAACTGAGCCTGGGAGGTGGCCCTGCCCCCACCTGAGCACCAGAACTTAAGCTCACATTGAATAGCAGCCAGGGCTGGCCCTAAAAGCCGTGAGGCTGGGGAGCAGCATTTGAATCTCAGACCCCAAGCACTAGCTGGGCAGACCTAGGCCAGGAGTGGAGAGGACTCTCAGAAGTCAAGTAACTGGCTGGGAAAATGCCCAGAAAAGGAAAAAAAAAATAAGACCA
>CM053769.1:57568917-57571417 GCA_028658325.1 Potorous gilbertii
TAAACACCTTTTCATGTGGTTTAGGGATAAGGATGGTTTAACTTAAATAAATGAGTTTATGATAATGGTGCCTTCTTTTTTATGTTGTTATGGCTGTTTTCTCAATTTCAAGGGTTAAGCACTTGTTGTTAAAGAAATTAATACTAGGGTATTGATTATTGCCACATAGTGGCTAGAGGACAATGACAGCTTCAACGCTATTATTTGCCATCATTATTGCTGACCTTTGGTTCAAATTTTGACTTGGTAACTTTTACTTGCCCTCTGGCTAGTGGCAAGTACATCACTTAGCTTTTTAACGTCAATGTCCTTTTCTGTAAAAAGGGAATAATACTACCTACCTCATGGGGTTGGGATGAGCAAAGTCTTTTTTTGTAAACCTTAACACTTTATACATGTGTTATATTGCTTTTTCACCTCCTTTAGTAAGTTAACTTCCCCCTTTCAAATGCAGCATCACTACATTTTAAACAAAACAAGAGCTTCCTTATTTTATATGGACAGAATACTCCTAATTATGCACACCATTGCTGGGGTTCTTACTTAGAAACCTGCATTGCGGTTTGTAAGATTGCTGAGTACCAGGGACAGAGACAGTTCATGGCCCTTGAAGGAGAAAGAGGACAGAAAAGGACAGTAAAGAAGGGGACGGGGAATAAAAAGGAGAGAGGGAAAGAAAGAAAAGCAGAAAGAGGAGGGTGCAAAAGAGAAAACAAGAAAAGAGAAGCAAAGAAGGAAGAAGGGTGAAAAGAGAAGAGAGAAAAGAAGAGGATTGAGGAGGAAAAAGAGAGAAAAGGGGAAAGGAGAAACAGATATAGGATGTTGAATTGCATGGAGCATTAGGGGATGAAAGGAAAAGGATTCTTTATTAACTATTCTTTTCTTTCTTTTCTTTCTTTCTTTCTTTTTTTTTTTTTTGGTAATTTAAGTCTAGAGATTATGGGAACTTCCAAGTTACAGATGCATAAAATGAAGGGGTTGGACTAGAATATCTCTATGACCCCTTCTGGCTCTTAATATCCTATTTGTGTATCTATGCACTATCTTTAGAAGAATTGAGCAGTATTTGGCATTGGGAGTAAGACAGAGGTGTTAGAATTCTTTCAAGGTGCTTACTAACCTGACCTAGGCTCCCAAAATAATTACTTAAAGAAAAATAGATCATGTAACCACACTGGTGCCAATCAGCCAGTGTCAAATTTCTGGGGTGTTTTACAAATTATTCACTAACCAAATATTGGCTGGTGCTCCAGGCACTGACTGCCAAGTCATTGCCCCTGGGTTACTGTAATTATCTCAATAGTATCTTCTGGTTCATCCCTTAGGCAGTTGTTGCTGACACTTTTCTAGGAATGGAAGTCAATATAGAATTTACTGAATTTAATTGTGTCTTTGGAAAAGAGTAAATTTCCAGTAAAAGATGACAGGTGTGGGGCTGACAGCATATATTATTATTCATCTCATTCTCTCACTATTCACTTTCCCCCTCCTCACAGTTTCCTCTTTCCTCTCCTTCCCTCCCTTCTTTCTCTATTCCCTTCTCTCCCCACCCCACCTAGTGGCAACCTGCCACCTCCACCCCCTTCTGTCCTAAAGACTCTTACCGCTTTAGTTTTTTTATCTGCAAAATGAGATTTGGACCAGTGAGGTTTCTTTCTACTCTAACCTTGTATCCTTCCTTTTTCAATTTCTTGACATTGAATAATCAGAATTTGGATTGTTCCTTTTGAGCAAAAGGATCTCACAGCTAGCTATATAAGTAGAACCTTGAAACCCAGATAGCCCTGATCAAGCACGCAGATTACCTAAATGGTACATAAGAGAGTGACAGGATTTATTTTCAAAATCCAATTCTGCTATTTCCTATGTATATCACTGATCCTGGGCAAATAACCTCTTGGGGATCCATTTCCTAATCTATAAATGGATTGCATCAGATTACCTCCGAATTTCCTTCTAGGTCTAAATCTGCAGTTCTGTGATTCGGTGGGGACTGCCAGATACAAAGTGTTCATTTCAGATACACGTAACACTGGACTAGAAATCAGAAGATCAGATCTTAGTCTTGGCTCTAACTAGCTGTGTGACTCTCAGAAAATCACTTAATTTTCTGAGCCTCAGTTTTCCCATGGATAAAAGTGCATAACAGAACTTGGGCTGTGAGGAAAATGTTTCTTAAATCTTAAGTTAGTATTACATGAAAGTAAGCTATCATTAGAGAGCATACTCATATATATCAATTTTTGGGATTTCTCTTTTCTCTTTTCATTTCTAAAGGTGCTTGCTAAGTTCCAAAACTTGCTAAGTTTTCAGTATCATATTCATTTCTAAATGATCTTTCTAAACACTATAGTAATTCTTCAAACTGAATTCTTCCTTTGCCACACACAAAACACACACACACAACATGTTAACACTATCCTTCCTTGTCTTTTGCAGGCAGTTTCTTTATTTGCAACATTAAGGGGTAGGACTAGGTAATCTCTCAGATTTCTTCTAG
>CM053769.1:57576417-57640529 GCA_028658325.1 Potorous gilbertii
TAAGTGTCTGAGGCTGCATTTGAACTCAGGTCTTCTTGTCTCCAAACTCAGTGCTCTATCTACTGAGTCACCTAGCTGTTTCTGAATATGTAATATCATTTAAGGTAAGTTCTTTATGAACCACTTTGAAGGAAGAGTTACATAGAGTTGGTAGGTATGGATAAATTGGGACCTGCATTGTTGAAAGGAGGATCTACAATTGACAAGAGTTCAGAAGTATTGGAAACTCAGATCCATTTGAGTGTTGGAGGAAGAACTCATTTGTTGGTTTTTGCTTTTTGCATTATTTGATAACAATGTTTCTGTGGGACTTTCACTTATGTCTTCTTCACTGTGGTATAGAAGGGACCCTGAGTTCTCAAAGGCTATGCCAGCAGAATGCAAGCATTACTGGGTGCTACAAGGATAGACCTTATTATTAACTGGATGCCTGCCACAAGAGGACTAGCCTTGAACTAAGTTCAGAGAGGTTTGTCACCAAACTGGTAAAGAATTTCTCTGTCTACCATATAAGTTCTTGAAGACTATGTCATAAGGCAAGAGAATCACCTAGTGAGATAGTAGAGTGAATAGAGCACTGGGCCTGCAGTTAGGGAGACCTGAGTTCAAATCTGACCCCAGACATTTTCTAATGATGTGACCCTGGGAAAAAATCACTTAATCTCTATCTGCCTCAGCTTTCTCATCTGTAACATGGGAATGATAATAGTACCTACTTCCCAAGGTTGTTATGAGGGTCAAATGAGATGACTTAGTACAGTACAAGATACATGGCAAGTGCTATATAAATATTATCTATCATCTTCATCACACTGGTCAGATCATAGAAGTATACTATGAAAAGTGTCCTCTGGAAAAAGACATTCCAAGGAAGAGAACTCCGTAGCTTGGGATTATAGTGCTTGTTCTTTGGTTTTTTCCTGGCATCTGTTGTTGAGGTGTTTTGCATAGATTGGGTGCTTATACCTTATGGGATTTCAATATTATATTGTAACATGATTACTATTTTAATTGCATGAAATATCACATATCCAAATAAAAAGTCTTTTTATTTTCTTTTAAAGATAGGAATGGATGGTTTTCTTTTATTAATAAAACCATTAAATCATACTTTTTCCCCTCCAGGGAAGAAAAAATCCTTTATATAAAAGGTTAATTTCCATTATACATTCTACCAAAGAATTACAGTATTACTATTCAAAGATATGCTGTATAATTGGGTATAGCACCATTCAATTCTTTATTTCCTCTGGGGGGTGAATAATATTTTTTTCATGTTTGATTTTGGCTTTTTTTCCAAGGATCTTCAAATATAGATGTCAATTTGTCAATGCGATTTATACCCAAACACTTTATAAGATAGGTGGTAGCTATCTATTTACTCATTGAATGGAAATATGAGAGCATTTAACAAGAAACAGACATAAATTATCCTGATAGCCAAAAGCAAGCCAAAACAAATCCATTTTTAGATGGAAAACAAGAAACAAGATTACAAGAATTAGCAATAAAAAGAAAAAGGAGGGGAGACTTCTTTCAAGAACAAAGCTAAATAAGATTTAGAGTCAGAGGCTCTGGATTCAAATTTCTGCCTCCATTTTCTACTTCTGTGACTTTGCAGAAGTTAATCTGCTTCTCTGGGCCTCAGCTCTTCATCTGCAAAATAATGAGGAGAAGTGGCTGTTCGTTAAACTCACTGATCTCTAGGTCCCTTTTAGTTCTAAATCTATGACCCTTCTATGGCATTTGTTTGCATCAAGCTAAATGATGCTTAGAATAATGTAAAATGTCTATGTTTAAAAAAGAAAATAAATATATTGCTCCTGTTAGTTAGATGAGTAGCCCACTGAGTTAGTTCTTAAATTTACATATATTTGGTGCTGAAACTTGACAAAGAACCAAGCCCATCAGGCAAGATAATTATCCTACAGCATATGGCTTGCCAGGTAACTGGTTCAAAAATTTCCGGTGCCTCTCTATTGACTCTAAGATAAAGGTGAAACATCTCAAAAGACTCTCTATAATCTGCTTCTGACCTACCTTTCCAGATATTTTGTGCAGTTCTAGTTCACAAATTCTAGGATGGAGTCACATTCTGGATCCAGGGAGTGACATGGTCAGACCTAGATGTAAGGAATATCTGCAGATGGTAGATTTGAGAAAGGAGAGATAATTCAGGGGTACCAGTTAGGAGGCAATGGTGTGAGAGAGAGATGATGACATGAGATAATGCAATGGTGGCACGAATAGAGAGATGAGGTTGGATGCAAGAGATGTTGATGATTTGGAGTCACAAAATTTGGCAATTAATTGAATAAAAGAGTGAAGAGTTCAGTTTCAAATTTGGGTGACTGGAAGAATTGTAGCATCCTTGACAGAAATAAGGAAGTTAGAAGAAGGGCTAGTTTTAGGATAAAAGATAGCTTTGTTTTGGATATCTTGAGTCAAATATTCCAATTTTGTATTCTCTGAATCTGACATTCCTTCCATGATGTCTTCACAGAAATGATACCCCTCCTAGTATTTATCTCTTACTTTCAGACTACTTCAAGGCTTAGATCTGATGCCACTTTCTCTGTGAAGCTTCTCTTGATCAAATATGGTATTTTGTTATGTCTCCTCAAATACATAGCTGTCAATGTCTCCTATGGAGTAAAAGCTCTTTAAGCGCCGGTACTATTTTGTCTCTATTGTCTTATATTCAGCAATTAGCACAGTGCTATGCTCATAGCAGGCACTTACTAAACTTCATTTAATTGGATTGAATCGGAATTGTCCACTAACTAGTAAGAAGTTATAGGGATGGAATCCATTTGGGAAATAATGTAACCATCTCAATGATCTCGCTCTGTTCAATGGCCAGAAAGCCCATCCCTTTAACACCAATACTGTTATTTGGTTATGCTTTATAGAATTGGATCAATTTTCTTGAATTAAAATGATTAATTATTAATCAAAATTATTACCTCCAAAACAAAACAAAGATGCATAGTGGATGTTGGTTGTCTGTAGCATATTACCGATGGTTTATTTTTTGTATGAGAAATTTCATAAGAATCATCATTCAATGACATGTGTGAGTGGGAAAGGAGATTAGCTGATGATGTAGAGGGAATGAGAGGCAATATTTTGATAGTCTGAGTGCTTCACTGGAATTGTTTAGGCACTTAAAGAAGCAGAGGAAGACTTCTATGACTTTCTCACTAGAGATTTATGGAAAGAGATGGAGAAGAATCCCTCAGGATGAAATATACTTTTTATAAGCCAATAGTAAAATATGGCTACAGAAATGAAAATTAATGCATAAAAGTTGAAATGGAATAATTTAAGTCAAGTTTTATTTATATTATATAACTTATGTGGTTGCTTGGCCTCTCCTCATTACTCAATACACTCTTTTGGTGAATTCATTAGTTCTCAGTTTCAACTACCATCTCTTGGTAGCCTTTATTTCTCTTCTGAGATTCATATTCATATCCTACATAGCCAACTGCCTGATAGATATTTTAAACTAGATGCTACATAGGCACATTAAGTTCAATATATCCAAAACAAAGCTATCTTTTACCCTAAAAGTAACCCTCCTTCTAACTTCCTTATTTCTATCAAGGGTGTTACAATTCTTCCAGTTACCCAAATTTGAAACTGAACTCTTCACTCATGTTTAATCAATTGCCAAATTTTGTGACTCTAAATCAACAATATCTCTTGTATTCAACTTCTTCTCTTTATTCATGCCTCTACTGCTCTATCTCATGTCATCATCTCTCACTTACACCATTGCCTCCTAATTGATATCCCTGAATTATTTCTCTCAAATCTACCATCTATAGATATTCCTTACATCCAGGTCTGACCATGTCACTCCCTGGCTCCTGAGGCTTTTTTGGTTTTCTACTGCTTTTAGAATAAAATACAAAATCCTCTGTTATGCATTTAAAATCCTTCATAATTTAGTTCCAGTCTACCTTTCCAGGCTGATTACAGACTTCTTCTCTTTATACATTACACCCATGTTATTAAACACAAATAGAAATAGGGGCCACTAAACTCCATATAAGGATCCCAGAATATTGACTTAGAAAACCACATTTTAACATTATCTATCTTTTTCTGTATTTTATGTATTTTGCTAAGTATTTCCCAATTACATTTTAATCTGGTTCTGGCTGCACTCAGAAGTATTACAGCTGAAATGAGCCATGTATTTGCAATGTCTGCACTAAATGAGTTAGCCAAACTCATCTACATTTTATTTCCCATATAGAATATTGCATCTCCTACCTCCACAACTTTGTATGATATGTTCTCCATATTTAGAAATGCAGTACCTTCTCACCTCTGCTGCTTTCTGAATTCAGGTCAAGGTCTACCTCCTTTTCTAGGCTTTCCCCTTATTTCTCCAGTTTCTAGTGCTTCTCTACAAATTACTTTGTATTTGTTTTGCTAGATGTAGCATCTGAGGATATGGATTTGAATCCTGGCTCCACTGACTTTCTGTTTGGAATTATTATTCTATTTGGGATGTCACATATCTAAATAAAAAGTGTTTTTCTCTGAAAATGGATAGGAATAGGAAGAATGGATTTTAAAATTCTATTTATTAATGTGATACTAAACAAGAATTCATTGTTTTCTATTTCCAGGTAAAAAATAAGGTTATATGCCTGTGCCTGTGTGACCTTGGGCAAGTCATTTTACTTACTTGGTTTTGGTTTCCTCATAAATAAAATAAAGTGGTTGGTTAGATGACATTTGAGGTCTCTTCCATATATATGTGTATGTATATATTTTTGTCTGTTTATCTATCTATCTATCTATCTATCTGTCTATCTCTTACATCCTATCAATGAACATGTGAACATGTATCCCCCAATAAAATGTGAGTACTTTGAAGGCAAGAACTTTTGTATGTTTTTCTGGGAACTAAAACAATGACTTAATAAATGCTTGTTGATTTATTGAGGAAATCGAAGCCCAGAAAAAATAAAAGATTTACCTAATGTCACACACAATAAGTTGCAAAGATCCTCTGACTCCAGATCTGTGCTGCTTTCTGATTTGAGATTAAGGAGGCAATCTATGGAATCCAAAAGGCTTTCTAAAAATGATTTAACCTGTGTTTTTCAATTCTTATCTGTTTTAGGAGCCATCTTAAAAGGGGCCAGAATACTAATTAATTTCTCATCTATCACCCAAACTCTTATAATTTGACACAAGGGACAATTTTGTTTAGATGGTCGTTTGGTTTTAATAAGATGCATTAAAAATACCCTGACATATATCTTCCTCACTGTGAAGGGAAAAAAAAGTAAAAAGTCCAAAAAGTTAAAAGTCAGAAATTCGGTGATTTTTTTTTTGAAAAGAAAATAAAAAACTCACTTCTGGGCTAAACTATCAAATAATTTAATTTCATGAAATATTTTCTAAATTAAAGAAAAATACATCATACAACTTACATGGTTAGTCAGGAATTACATTGAAAGTTCATTAAATCACATCTAGGGAATTTAAGTGAACTGAAGTAAGTAAATTAAATGCTGAGTTAATTAAGTTGTTAATTAGTTAATTAACTGTTATAGTTTCAAGTGATACCATTAACAAACAGACATAAATTTCAGTTTTGGTTTCCTGTATTTAGAAAGTCTTTATGGAACTGTAAAAGCTGGAGGGCTTAATTCTTTCCATAGAGTTTTAGAGCTAAATACTAACATACTTGTAATAAGGTTTTTATTATTTAGAGTCTAAGGCAGTTTAAAAGCATTTAGCAAATTGTTTTTTTTAAAATAAAAACGGAAAACCTTTCCTTTTACTCTTATGTTTAAAAAACATAAGAAAAGAGTATATAGTAGAACAGCAGCAGCCCTTTTGGTTCCATAGTAGTTAGTTATGATCCTTAATGTCCCACAAACCATGTTGAAGGGACCTACAATTGGTATTGACCTTGGCACCCGTTATTCCAGTGTAGGAATCTTCCAGCATGGGAAAGTGGAGATCATTTCTAATGATCAAGGAAACATGACTCCTTCTACCTACCCACTCCTCCTTCCCCCACCCTACCCGCCAAGCCATATTGCCTTTACTGACACAGAAGTTTAATTGGTGATTATGCAAAGAATCAAGTAGCAATAAACCCCAGAAACACAGTTTTTGTTGCCAAATGTCTGATTGGTGGCAGATTTGATGACACAGTTGCACAGTCAGACACAAAGCATTTGTTTTTCATGGTAGTGAATGACACAGGTAAGTCTAAGGTCCAAGTGGAATATAAAGGGAAGACAAAAAAATTTCTATCTAGAAGTATCTTCTATGGTCTTGACTAAGATGAACAAAATTCCTGAAGTTTATTGGGAAGACTGTCACAAATGGTGTCATCACATTACCAGCCTGCTTCAATAATTCCCAATATCAGGTGACAAAAGATACTGGAACTATTGCTGCTCCCAATGTGCTCCAAATCATCAACTGCTGCTGCTATTGCTTATGGTTTGGACAAAAAGATTAGTGTAAAGAGAAACGTTTGATCTTTGACTTTAGAGGTGGTACTTTCAATGTCTCCATTATTGCTATTGAAGATGACATCTTTGAAGTCAAGTCCACATCCATTTGGGTGGTGAGGACTTTGACAATCACATGGTCAGCCATTTTACTGTTGAGTTCAAGTGAAAGCACAAGAAGGGCATCAGTGAGAGCAAGAGGACTGTTCACCATCTGTGCACTGCTTGTGAGCATGCAAAGCACACCCTCTCTGAAGTTATCAACTTCTTTATCTCTATCAAACATGCATATTTTGAAGAGACAAATGATAACCTCTTCAGTGGCACCCTTGGCCTCGTGAAATAGGCCCCAAGAGATGCCAAGATAGATAAATCACAGATTTATGATGTCCTCTGGTGGGTGGTTCCACTCAGGTTCCCCAAATCCACAAGCTTCTGCAGGACTTCTTTAACGGCAAGGAGCTCAACAAAAGTATCAATCCTAATGAAGCCATTGCCTATGGTGTAACTGTCCAGGTTGCTATATTGTCTTGAGATAAATTTGAGAATGTGCAAGATTTTATGCTATTAGAAATCATTCCTCTTTCCCTTGGAATTGAAACTACTGGTGGAGTTATGACAGTTCTGATCAGAAGCAACACCCCTGTTCCCACCAAGCAGGTGCAGACATTTACCATTTACTAGGACAACCAGTCTGGTGTGTTTATTCAGATTTTTTGAAGGTGTGAGAGCAATAACAAAGGAAAACAACCTAGTTGGCAAATTTGAGCTCATAGGAATACTCCTTGTCCCTAGGGGTGTTCCTTAGATTGAAGTAACATTTGACATCTGTGTGTGAGTTCATCCTTCATTGTCGAAAAAGATCCTGCTTCTTCCTGAGAAATGATGACATGACTTGCACTTGACTTTGTTTTGAGTGAGGGAGGGCTGTGCCTCACTTTTCCTCCAGAGTCATCTGAATCCAGTGACCAGATACTCATCAGGATGACTGGAGATGACCCAGGATGAGGCAATTGGGGTTAAGTGACTTGCCCAAGGTCACACAGTTAGTGAGTGTCAAGTGTCTGAGGTGAGATTTGAACTCAGGTCCTCCTGACTCCTGCACTGGTGCTCTATCCACTGCACTACCTAGCTGCCCAACATTTGACATAGATGCAAATGGCACTCTCAATGCTTCTGCTGTGGATAATAGTGCAGGCAAGAAGAACATCACCATTTGAGCAAACATGTTGAGCTTATGGTGCAGGAGGCTGAGAAATACAAGAAGATAAGAAACAGAGAGACAAGGTGTCTTCAAAGGATTCTCTTAGTCTTATGAAGACCATGGCAGAGAATGAGAAATTCCAAGGCAAAATTGTTGAGCAAGACAAACAGAAGATCTTTGACAACTGCAATGAAATAGTTAACTGGCTAGATAAGAACAAGACTTCTGAGAAGGAAGAATTTGAACACCAGCAGAAAGAAATTAGAGAAGGTCTGCAATCCCATCATGACAAGAGTGCAGAGGGCATGCTGGGACCCCAGAGGGTGGAGCCTCTCCATCTGGAGGTATTTCTTCCAGACCCACCATCGAAGAGGTTGTTTAAATGCTCCAGAAGAAAGAGCATTACACATAAAAACTGAAAGACTCAAATTTGTAGCCAAGGCAGCAGTTTAAAAGTGACATTTTAGCTACTATCTAAATTTAGGCATTTTGAATACTTGAATGTATGCAGTGGGAGAGAAGTGAACAACATATCACTTTATCAGTACTGTAAACAAATGGAAATGCAGTTGTCGTTCTAGAGAATAAAATCTATTTAAAATTGGCAAAAACAAACAAACAAAACAAAAAGCCATCTGAACAAGCTGGTTCAATGTGAAATCTGTGTTTTTCCTATTTTTGGTATGTTTCTTGTACAAGTGACAAACTTTAGGGTTGGAATTTTTGAGAATACAGATAGAAAGGGCTAACAAGCTCCAGGGGTAGACACCCGTGATGTATATGAGTTTTTTCCCCCATTAAAGTGATGACTTTGAGCTTGTATCTTGATCTTTCTTAGTCATTTTTTTCCTGTTAGAATATTCTTGTTTAATTCTTTTTGTATAGTAGATTTAGTTTCTCTGATAGAGTCTGGGTTTCTTAACTTTGCTTGTATGACCTTGGGTAAGTCATTTAACTTCTACAGACTTCATCTAAAAAATGAGAGAGCTGAATGAGATCATTTCTAAGGTATTTTCTATCTTTTAATTTATCATCCTATATCTAAAGAACACTTTATATATACCCAATTGAGAAACTGGATAATGAAAGTGGGAAAATGTAAAGGATATTTTTCCTGAGCAAAGGAAAGAAAATACAAAAGGGAAAAAGAAGTCACATCTGGTAGTCACTCAGTCAGTCAATTATCTTTATTGAATATTTATAGATAGAAAGCTTGCAGGATCATTGGAATACACAGGGTATTGACTGGGTGTTCCTTGCTGTGCAGACATACCTGACCCATGTTCCACAACAAGTCTGTGCTTAGAACCAATTTTGGGCAAGAATTAGGCTTCACATAAAATGCATTTTTGATAACCTATCATTAATGTGAGGGGCAGCATGATGCAGGAGATAGAGAGTCTTGGAATTGAGGAAGATCTGGATTTAAGTTCTTTCTTGGACAAATACTAGCCATATGACTCTTGACAAGTCACTTATTCCTGCCCAGTGCTCTATCCATTGTGTCACTCAGGGTCCCAGGAAATCCTAAGACTATAAATTTCAGAGCAGGAACCAATCAAATTGTTAGAGGAATTTCCCCAGAAACAGTAAAATCAGCAGTTTGACACAAGAATGACAATGACAACTATCCCTGTAATTAAGAGATTGGTATTATTGGAGATTGCTTCCAATAGCATTAAACATGCTCATAATTATAGAGTCAGAAGCAACAAAACTGTACTCTGGGAGTGTAGAACTCTGATGACTGTAATGGTGGTGACAGGACAGGTGGTGGTGGTGACTTCATGTTGGCATCCCATGCTTATTCCCTTTTGGTAAGAGGCTTGGAATTGGAAAGCATATTGGATCAGTAGTCAGAAAATTGTTTAATCCTGGCTTTACCACTAATTGTGTTAACTGAAACAAGTCCTTTCACCAATTCTGGATATTAGTTTCCTCATCTAAATGTAAGACCTGGACTATGTTGTCGTTCTGTTGTTTTCAACTCTTTCTTCCCCCAGTTTTGGTTATTGCTGGCAAAGTTCCTGGAGTGGTTTGCCATTTCCTTCTCCAGCTCATTTTATAGATGACCAACTGAGGCAAACAGGACTAAATGAGTTGTCCAGGGTCACATAGGTAGTATCTGAGGTCAGATTTGAACTCATGAAGATGAGTCTTCTTGATTCCTGCCCAGTGCTCTATCTATTGTGTCACTCACCGACCCTTTGGGCTATATGACTACTAAGATATTCTTTTGACCTATATGATCACTAAGCTATTCCTTCCACCTCTAAAATTCTGGGATCTTATGAATCTCTAAGTCCCAAGAACTCTGTCAAGATATGCAATTAGGGTGGGATCTGAATAGCATATGGGATTTTTTTTTACTAGACCCATGATATATTGGTATAAGGAACTTCTGATGAGGAAATTTTCTCCACCAATGAAGAGTAGTGCTTGCTTTGCTACTGATATTCTTAAAGTGTTGACTGAGACACCAAAAAGTTAAATGACTTGAACAGGGTTATTGGCAGGACTTTAACTAATTTTTCTGCTTGAAATCAGTTATCTATCCTTTATACCACATTGCCTCTCTGTTATGCTATGAGCAGATAAAGAAGAAAAAGAAAGTTTTCCTCCTTTCATGCAGGGAAAGTGGTATGTACAAATCTGAAATATAAGCAACTGAGACAAATTTTCAAAGCGGATCAGTAAATTATAATTAGTATGCAATAAACTTTATTACCTGGCATGATCAGGAAATGATATGTACTTTAACAAAAAAATTTTAAGTTAATAAAGTTACCACATGTCAATATGAAGTTTTTTCTTGATTCAGAGAATTAAAATGTAATAAAATATGCCACAGTAGAATTGTAGTGAATATATTTTAATTTTTCTTTTCTTAGTGATTCATAAGCATTTCAGGGTATGGTAGTACCTTAGAATCAACATTATGAACCTAAATTAATCATCATATAATAGATGTCAGGAAATTCTGGTTAAGGGAGAATTCTGATTAATAGACTATGGGACAACAAAGAACTCACAACAATGTAGCCTAAGTACATAAATGATTAAAAATAAAGAAATGAAACTTATTGGCAGGAAATCATAGAAACCTCCCTGGAGGAAATAGGCTTGAAGGCAGATACTGAACAAAGTAATAAGCATGTGTCAAATGCCTACTCTTAAAAAAAAGAGAGAGGAAGGAAAGAAGAAAGTCTTTCCTACCTCACAAAGCTCTAGAACTTCCAAACAATTTCCCCTTCTGTCTTCACTTAAATTTTGTATCCAGGTACCTCTTACTAGGTACCCTATCTCTAAAGACAAGAAATTGACATCAGTAGCTGAGGTTCAAATAACTTTTTGTTATCCTTCAATCATTTCAATTGGCTTGACTTTTCATGACCTCATTTGAAGTTTTCTTGGTAAAGATACTGGAGTGGTTTGTCATTTCCTTCTCCAGCTTATTTTACAGATGAGGAAACTGAGGCAAACAGAGTTAAGTGACTTGCCTAGGATCACACAGCTAATAAGTGTCTGAGACCAGGTTTAAACTTGGGAACATGAGTCTTCCTGACTCCAGGCCCAGCAGTTTGCCCTATGATGCCACTTAACTGCCCTTAGATATTTTGAGTAGTACAAATCTAGCACACAAGACTAACAAAACAAAGAAACCATGCAGCTTCTGACTGTTGCTTCTCAGGGTCAGTATCAGCTGGGCACACAGGACAAACACACACACACACATTATATATATACACTGACACAGCTGTGCTAAATAACCTCTAACCAAAATAAACCTCTCTGAGAATTATAGATCAAGAATTGGAAGGGATCTTTGAGACCTCTCCTCGGTCCAAACCTTCATTTTGCAGATGAGAAAAATGAGGCCTAGGGAGGTTAACTGACTTGTCCAAGGTCGCACAGCTGGTGAACATCAGAAGCAAGATTTACTTGTACCAGCGTTTGTTCACTGAGATAAGGGTCCTTCGAATTTAGTCAGTGCCTTTTCAGATATAACATCCTTAGGTTGAGCTACATGTATCAGAGTTCATCTCTGGCACACGAATTTGGCTGCATTCTTCTACCCCCTTTGCTAACCCTATAGACAAAGTCCTACCCTCTTTTAAGTGTAGTCTCAGTGAACAGGGAATGTTCTTTTTCTCTGCCTGTAAGTAACCCACGAGGCAGGTAGGAGATGCAGTGGATAGAGGTTTGGGCCTGGAGTCAGGAAGACTAATCTTCCCAGTTCAAATATAGTCTTCAACAGTTACTAGCTGTCAAGTCACTTAGTCCTGTTTGCCTCAGTTTCCTTATCTGCAAAGTGAGCTGGAAAAGGAAATGGCAAACCACTCCAGCATTCTCCTCCAAGAAAATCCTATTTGGGGATAAGAAGCGTGAGATACAACTAAAAGCAGCAGCAACATAGTAACCTATGACAGCTTGCTGAAATCGACAGGCAAGTGACATGATCATTTTAGAATGTCGTCTATTACATCATATAGCTTGTGTCAATTACTGGGATTGGAGAACGTGATTCCTATCACAATATTCTCCACCAGTTGAGTCACATACTTTAGTACATGTCTTTATGCGGGGACAGACACTAATGAGTATATTTAATTACCCTTGCTTTTGCCCGAGCCACATGCAACCAGGAACTATGCTCACTCCAAACAATAGCTTGGCAGGCTCTTGAGACCAGCAATAGTAACCTGTTTGGATTTTCCCATTCAGCGTTCTGCCCTTGCCATAATTGTATTTCTACTGTCAGCATGTTGCTTTTAGCTCTCAATTCTCTTTTGAGAGAACATGTGGAAACAGAAGTTTCCCCTCCCCCACCCTGCCTGTTTGGGCTAGGTTTTTGTTTTGGCTGAAGAAAGCAAAGTCTGCTGTCAGGAATTAGGGGAAAAGAATAGTTGCTTATGAGTATTTTAGGTTATATTTTCATATGGCCAATTATAGTCAGCCCGGGAAAGTAGATTAAAGTAAGAGAATATGTGTTTATGGGGATTTTAGGTTGTATTTTCATATGACCCTTTAGGCTTAGAAAAGCAGATTAAAGTCAGATATTCAACTTACGTGGAAATTTTTGATCTCTGGAGCAAGTTCTGTCCAAATTTAAATATTTTAATAGTATCTTTTAAATTTTAAATTTAATTTAAATTAAATACTACATAAATAGTGACTTTGTCACTATTATGTAACTAGGATGGTTTGGAAAGAAAGAGGGCTGAGCCTGAAGTCAGGAGGCCACTCGTTCTAACTTGGCCATAACTGGTTGTGAGACCTTAAGCACATCAGACTATACCCTTTCTGGACTACGTTGGAATAATAGGTAAAATGATGGGGCTCAACCAATGTGTCGTTCAGATTCCTTCCATCCCTAACACTCTGCCTTTCTGTTTGGACCCGATTACTGTACTGTGGAGCCAGCAGAGGGAGCAAAAGCTAACAAACCTCACAACAACACTGTTTAACACAACACTCTCTGCTAATAGAGATGGCAGTGGTTAAATAACTTTCAAAAGTACTATGAGGGGATCAATGTTTAAGGTAAATTTAAATACTGATTTTGAAAATACATTTATGTATACATGAATTCATGGTTATGTATGTATCTATTTATGCATGTGTACATGTAAATATGTACACACATATATACACACACATATAAATATATGTTGAAATGTATGCTGAAAATAGTAACAAAAGTAGCTAACATTTGTATAGCTCTTAATCTGTACCGGGCACTGTGCCAGGCATTTTGCAATCATTTTATTTGATCCTTGCAACAACCTGGGAAAGTAGATGACATTATTGTCCATATTTTACAGATTAGGAAACTGAGGTTAACAGAAGTTAAGTGACTTGCCCAGGGTCACACAGCCAGTACATGTCTGAGGCTGGATTTGAACTTAGTTCTTCCTGACTTCAGGTGTGATATTTTTATCTATTACATAACCTAGCTGCATAGATATAGCTTATATATTGCAACAAACTAATTACTATGTGTTATATAAACAAAGGGAAAATTTAAAAATGTCAAAATCTAGAACATAAAAGACATTCAACAAATTTATAATGTAATGATTAAAATGAATAATTATCCTATTTGAGGAAAATTAAAAATTCTTTTTCTTTAAATTTTTTCTTTTTTATTCTGAACTTAAAAATCAGCACTGCAAATAAACATTTTAATATATAAAAAAATAGAAAAGAGGATTTTGAAAGAGACTGTAATGTTTGTTAAAGCAAATTTAAAAAGAAATAAGCATACATAAAGCTTAGCAAGGGCAGTTCAGTGGCCCCTGGAGCCAGGAAGACTCATCTTCCTGAGTTCAAATTTAACCTCAGACACTTGACTAACTGTGTGACCCTGGGTAAGTCATTTAACTCGGTCTGCCTGAATTTCCTCATCTGTAAAATGAGCTGGAGAAGGAAATGGCAAACCAGTCCTGTATCTTTTCCAAGAAAATCCTAAATGTGGTCACTAAGAGTTGGGCATAACTGAAAAATGATAGAACATTAACAAAAAATCTTAGCAAAGAAATAATAAAATTGTTTTATATGTGTCATCTTCTGAATTTTTTTTGTTTTATTTTTTGTTGGTGCTTTTTTCCATATCTTTCCTTATTCTCTAACTCACCTTCCCCCAGGTATCTTGTATCAATTCTCTCTCCCTTTTTGTCTCTTATATGAATATTATATACATAATATATACAAGTATATATACATATCATATATATATGATATATACATATCACTCAAAATGAGCGATTTAATAAAAGAAACATCGAAATTGCCTCAAGGTCTTAACTTTTTTACCCACACCATCTTGTAAAGAGATCATAATTTTTGTTAGCAATTTACTGCTTTTGATTTTATTAGTAAAGTAAAATGAAATAAGGCAATTAAGTGGTTCATTTAGGGTTAGGGTTCATTTCAGTCAATAAGTCTTCTCTCTCTTTTTCTCTCAAATAAAAATTAATTTGTTATTGATGTATCCAATAGCACTTTCTAGGCTGTGAAACAAAATGACATGTCCAATTCCCCTCCCCTTCCAAAAAAAGAAGTAATTGCTTCGATTCAATTCGACAAGCATTTATTAAAGACTTATTTTGTCCCATGCACTCTTCTAGGCAGTCAGGACACAAAGACAAAAACGATACATTTCTTGCCCCGAAGAAGCTTACATTCTCCCAGGATGAGCATGGTGTTCATAGGTAGCTAAATACAACAGATACAGAAAGTAAATACAAGGTAATCTGGGAAGGGGCAGAGCACTAGCAATAGAGGCAATTAGGAAAAGCCTTTTATAGAATATGTCACTTGAACCGACTTCTGAAGGGTGTTGGAGGTTCTCAGAGGCAGAGGTGAGAAGGCAGAACATTTTATCCCTGGGAGGCAGCCTTGTAAAAGCATACTTTGAACAGGAGATGGAACATCCTATACAAGATAAAGGCAAGCAGACCAGTCTGTCTAGTACATAGATTGTTTTTGTTGGGGAATAATAGGTAACTACTCCAGAATGATTGCTTGGAGCTAGATTTGTGGAGGCTTTAAATGCCAAAGGGTAGTTTATATTTGTCCTAGAGTCAAGAGGAAGTCACTAGAATCTGAGGAATTGAGTGACATGACCAGAACTGTGCTTTAGGCATGTCAATTTGGTGTCTGTTTGGAGGGCGAATTTGAGGGAAGAGATCCTGGTGGATGCAGGGAAACCACTTGGGAAGCTGTTTCAATAGTCCAGTCAAATGAGAATGAGGGCCTGAGGTACAATAGAGTCTTGCTCAGTGGAAAGAAGAGGATGGATGTGGAGATGTTGTGAGGGTAATATCAATATGTCCTAGCATCTTGAAAAATTAAGCGTGATACTTGGATTGTGAGCCTGGAAAGAATGGTAGTGTCAACAGAAATAGGGAAGTTAGGAAGGATGGGTTTAGGAGATGAATGGGTTTGGACCAGTTGAATTAGAAATACCTAGGGAATATCCAAGTAATTGTCCAACAGTCTTATGGGAATGAAGCAGTGGATAAAGGATAGAGATGAGCATTGGATACATAGATTTAGGAGCTATCTGCAGAGAGATGATCATTTAATTCATGGGAATTGGTGAGACCACTAGAAGAGTATAAAGAAAAGAATGTCTTCTTGGGGCAGCTGGGTGGTTCAATGGAAAAAATGTCAGGCCTGGACTCTGGAAGAACTGAGTTGAAATACAGCTTCATATACTTACTAGCTGTGTTATCCTGGGCAAATTACATACTCTCTGCTTGCCTCACTTTCTTGATCTTTAAAATGGAGGCAATAATAGCCATTCATTTCCCAGGATTGTTGTGAAGATAAAATGAGATAATTATAAAGCACTAAGCACAGTGCCTGTCACATAGCAAATGCTCTTTAAATGTTAGCTATTATTAAGAAAGGGCTCAGGATCAAGTCCTATGGCTCATTTATCTACAGAAGGCAGGATATGGGGACAATTCTGAAAAATGCAGACTGAGAAAGATTTGTCTGACATGTAGGAAGACAAACAAGATAGGACAGTGTCATAAAAACCCAGGAAGGAAAGAAGATCTAGGAGAAGGAAGTAGTCATTGGAGTCAAGTGCTGGTCAGTTGGTTGTTGTCCTTTGTTCTTAAAGACTATGTGGAGGTCGAGGCACGCTGTGTTCAACCATGGCTGACAAGACTAATGTAAACTTGGAAGACTACCACAGGTTTGGAACAACTAGTCCATATGACCATTTGGAGTGGAGATGTGCATCTCATGTTTTGGAGGGTTTTTTTGAGCTACTGCAGTTGTTTTGCTCATACGACATAGCCTCTTTGATACGGGCATGCTGTGTTGGACAGTTCTGTGACAGTTTCGCCTATGTCATGTAATTGATTCCAAAGTTCTTCAGAGAGACTTTGAGAGTGTCCTTATATCACTTCTTATCACTACTGAGCATCTACCCTGTGTAAGATCTCTGTAAAATAGTCTTTTAGGCAAACCTACATTTGGCATTAGAACAACACAGCTGGCTATTCCATAGGAATTGCACTCTCTGCAGTAGTTTTAATGCTTGACAGTTTAGCTCAAGAAGGGACCTCAGTGTCCAATTCTTTATCTTGCCAGATGATCTTCAGAATCTTCCTAAGATAATTCAAATGGAAGAGATTCAGTTTGCTGTCATGACACTGGTATACTGTCCAGGGTTTACAGGCATACAACAATGAAGTCAGCACAACTCTAGACCTTCAGTATGGTAAGCAGTTTAATACCTCTTCCTTCCCATGCCTTCCTTTGGAGTCTCCCAAAACAATGAGCTGGTTCTGGCAATGTATGCATCAAGCTCATCATCTATACTTACATCCTTGGAAAGTATACTGCCAAGCTAAGTGAACTTCTCCACAGTATTCAAAATTTTTCCATTTGTTATAACCAATGGTTCTACTTATAAAGGGTGTGGTGCTGGCTGTTGCAGAACCTGTTTTGTTGGTGGTAATTAAGCCAAAATTATCACAAGCAGAAGAAAATTGATGCATACTTTGTTGCATCTCAGCTTCAGAAGCTGCATTGAGTATGCATCTATGAACCAAAAATCATGCACCAATTATCCCTCTACTTTGGTCTTGGTGTGTAGCCTTTTCAAGTCAAATAATTTACCATCAGTGCAAGTTGCTGACTTTGATACCACTTTCTTCCTCATTGAATGTGTCTGACATTGCTATAGACATCATGCTAAAAAGCATAGGAGCAAGCACACAACTTGCTTCACTCCATTGGTAACTGAAAACGCCCAAAAGCATTGTCCATTAACCAGAACCCAGGCAAGCATGCTGTCATGAAATCAATCAATCAATGCTGATGAACCTCGCCAGGCAACTAATTGACATAATTTTCCAAAAGCCCTCATGACTGACAGTATCAAAGACTTTGGTCAGATCAACCATTGTTATGTACAGGCATCTGTTCTGCTCCTGGCATTTCTAGTGTCAAGTGCTACAGACATCAAGGATAAGGACTGAGAAAGGTCATTGAATTTGTTCTTCAGTTGTTTTCAGTTGTGTTCTGCTCTTCATGATCTCATTTGGTGTTCCCTTGGCAAAGATACTAGAATGATGCTGTTTCCTTCTGTAGCTCATTTTACAAAGGAGGAACTGAGGCAAACAGGATTAAGTGACTTGCTCAGGGTCACACGGCTAGTAAGTGTATGATACCAGATCTGAACTCAGGAAGATGAATCTTCTTGAATCCATGTCTGGCACTATATCCATTGCGTCACCCAGCTGCCCAAAAGCATGCCTTGCCATTTCCTTCTCTGGTGGATAAAGGCAAACAGAGGTTAAGTGACTTGCCTAGGATTACACAGCTAGTAAGTGTCTAGATTTTGACTCAGATCTTCCTAACTCCAGTTTCCATGTTTTATCATCTTTATCACCTAGCTGCTTCTCATTGAATTTAGCAATAAACAAATAACTAGTAACCTTGAAAAGAACAGTTTCACTAGAATGGTGGATTTGGAAGTGAGGTTGTAAAAGGGGTTAAAAAGTGATTGGGAGGTGAAAAAAATAGAAGCGTCGACTATAAACTGGTTTTCTAGGAGTTTAGTTGTGAAAGGGAAGGGAAATATAGATGTAAGTGTATTGGGATTTAATCTAATTTCCTTCTGCCTCCACCCCAGCTCATAGCACCATAAGGTCGTAGACTTGGAGTAAGAAGGGACATTAAAGGTCATTCAATCTACCTTCCTCCCCATTTTACAGATGAGGAAACTGAGGCTCAGAGAGGATGAAGTCTCAGATGATAGAATGTTAATGTGTTAATAAGATGTTAACACTATGTTATATTTCTTTATAAAGTACAACACCTTTATTTTTTATGATTGAGCAACAATGATTGTCCATACTCTGGTGACCCATTCAGTACCAATCAGGACCGCTTTATAGTATAGTCTGCAGTTCTCCCAACTCTCTCACTCTAGGCTATTCCCTTCAGCTTGTACTTGCATTAGCAGGTAGGTTACTCAGAAGGTTGCTGCTTGGATCTAGGTGCCTGCTGCTCACAGGTTCTCACTAGTATATTTTCCATGAACAGACAATCATTAGACATAATTAGCTCAGAGCATATACATTTAGTAAGATCACTGATGAAGAGTCGTTATAAAATATTTCCCCATCATTCTGGAAATACTCTTCTACGAACAAAAAAAAAACCCCAAAACCCCCAAAACCCAGAGCATCCATAGGAAAGTGGACCTAAATTTAGAGTACAATGACAGTGAGGCAAGGTTACAATTCTATCATTGCAAGACTTTTTCTCCTCATAGAATCCTCATAAAGCTCCCCACAGGGTCAATAATTAACATTCAACAAACATTAAGTGCCTACCATGTGGCAGGCGCTGGGGATACAAATATGAAAAAAGAAAGTCCCCTCCCTAAAGTAACTTACAATCTAATGGAAGAAGAAAAACACAAGAGGAAACTGAAAGGTGGGAGGCAGAAGTGGTACCTGACGCTGGAGTATGACCAGAGAAGTTACCGATATCCCAGAGTAGTCCAGTCAGGTGAAAAATGAGGTTCTCTTAGCTAAACCCCCTTCTCAAATGGAGGTTTTGAAATTCAGGACTCTATTCTTAATCAGAGCAGGGGATAGGGATGAGGTAGAGTACCAAGACTGGGATCTTGAAGAACGATGAGGTTTTCCCAATGATGAGTTTCCTAGGGTATAGTGGATAAGTAAGAGATAGATATTCCAGAACGGTGCAGCCTGGTGAGAAATGTGATGATCTAAGCTCAGCCCTCTCTTTAAGTGGAGTTTTAGGAGTTCATGGCTTCAACCTTCAATCAGATGATCAGAGAGTAGCAATGAGGTATAGTATCAAGGCTGATGGGAAATTGTAGAGTGATGAGGTACGATGAATGCAGTATCTCTTTGAGGTGGTTCGTTAAGTGGACTCCCAGAGTTTGCTTATCTGTGAAGAGTGACTTTTAATTGTCAGGAGGCAGATTTCTTTTCTACTGTCAGAGGTTCTACTAATCAAACCTGTTTCCAAAACCATAATCATTGCCTTTCTCTATCTGTGTTTATCTAGGGTGTATGTCTTTTCCTCTCAAAGGTGCCCTCAAATTCTCTAGAATTCACTGTCCAATTGCTGAACGGAGTGTCTCCTTTTGTGCAAATAGCTTGATTGGTAGATTCCATGGCCAATCCTGGGGGCAAGAAGTAGAAGTCCCTTCCTTTCTCTCTGCAGGGGCTCACTCTTCAGACCTACACTGACTCAAGCTGCTTGCCTGCCTTTTAAAGGTCACCAGAACACATGGTAGATCATTGTTCCAGTCACATTGCTCTCTTTCTGCTCAGTGTGAGAGAAGTATTTATGCTTTGTAAGGGAATAAAATGATGTTAATATCTTGTTAACACATTTACATATTATCATCTATAATTATACTCTGTTATTACATCAACTGACCTGGGGAGAGGAGCAACCAAATCCCCACCTCCCTTATAACATCTTCCTAGGCAAATGTTTGTTATCCACAGTAAATCAACCAGTGTGTTTTTGGACATATTTGACCATACTATAAAATTATGGATAGATTGCTAGTGATTGGCAGAGGAATTAGCATTGTCTTTTTAAGTGCTGTCTTCATTGTCTTGTACTTTTAAAAAGTCTTAGCCAAGTTCATGTGGCAACATTCTTAAGTAATTTAGAAATAGTCACTTATGAGGGTCCAATTCTACTATCGATGTTTGATCTGGAGATTAATACCTCAAATGTATGGTTACATATTGTTAGCAAGCATAAATAATTTGATGAAATTCTCATGGGCTGCTTTCCAACACTCTGGAACTCAAAGGTAATTTTAAAAGAGAAAAGGAAATTCAAGTTTTTTTGCCTCAAAGGGAAAATTTGGTGCTAACAAGATTTCTGGACAGAGATAGAGGGCTTAGTCTTGATTAGAAATTACCTCCTCCCCTTCAAGAATTCAAAAATTTCCCCAGTAGGATTCTTTAATGCATAGAACAATCCCAAATAGAAGTTCAAATTCATACCTCTTATGACCAGAAGGCTAGCTAACTTAAAAGGAGAACAAAAACTCCAGGAAAGAAGTGGGGTCCTAAACAAGGGATTAAATACTTGTTGTGTTTGGTTATTCTGGTTTCAAGATCAATAAGCAAAACTTGTTCCATGCATCTACAGTCCATGAGGATCTCAGACAACTATCTGTATTCATATCACAGACATGTAGTCTAATCTGCTTAAAAGTGAAAAAAAAATGAGCATGGCTGTGTTGCTATAGTGTGCTCTAGGAGAACTGTTAGGCATCAATATTCTAGGAATGTAACTACTATTCTATAGATATTAGCACATAAGCATTCAACTATGCAAAAGTCATCTCAGAGAAATTGGTCTGACTTGTAAAGGAAACACACGAGAAACTGTCTACAATCTAAAACAAAAGAAAAATGCTATTTTTTTTCTCTTGTGGATTTTTAGAATACTAAGGCATTCAAGGAGGAAAATCTTGAATGGAAATCTCTATTAGTTGGCTCTAAGATTTTTTCCCCTCTCCCCATATTATTGAACATAAAATTGACCTTTTTAAAAAACGATTTGAGAGAAGGAATCTGATGAGGTGCATTGACAAGGAATTTGTAGATTTTTAAAAATGAAAACCCCTTAATTTTAACAATACACTTTTAGTGAGGTCTCATTATTGTGAAACTCATACTTGAACTGATATGTCCCAGTGAATTTATTACTCAGTTGCTTCGCACTCATATTCAAAGAGAAGAACTGTGAACATTGGGAAAAAAACACCCCACTACGACTACAGAGCTATAGGAAGATAAGAAATAGGAAAGTTAAAGAGGATTGGGTGTGATTGCCAACAAGCAACATAGACAATGTCTGGTGAGAGTGATAAAAACCAAGTCCCTCCCATTGCAAAAACGAAGGAGCATAGAGAAAATGGGAGACGGGAAATATGAAAACTAGAGAAAAGAGGAAGAAAGTAATGTGAATAAGAAGGTAAGACAAATATTGTTGGATAAAAGAGGCTGGAAAGTTGTGAATACCAGAGGCATTATTTTTACAGAAGTCTCTTCCCATTCCTCCCTCCTGTACCCTTCCCTGCTACTCTCAGTCCATTGATTTTTTGGACAGTGGTAGTGTAGCAGCAGAAATTTATGTAAGACAAATAGCCATTGAAACTTTCTATTTGTGAGTTGCCATGGGAGCACCATTTTTTGGTTAAAAGGCATAAATGGAGATACTGGGGATGGTGAAAAGTAGATACCATAACAAAAAAAGACAAGATTCAGTCCTTACTGATGGGGGAGAGAGTACAGTATATCCCTGGGAATTCAATCTAATTGATCTCAGTAGGGCCTTAGGCATAGGACTTACAATCACTGTATTGTAATTTGTACTGTATTTGTACAGTCCATTAATATTCATAATGAAGGTCATAATTACATTTGATGAGGGGGGAAATATTTGACACGTTAGATAAAAGTACATAAACATAGTCACATGTTTATAAAGTTTCAAGTAACCAATAATAACATGCATATAAGAAATAGTGAAAAAGATGTTATTAAGGACATGTATGACCAAACAAAATGTGGGTTGGTCATGGAATCATGGCATCCAAGCATTGGACGGGATTCAGAAGTCATCTCGTCCAACCGATACTTGAAGGATGAATCTAACCTATACCATCAATGAAAAGTAGTCATTCAGCCTTTCCTGGAAAAATCCAATGAGGGAAATACTGCTTATTTAGAAAGATCATTTTGCTTTTGGATAGATTAATTTTACTTTTGAATAGAGTTAATTTTTCTTTTTATAGCTTCAACCCTCTAGTCTTAGTCCTCAAGGATGTCAGACAAAACATGTTTAATCGCTCTTCTATGTGTCAGCCCTTCAATGATTTGAAGACAACTCTCATGTGCCCCCTGTCTTTTATTCTTCTAGGTTAAGTATTTAGAGTTTCCAATCAGTTGCCAAATCTTGCCAATTATATCTCCACAAGAAAGCATCATCATTCTACAAGCGGAGGGTTTCTCATTGGCTGTCTAGTGTAACCCATTTATTTAACAGCCCTTAGAAATGTAGGGTCCTGGGAGCTTGAGGAAAGTGGTTTTAAACCTTTGATCATTGGAACTGTTCAACAATCTGCCAGTTCTTAAACATCCTAATAATTACCACAAGCAGTACATCATTTAGTAAGTACTTATTGATTTTGTAAGTATTTAGTGTAGCTATTTTCTGCAAGTGACCCTGCCAGAGACTGGGAATGGGGAATCAGGGAGAATGACGCAAGGAAATATGATTCTTGCCCTTAAGAATCTTACAGTTTAGCTAGCAAGATATGACAAATAACCAACAATATAAGGGCATAGATTTCAGATAAGTCTTCATTTGTAAAATGGAGAGAATTATCCCTGCATATTATTTAATTCAAAGAGCTTTTATTGAGGAAAGTGATTTGTCTCCCATAAAAGTATTGCAGAAACGCCAGCTCATCTTACCATTATGAATCAACTGTTCTGTGAGTGATGCTCTTTGACCAGCCAGCAGAGGGTGCAACCTCTCTAAGACACTTAGCTAGTGCCTAGACTAGAAAGCGCAAATGAATCTCCCCTCAAAGAACAAAATCAACATATTCAATTTACCTAATATCTGCAATCTTGAACATTATTTCTAGAAAAATACAATGTCCATGCATACAAATTTTCTTTTCTTTTTTAAAATTTAGTTGTTATTAAAGTGATCCTTTTGATCTAAGACTGCAGTTCCCCACACCTATTCTAGAGGCTTGGTATGAAAACCAGAGCCCCCTTCCTTATCATGTGCACTGCAAGGGACAAGTCTCTTTCCTTACTTAGTTTGGTATGTTGTTTTAACTTATGCTTATAATATCAGATACCATAAGAATGTCATTAGGAGACTCTGGAAAGAGTTCTACTGCTATTGCACTTCTGACCCAGGGAATACCTAGGTAACCGTTCATCAAAGATAACCCTGAGTTGTCTTGAGCAAAGTGGGTAAGAGGAAGAGTACATGAATGGAGGAAGAGACAGTCCAGTCTTTTTGTGTAAATGGAGATAGTTCTTAGACAGGAAATAGGAACTAAATGATTGGACTAAAATAGAAAATTCTTTTAAATTTGGAAAAAAAGGATTGCTCTGTTTCTAGCTATTAAGGGGAGCTAGTAAGACATAGAAAGGCTATCATGGAACACAGAGTGGAAAGATCAGAATATAGAATCAGAATAGTGGATAAAGTTCAGCTCCATGGAAGGGTAGAATCCATTTTCGTAGCTCTATGGTTCTGAAAAGCTTTCCAGATATGTACCCTGGACTTTGTATCTTCTGCCTTGGTGCTGTCCCTTCTTGTTACTTGGAACAACACCTTCCCAACTGGATGTCATGCATACACACACACACACATCCACCCATCCATCCATCCATCCATCCATCCATCCCTTCTTTGAGAGGTTTAATGCTTTCAACTTTGGAATTCTTCCCTGGGGATGAGCAGCACTGATTGCATGCCAACTCACCCAATCCATTATATCTAGCCAACCCAGACCATATTCAGATCTAGTCCAAGCATTTACCCGGGACATCTTGCCATTGCCTTTCCTCTAAGTATTTAACCTCCTCTCCCCTCCTCTACTTCCTCTCTTTTTCTACCTCATATTCTGGGAATAGTAATCAAATTAATACTCTAATTGCTTTTGGAAACAGCATGATAATTATTTGATGTGGAGCTCCACTTACTGTCTCTGTGACTTTCCACACCAAAACTCCCTTCCTTGGCTGCCACTCCCCTATAAATATTGTTTCCCCCATTAGAATGTAAGCTGTAAGTGTAAATATAGAGATTGCTTCACTTTTGTATTTGTTTCTCCAGTTTCTGGTTATTTTGAAGTCATTTTTTCAGTCTTGTTTGACTCTCCATGGCCCCATTTGGAGTTTTCTTGTGTAATGAGAATGAAAGATCTTCCCCCACCCATTAATAAGCCTCATGTGGAGCCCCTTGGGGGGAGAAACTTGTTTAAAGGGAAGGTTTGCTTATGGGGAGGTTTGCTTGCTTGAAGACTTTCACACCTTTCAGTAATTAGGCACTGAAGCAGGTGGGTTGTGAGGCCTTCTGGTTCTATATATACTCTGAGGTGAGGTTTTGCTTTAGAGCTCACTCATTGGAAGAATGTTTGAATGGTATGGCCAGATGAGACTCTGGGTAGGCATTAAGGAGACCCCCATCCCTTTTAAAACCTAAATTTTGGTGCTTCTGTCTCTGGTAACTATGTATGTATGTAAGGGTCAGACATTTGGATCTGTCTGTTGATCTGTGATGTGTGTATTGCTTATGGTCAGACAATTAGAAGCCCTGTCGGTTGGTCTTTATTTCCTCTGCTTGTGTTTTCTCTTTTGGTGACTGTAATTAAAGAAGATTGTTGACCTCTCAAAAGTTGCAGATCTAAGAACCTGTACAGCAGCCCCTCCTAGGTATACTGAGGTACTTGCTGCTATATCTTGGCAAAGATATTGGAATGGTTTGATATTTCCTTCTTCATCTCTTTTTACAGATGACAAATTGAGGCAAATAGGCTTAAGGGACTTGACCAGGGTTCATACAGCTGTTAAGTGTCTGAGGATGGATTTGAACTCAGGAAGATGAGTCTTTTTGGTTTCAAGCCTACTGCTCTATCTACTGTTCAGTTCATAATAACTGCCTTTTCATTCATTCATTCATTTAATTCCAAATATGCCTTTGACTAATCAAACAAGTCAGAGAAATGGATTAGTGGAGAGGGAGAAAAAAGCATTTCTTGCACTAGGAACTACAGAAAATGTCAGAATAGGAGATAAGAAGGGAACTAATTAGTGCAGGACAGTTCAGAGGAGGAATCTTTGGAACCCCTAAAGAAAAGTAACTGATTCTTCCTGGAGTACAGAGACAAGAGTTGAACCTAAATGGACCAACTAGAGTTCCAGAATATAGATGCAGCACAACCTTCAGTCAGACATAACCTAGGCAATAAGAGTAGGAAGAAGGTCTTAGGAGAGATTAAGGACCTCACAATATCTGGAAATAATACCATCTTAAGTTTCTAGAGGGAAAGGTAGAAGTTAACATACAAACTTATATACCACATTCTTGCCCTTTACATATGAATCTCAAGTCAGGCAGGCACAGGAACTCAATTTCCCCTGCTGATACTACTGGAGATTTCCCCCTCCTGCCTCCACTTTTCATTGTTGTTTCTCACGCCTATAGTGACTTCATCTTTCACTTTCATCTTTTAGCTTCAGATCCTACTTCTCATCATGTCCTAGTACCTGTTACCTAAGGTAATTAGCTTTTTAGGTGGTGAGGCAGTGAAGGAATGAATGAAAAAAACATTTATTAAGCATTTACAATATTCAAGGCACTGTACTAGGCACAAATAGATTAGAAGACCAATACAGACTGTCCTCTTAAGGAACTCCCATTCTAATGGAAGAGATAATACATATAGGAGCTTTCAGTTGCAAGTCAGATGCAAAGGCCCTCTGGTCCTTAGAATACAGAGGCAGAGCAGATGGTAATGCATCTTCTTGAAATGGGTATTAGGCCTAGTTATCTGCCTGATTACATATACCTACATACATATATGTGTATATATACACATACATACTATATATATACATATGCACACATACATTCATATATGTATATATACATAATCACACACATATATGAAATAAGGTCCTTAAATGTTTCAAAATGATGTTAGAATAATTGGCTATTGGTATAACTGATTGGGGAACCTACCAGTTATTCTATTAGTTACTGAAACTAAATCAGAAATATCTTCAGTTTAGTTTAGGATAAAGAATTTCAGTGCAATTAATTTTTAATTAATTTTAATTAATTAATTCAGTGCAATTAAAGGATGCATCCAAGTCTTTCATTCTAATAGGAGCAAAGCTATCCTCTTACAAGCAAATCCATTTGTATTAGTATTGAACTCAGGGATGGAAAGCTTCCACCTGCAAAAGTATTGTTTCTCAATAGCATCTGATCCTCCTAGAGGAACTGAAATCAGAAAGGAAACTTTTGAGAAAGTAACAAAATCAAATGATTCTGTATGTCATAAGCAAATAATGGCATGGGGTTCTTGGTTTCTTTTTCCTTATATTTGGATTCTTAAACAGTGTATACCAGCCCATACTTACCTATCATCCTCTGGCACATACACCTAACAGAGGAATCTTTGTGTCAAAGGGTATGGATTGTTTAATAATTTTCTTCATAGAATTCCAAATTGCTTTCCAGAATAGTCTCACCATATTTCTAACTGATTAACATCTCTATGTGAATAACACATTAGTGTGCCCTTCTTTTTAACCTCTCCAATACTGCCTATTCCTGTCTTTTGTCAACTTTGCTAATATTCTGAGTGTGAGATGAAAGCCCAAGGTTGTTCTGAGTTACATTTCTTTTCCTATTAGTGACTTGGAAAAATCTTTCATATGGTTAGTTTACAATTCCTCCTCTGAGAATTGTTTGTTTATATCCTTTTATAACATCTATTGGGGAAGGACTTTTCCACTTCTAATTAATTCTTTTAGTTGTACATATGTATATAACTAAAAGAATGAATATATATTATTATTAATATAATATATTAATATTATTGTTATTAATATATTATATATATACTGGATTATCACATCTTATCAGAGATGTTTAATGGAAAGACTTTCCTCAGTTAATTTCTTCCTTTATCTGAGTTGCAGGAAATTTTTATGGGAAAAACTTAAATTTCATATAACTGAATCTATTTGCCGTTTTCTTTTAAAAACATTTTATTTATCTTATTTTTAATTTATGGAATTTAATTTATATCATTATCTTTTGTGAGCATTTCTATTCCTTGTTTTGTTAAGAATTCTCCCTTTGGCCATGGCAGTGAAAGATACTTGGATATTTTCCATTTTTATGGTACAAACTTTAATATTTAGGTTGGTATTTATTTTGTGCTTTTAGGAGGATATCGTATAAAGGTTGGTCTAAGCCCAATTTCTGACAAGCTTTCCTAGTATTCTTGTACTTCTTGTAGATTGATTCCCTAAGTAATATTGTTCTCAGATTTATTCAATACTGGATTTCTTCACTGCAAAATCCAGTGGGTGTTTTTTAGTCCTCTGTCTATTTGAACTCTCTGAATTAAACCATCCAGCATCCTTTAAATTAAAAAAAAGTTTAGTAGGTAAACCAGAACTGCTCTAGCCTAAAAGGCAGAAGAAGCCCTTAGGCAGCTTGTGAAAGCAGCTACTATTATTTATCTTTTCCAGTTGATACCCAAGAAACAGAATCCTCTGATCCACTAGATCCTTACCTCTAGACCCTGAAGGTAATATCATAGGATGCTATTCTTTCTTATTGACTTCATGGTTCCCTTTTGGTTTAGATGTCTTTCTTGATTTTTATTTCTAATGACCACCCGAGACTCATGGTATTTACCTGTTCCTTCTCACCTCAGACTCTGGAAAACTTTGTCTCTTACTCTTTTGTTGCTTTGTTCACTTACTGACTTTCTGATCTCAAATTGTTTCTTGCATAGATCTGTATCTTTTTGAGTTATACTGGGAGAGAATGATGTGATAAGAGGAATCAGGGAAAACTCTAGAGATGAATTTACTTGGTGAATTTATCAGGAAGACAAAGAGGTCAATTTTTGGCATGCCCAATTTGAATTTAAAGCAGGATGTTTATATAGAGATGTCGGTCAGGTGGAGATATGGCAAAATAGTTGAAGTAGGAACTTGTGGTTAGACATAAAAATATGAGAACCCACTGGTATAATCACTGAAAGTATTATTTAAGGTCAGCTTAGCAAGGGAAAGTGTGTGTGTGTGTGTGTGTGTGTGTGTGTGTGTGTGTGTGTGTGTGTGTGTGTAAGCAAGTGGAGGGGGCAGAGAAGGGGAGATGGAGAGAAAGAGGAAGGGGGAGAAGGGAAGAAGAAAGAGAGAGAGCATCCTGAAGAATGAGCAGCCAAGAGATAGGAGGAGAAAGAACCAGAAAAGTCATGAGAGATAAACAGATAATAAATAGATAAAACATTTATTAAGCACTTAATATATGCTGGGCACTGTGCTGAGTAGTGTAGAAAAAAAGAAAGAAAACTGTACCTTCTCTCAAGGGGGAAGACAAAACATGAAGGGAAGACAGAAAGGAAGGGGAGGGAGGGAAGGAGGTACGGGACAGGAGTGGAGTAGGGAGGGAAGGGGGGAAAGCAGCTGGTGTGGAGGTGAAGCAGGAGACAGAATGAGCCAAAAGCAAAGGGTTCCAGGGTGCCTAGACTTTCTAATTTTATGATGGCTCCAGAAAGAGACTCACCAATCACTGAATCATCCTCAGGTGGAGTCATCTCTGGGGGTCCTGGTTTGGAGGTGGAACAGCCTGGAAGGAGAGCCAGCATTGGACAGTGAGCAGAAATAGGTGGGAGGAAAGCAAAAAAATGTTACCATGAAAGTACTTTGAGAACATCTAGTACTATGCAATAGTAGGACAATATTTAATAGGTCCCAAACACCTGTCCTTCTGGGAGCAGGACTGACAACAGCGGGAAGGCAGAGCAGACCTTGAGAGATCAGGGCTAAGAGTCAAGTTAGACAGCTGGGGTCTGGCGACTTCTGTGTTGTCAATATGTCTCAATTCCAAGGTAGCTCCTGAAGATGCTAGAAAAATTCTGGAGCTCATTCTTGCTGCTCAGAATCCTTTAAATGTGCTTTGAAAGACTTTGGTCGCAAAGAGGGAGTGTGGGATAGTGGATAGAAGGGCAGCTGCTGAGTCAGGAGGAACTAAGGTCAAGCCCTGCCCCTTCGGTCTGCATGACCCTGGGCAAGTCATTTAACCTAACAGGGCTCTCAGACAACTCTCTACATTGGTGAACAGTTGATGATCTGCTTTGGTAGAAGGAATTTCCTCGTTTAAATCTCCTAACAGGGATATAAACAAATGGCTTTACTGGATTCCCCCCTCCAAAGAAAGGTCATTTTGATGCTCCCAGAAGAACATGGGGATTCCAAGGACCAAGCCGGCTGAATTAGATTTAGGGTCTTTCAGGGCCTGAGGCCTAATACTTTTTCTTGTGGACTAGGAGAACATCAGGAAATCATTCATAATGGATAGGTTAATGGAAGAGACAAAAACTCTTTCCAAGTAAGTAAACTCTTGTTAGCATGAAAGGGATAGGAACTTGTAATTTGTTCAATTCTGATTGACTTGATTCTTCTGATTCTTCTTGACTTCATTTGGGATTTTCTTGGCAAAGATACTGGAATGGTTTGCCATTTCCTTCTCCAGTTCATTTTATAGAGGAAGCAAACAGGCTTAAGTGAGTTACTCAGGGTCACACGGCTAGTGAATGTCTGAGACTGGATTTGAATTTGTGACCATGAGTCTACCTGACTCCAAACCTGTTACTTTATGCACTGAGCCACCTAGCTGCCCATATGAGCTTAAGGTATGCTCATACTGATTCATATCAGCGATAATAGTAGATTCTACAGTATGGAGGCTAATCAGTGAACATTTATGGAAAGCCTACTTGCTTTCTAGACAATGCTTTGGGCTAGATGATAGAATGGATGCAAAGCAGTGGAAGAGATGGTCTCTGTCCTCAAAGAACTTATAATATAATAAGAGAGATAAGACAGACATATCCATCAAAAGTAGTAGGATCAATGTCTAATTTAGAAGTAAAAAATGTATACTTATACTAGATAGTAATAAGTATACTTATGCTAGACATTAATAAGTATGTTTATACTAGGCAATAAGTGAGTAATATTTGTGTATGGGGAAGGAGATATTTCAGCAGGCAGCATGGAGCAATGGAAACAGTGGATTTGGAGCCATGAGACCCTGCTTCAAATTACAGCTTTGACACACTAGATAGGTGGCCATGGGCAAGTCATTTTTACCATTTTTGGGCCTCAATTTACCCATCTATAAAATAAGGTCTTGGACTAGTATAGTCTTTAGTGTCCTATTCAGATTTCTATGAATTTATGTTAAGGAAGGCTTTATGAAAGATAATTTGAATTAGATCTTGAAGGATGATATCCTTTCTATTTCTAGTAAGATAAGGGGAAATGGGCTGGGGATGCCACTAACCAGGAAGAGGCAGTATCTTAGACATTTCTGTGGCACTCGTAATAGTATATGTGGTGGCCTATTGATCTGGAAAAGTCCAGAGTGATACAGTGTCAATGAGGGAAAGTTCAGATGCACTAAATGGTCATGCAAATCAGAAAGTTTGGCTATGACCAATGAGCAGCTAACATTAGTTGAATGCTAATTTTGTAAGGATAATATTTACGGTGTTTCTTAGACAGGAGGTTTAGTCCTTCATAGAAGTTGTGGAGGTGTTCCACTGGCAGTACAGAGATGGAACTATAAATCTCCAAAAATGCATCATGGTGATCAAAATATTAACGAGGGGC
Organism: Potorous gilbertii; assembly: GCA_028658325.1. Classification (NCBI taxonomy): domain Eukaryota; kingdom Metazoa; phylum Chordata; class Mammalia; order Diprotodontia; family Potoroidae; genus Potorous; species Potorous gilbertii. The sequence continues at coordinate 57,607,614 of CM053769.1, forward strand.
AGACAGTATAGGTTTGCTTCCAGTTAAGGGAAGGGAGAAGTGGGGCCGGATGAGGAACTTATCTCAACATAATAGTGGTAGCTTCCTGTTAGTCAATTATTCTTCTTCTCTAGATATTAATCCCTATTGTTTCTATTCCCTTGTGAATTACAAGCATCCTCTAAATTTTCCATCTTGTGACAAAGCTCTAGTTGCCCTATTCTAGTTATGCCCTGACAGCAGAGGGGATGAAATGTGAGCTACAAAATTTCTACATCTTGAGGGCATTCCCAAATTTTTTTTATTCTTGCTTACCTCTAAGAATAATTGCAATATTTGCAAAAACATACTAGAAAAATTTGAAAGCACTAAAAGTTTGTTTTACATCAGAGCAAAGAATACAACAACAGAATGGAAAAAAAAATCACAAATTATTACCTTGAAAAAGGCGATTGAAAAGCCAGAAAGAACTACTTTTTCATTTTTGTAAAATCTTTGAGAATGAACTACATATACAGTAAGGGTATCCTTGGTGAAAATGTGAGAAGGAAAGAGGTCAAGAGTTCTGTACAGTAGACAACACCATTAGACTAACATAATTTACTGAAAGGTACAGAGAATATAAAGTCCCATTGTGTTTATTGATTGTTTACTAAAAAGAAACTTGATTTGTGAGAAAAATACAGTTCCAAGTCTTCTTTCCAACTTGTAGTTACTTATACCTATATTAAGATTGTCCAAGATTCCTTAATAAATATAGTCATAGAGATAATTCTGTTTAATTACCTTCTGATTATTAATAATATCATGTAAAGCATAAAACATGGAGATGTATGCTTGAGAAAAGTGTTCACCATTGTCATGGAAAATATATTGCTCAGAATCTCCATAGAGAAAAAAATTACACATAGATATCAAGGTTCTTCAGACACTTCTGTTTATAAATGACATCATGCTGATTAACTGTTATTGTTCAGTCATTTCAGTTGGGCCAACTCTTTGTGACTCCATTTGGGGGTTCTTGGCAAAGATACTGGACTGGTTTGCCATATCCTTCTTCAGATCTTTTGGCAGATGAGAAAATTAAGGTAAACGGGGTTAAGTGACTTGCCCAGGGTCACACAGCTAATAAGTATTTGAGGATGGATTTGAACTCGGAAGATGAGTCTTTCTGACTTCAGCCTTGACACTGAATCCACTATGCCCCTTAACTACTGATTAACCAGGACTGATTAAGTCTCAGAGCATTACAGGATCTCCTTACTGAGATCTAATATATTCAAAATAATGCACCAAAATTTAAAGCACCAGATTTCTGTGAGTTAGAGTAAGCACAAGATTGGCTTAACTCCATTAAGAGGAAACTAAATTGATGAAAAACAGCCATTGTCAAGACAGTCACATGTAGTTAGATGGCCAGTCTATTCAGTTAGTACATCAGTATATATATGTGACTCTTGCAGAAGGACAATGAATTGGGTCCAGAATTAAATATGGGGAAGACAACAACCTCTATTGCTTTTGGGAACTAATGCATTGGTTTTTTTTTTAAACAACTCTAAGTCACTTTCCCTGGCATAAAATTTTTGTTTTTATTTATTTATTTGGAATGAGTCATCTCAAGAGGTAGCAAGTTTCTTCTAAACAGAAATCTTCAAGCAAGACTTGATACTGAAGAAGGGATTTCTGATCAGATATTGATTAAATTAGATAAATGAATAAATGAAAAAGAATTTATGAAGTGTTTACTACATGCCAGACACTGTACTTGGCACCAAGGATACAAATGCAGGAATGTAAGATAGCTCCCCCTCAAAGAGTTTAAATTCCTATAGAAGACATCTATAGAGGAGTAAGAGTTGGGAAAGACAGGGGTGCAGCAATGCAACTGGAGGTTATACATACAGGACAACATGGCTTGGAGATGTCTGGGCAGCGGCATGATGGGCCTGGGACTCTCCAGGACAAAGTGAAAGCTCAATTATGTCCCAAGGTCCCAGAGATAGAAATCCAAGTTTTGGTTTGAAGAGCGTGAAGAGGCCAGAGTACAAATGGTATGAAATAGAAATAGCCAAGAAGTGACCAGTGATGGTGAGGTAGCTTCTGTCTCTGTCTCTGAGAGTTGTTGATTCACAAAAAATGAAAAGTCTAGTTAAATGCAGCTTTTATGAAAAAAACAAACAGCTTTTTAATGTTCTCCTTGCTCTATCCTTGTAAATCTTGGAACAAGGCAAGCTGTAGGTGACCCAAAAGGTAATGGTAAGACACATGCTAAGTGCAAATTGGCTTTAGCATATTTCCAATGGTGAAGCCATGCACAAAAAACAGCATCCAGGAAATGATACATATTCCAAATGCCTCTTCTCCCCCTTTAGAATGTGAGTTCCTTGAAAACAGGGAATATCTTATTTGTATCTCTGTGGTTTATCACAGTGACATAGTATTATTTAGTACATATCAAGTGCTTAAGAGATGCTTTGTTCATTTATCCATTCAAACAAATGATTGGTAAAGGAAATGGGCCAGTCCTATGGTGAGAACACAGGTTAGACAGTCTAAATGCTTCACTGGCATCCAAAAAAACGAAGAAAGAAAGAAAAAAAAGAAAAAGAGAAAGAAGTAAGAAGAGAAGAAAAAGAAAGGAAAACCCCCCAAACTAGAGGAAGGCCTCAAGCACATTGTTGTATCTTCTGTGAAAGAACGTGAAATATAATTGTACAAGATGAGAGGGTATTGAGGGGTCGCATTTAGTACTATTGGAGAGAATTACCTACTTTGACGAGATCCTGTATCCACTGAAGTATTAAAATGAGTGATGGTGTTAACTGTAGTGATGGTTCAGTCCAACTCACTGTGCAGTAGCAGCAAAAAAGTCAATCAAGCGCTTTCCTTCTTAGGTTTTTCTCCTACTTTGTTTGGGTTGGAGATCTAGGATTTAGGGAATTTTAGAAAGCTCCAGAAGTGCATGAGGTGGAGGACAGGCAGTGAAGGATTGTAAAATATACAAGTTGAAGGATCTCTGACAGTCTAGTTTAAGAGAAAAAAAACTTTATGTTTTAGAACAACTATTCAGTTACTCTATAGGCACAGAGTGATGTGAAAACCAAACATTACATATACAAGTGAATGATTAGAGATTATTTTGGTCTTGATATAAATTTTCATTAGCATCACTATCTATTCGTTAATGTTACAACGATTCCCCTTAGACCTATGATTCATGATCACTTTATGGTATAGACTTTTACCACCCAACAAAGTAACCAACCCATTAAGACCAATCGGGCAATATGACAGCAGCTGATCATACCATACAAAGACAAAATGAAAACATCTCTCCCTTCAAGATGCTTAATATATCTCTCTAAGAAAGGCCAGATTTTGCTTGTAAGTATGAGTATAGGTCAAATATCTAATAACACATATTCCCAGGATTCTGCAAAGAACAACATCTAATAAAAACTTGAACCCAAAGGCTCTCAGGATTCTTATTTCAAATAATTAACCATTAAATTGACCAAAACAAAGTCTTGTATCTTAGATCATCTTTACTTATGATGATTGGCATGTAATTTCAAATTCTATTATTGATATTCTACGGTGCATTTTTACTCTGATACTAGACGCTTGTTTTTCCTTCCTCTTCACTGATAAAAGGGAGCAGAGGCCAGCTCAGGAGCAAAAAGCCTAGAAAGTTTTCAAGATTAATTAGCAGAAAGGTGGGGACATTTGGGATGTCTGGCACCAGAGGGTAATCATGAGCACTAATTATACTCTCATATTAAATAGGTTATGGTGGATGAATTAGGTATAGATTTCCCAATATGGTTAATGCTGTTGTGATGGCTTTAAAATAATACATTAGACCCTAACAGTTAGAGTCTTCCTCTTTAAAGCCCACCTATTAATGTACTGACTAATTTTTTTCAAATGGATTGGCTGTATTATGTTTTTTATTTGTTTGTGGAAAGTGATTACTTTTTCATGTGAAAAGGACATTATCATTCTAGTCAATTAGATAAGAATTTAGTGACGTCCAATTTTTCCATTTTTATGTTTATCCCGTAGGGTTGCTCCCAGAACTACAAAGAACATTTGGTGTGGGTCTCTATAAGCATGTTATGAATTATGCTGCTTCATTATTGGATATGGGAATACCTTAATGGATTAAGATCAGAAGAATTCTCATTGGGAAATGAAAATAGTGTTTAGTGGTGAGTGGATATTGGTTGGTGGAGTCAGGAGGCCAAGTGGACATCATGTCCTTCGTACTGTTGCTTCTGTATCATCTTTCTGGCATATTGAAATGACTAGGGCATAAAGGCTGACGCAGCCTGAGCTGAGGCCTATGCTTTCTTTAGTTTCTCAAAGCTCAGCACATTGGTGTTTTGTTTACTACTTTGGACCATTTAGACAGGATCACCATCACTTGATGCAGATATTTTGTGTCTCCTCCCTCCAGTAACTTAGATGGCAGCCACTGTAAACCAGACTCTACGTGATTTTTGACCATATTTTTCCTAAAACTCCATAGAGCATCTATACAACATTCTAGAAGCTTTGCTTTTGTTCTTTTGGTAGTTTGGAGGTACTGGTGTTCCCTCTGGGCCATCTATCTTCTTGTTTTTCAATTTCATGACAAGGCTCACTTCCTTTTGCAGAACCGCAGAAACTTCAACTTGGAAAATATCTCATAAGTATTGTTACCTCCGCCATGCCTGAAGAGAAATGCATTCTATAATGTTCCTGATAGGTATCTATTAAGCCTTTTCCTAAAGACTTACTATACCAAGGAACTCGGTATCCCCCAAGATAGTGTATGCCATTTTTAGATACCTGTCAGCAATTTTTTTCAATTCATCAAGCTGCAGACTCATTTGAAAACTACCTATTTCTTCTAATTCTACTATCTGGAGTCAAGGAAAAAAGACCAATTCTTCTACTACTATATGACAGTCTTTCAAATACTTGAAGATAGCTGTCATATTTCCTTTCCCTTCAAATCTTCTCTTTTCTGGGATAAACCTCCCTGGTTCCTTCATTAAATGATCTGTAGTCTTTACATACCATCTGACCCACTATCAATGTCCTTGCTAAATGTGGCAATAAGAGATATACACAATACTCTTTATGTTGTTTTTCTATAGGAGAACTTGTGTTTATCTTTTGTTCGAAGAGAACCATGACATCAGGGAAATGATAACATGATTTGTAGTAGACTCTGATTTGAGTGAGAGAGGGTCATGCAAGGTCACCAGCCTCACTTTCTCCTCTAGAGTCATCTGGGTCCAATGGCCAGATATTCATCAGCATGATTGGAGATGACCCAGGATACAACATAGGACCCTGGTCCTTTTAGGTTAAGGACTTTCCAGGTTCTCACTTTGAGTGAAGTAACGCCCATTCAGTTAATAAGCCTCTTTAAGAAATGAGTCAAATGATGGCCCCTTTAATTAAAAAGAAAAAAGAAAAAAAAATCAAGCTGGGAGGGGAAGACCCTCAGGGTTGCTGTTCCAAAGAGAAATAGTTACCATTGACACTCACTGTATAGGAGAGCAGAGTGTAGTTTTCAATATTATGTCTTTATTAATGTAGTTCTGAGAAAGCTGTTGTACCTGCCCTGGCACACTGTTGGCTCATATTGAACTTTCTGAGCAGTTCTGCTGGCTGTATGACCTTGGGTAGATGACTTACCCTTTCTGGGTTTTGGTTTCATCATCTGTAAAATGGGAGTAAAACCTCAGAATGCTGTTGTGAGAATCAAAACATATATAAAGCACTTCACAAAGCTTAAAATGTTATATAAACTCATTGCTATGATTGTCTATCCTTGTCTCCTCCAGACTACTCATGAAGTTAATTTGTTGACCTCAAGTGCAAGTTTTACATTTTTTCCTCTTAAATTTCCTCTCATTAGATTTGATCCATTTTTCTAGCCTGTCAAGACTTTTTTCCATCATGACTCTGTCCTCCATTATATTTGTTAACCCTCCCAGTTTTATGCTTTCCACAAATAGGATGAGCATGACATCTGTCCATTCAGCTAAGTCACTGATAAAAATTAAGAGCATGGCACCAAAACAAGATCCTATGGTCTTTAACCACTCAACTTTGTCTGGTCTAGGCTGATACCAATTCATAAATAACTCTTTGAGGCTAGTCATTCCATTGTACTGAATCCACCTATCTTTAATCTTCATCTTTCCATCTTGTCCACAAGGATAGCAGGAGACTTTGTCAGACATCCGATTGAAATGCAGGGATACTTTTTAGATGATATTCTTCTGTATGATAATATATAGTCTCTTAGGGATCACCACTGCTCTTTCTAAATGCCCACTGTTTCTAATAGTACATTACAAAACTTTTATAGAAATTGTAATCAAGTTCATTTGTCCAGAATTTGTCTCTTCTCTCATTTGAAAATTGGGAAAGCAATGGCCTATCTTCAGTGCTGTGGTATCTCTCCCACTCCATGGAACTTTTCACTGATTTTCATCGGTGACACAACAATCATATATATAAAAGTTCTTTTGCTTCTTGCAATATAACTTCTTTAGGTTCGGTGACCTTAATTAGTTTCAAGCAGTCAGGTGTTTGGTTTCTGTCCCCTCACTTGTCCAAGGTTTCACTGCTCTTATAATCACTTTTGTTTTATCTTTTTCAGTTACAAGATTTTTTAAATCTTTGGTTAAGAAAAGCAAAGCAAAATAAGAGTTGAGTGGTTCTATCTTTCCTCTGTTATATTATCATATTTCCTATTCATTCTGACAAGTTCCGACCCTTCTTTGGTCTTCCTTTTGACCATTACATAGTTTTAAGAATCTCATCTTCTTTAGGAAGCCTTGCATGATTCCCTCAGATATTTGTGGCATCTATGAGATAACCTTCCAGCTACCCTTTAGTACTTTATTCTTCCCCAAATACATGTAAAAATATTTTTTAGCATTTGTTTTTAAAATTTTGAGTTCCAAATTCTCTTCTTTTCTCTTTCTCCATCCCCCTTACTGAGAAGGCAAGCAATTTGATATATGTTATACATGTGTAGATGTGCAAAACATATTTCCATATTTCACAATATTCCATGTTGTAAAAGAAAGCATAGACAAAAAAACTCAAGAAAAATCAGGAAAGTAAAAAAGTACACTTCAATCTGTATTCAGACACAGTCAGTTCTTTCTATGGGGATGGATAGCATTTTTTTGTCCAAAGTCCTTTAGAATTGTCTTGGATCATTGTACTGCCGAGAATAGCTAAGTCATTTACATCTTATCATCTTACAATATTGTCGTTACTTTGTACACAGTACATTTCACTTTGCATCAACTCATGTAAACTTTCCAAGTTTTCCTGAGAGAATCATTTCAGATGCAATAGTATTCCATCATAATCACCATAATTTGTTCAGTTATTTTCCAAATGATAGGCATCCTTTCAATTTCTAATTCTTTGCCACCAGGAAAGAACTGCTATAAATATTTTTGTACATAATGGTCATTTTCCTTTTTGTTTTTTATCTCTTTTTGGATATAGACTTGTAGTGATATTGCTAGGTCAAAGGGTATTTTTTATGCATGGTTTTATAGCCCTTTGGACATAGTTCCAAATTCCTTTATAGAATGGCTGAATTTGGTCACGACCCTACCAACAACGCATTAATGTCCTATTTTCTTCAATTCCCTCTAACATTTGTCATTTTCCTTTTCTGTTCTACTAGCTAATCTAATAGATATGAGGTAGCACCTCAAAATTGTTTTAATTTGCATTTCTCCAAGTAATAGTGATTTAGAACATTTTTACCCATCTGACTATAGATAAATTTGATTACTTTATTTGTATACATTTCATATCTTTTGATCATTTATCAGTTGAGGAATGGCTCTTAATTTTATAAATTTGACTAAGTTCTCTATATGTTTGAGAAACAAGGCCTTTATCAGAGAAACTTGCTTTAATTTTTTTTTACAGTTATCATTGCTAACTGTATTTCCCTCCATCCTATTCCTCCCTCATTGATTCTATTCTCTCTCTCCTTTTACCCTGTCCTTCCCCAAAGGTGTTTTTGCTTCTGATTACCCCCATTCTTCCCCACTTTATATCACCATGCCCTTTCTCTTATCCCCTTTTCCTCCTACTTTCCTGTAGGGTAAAATAGATTCCTATACTCAATGGAGTATTATTCCCTCTTTGAGTAAATTCCAATGAGAGTAAGGTTCATTCACTCCCTCTCACTTCTCCTCTCTTCCCCTTCACTGTAAAAGCTTTTTTCTTGCCTTTTTTATGTGAGATAATTTGCCACATTTTGCCTTTCTTTTTCCCTTTCTTCCAGTGCATTCTTCTCTCACTCCTTACTTTTATTTTTTTAGATATCATCGCTTTATATTCAATTCGTACCTGTGCCCTCTGATTATATATACTGTTTCTAAGTGCCCTAATAATCACAAAGGTCTTACAGTTATAAGACTCATCTTCCAATGTAGGAATATAAACAGTTTAACCTTATTAAGTCCCTTAAGATTTCCCTTTCCTGTTTATATTTTTGTGCTTCTCTTGAGTCTTGTATTTGAAAGTCAAATTTTCTATTCAGCTCTGGTCTTTTTTTTATCAAGAATTCTTGAAATTCTTGTATTTCACTGAATGTCCAGTTTTCCCCCCTGAGGAACTGTGTTCACTTTGGCTAGCTAGGTGATTCTTGATAGTGATCCTTGCTCTTTTACTCTGTGGAATATCATATTCTAAGTCCCCTTATCCTTTAATGTAGAAGCTGCTAAATTTTGTGTTATCCTAACTATGGTTCCATGATACTTGAATTGTTTCTTTTTGACTCCTTGCCCTAGGACCTCTGGAATTTGGCTATAATATTCCTGGGAATTTTCATTTTGGGATCTCTTTAAGGAGGTGATTAGTGAATTCTTTCAATTTCTATTTTATCCTCTGCTTCTAGAACATTAGGACAATTTTCCCTGTTAATTTCTTGAGAAATGATGTCTAGGCTCTTTTTCTTTATCATGGCTACCCGGTAGTCCAATAATTTTCATATGACCTCTCTTAGATCTATTGTCCATGTCAGTTATTTTTCCAATGAGATATTTCACATTGTCTTCTGTTTTTTCATTCTTTTGATTTAGTTTTATTGTTTCTTGATTTCTCATAAAGTTATAAGCTTTCATTTGCTCCATTCTAATTTCTTAGAAATTATTTTTTTAGGGAGATTTTGCATTTTTTTCATTTGGCCAATTCTACTTTTTAAGGAGGTTTTTCTTTAGTGAATTTTTCTGCCTCTTTTCCCATTAAGACAATTCTGCTCTTCAATACATTCTTCTCCTCATTTTGTGGGGATACCTCTATTGCCATTTGATCTATTCTGTTTTTCAAGATATTATTTTCCTCAGTTTTTTTGAGTGTCTCCTTTACCAAGCCATTGACTCTTTTTTAATGATTTTCTTGCATCACTCTCATTTCTCTTCCCAATTTTTCCTCCACCTCTCTTACTTGTTTTTCAAAATCTTTCTGAGCTCTTCCATGGCTTGAGAATAATTCCGATTTTTCTTGGAGGCTTTGGATGTAGGCACTTTGACTTTGTTATCTTCTTCTTAGTATGTATTTTGATCTTCCTTGTCACCACAATAACTTTCTATAGTCATAAGGTTTTTCTCCATAGTTTGCTTATTTTTCCAGTCTATTTCTTGGCCTTTACTTCTTTGTTAAAGTAGAATTCTGCTTCCAGGGAGGAGGGTGCACTGTCCTAAGGTTAAGAGTTTTTATGCAGTTGTTTTCAGATACTTCTAGGACCTTGTAAGTTTTCTGTTCTTCCATGGTGGTATGATCTAAGAAGAGATGTGTTTACTACTCTCTTGGCCTGTGCTCTTGTCTGTGAGCAACCACAAACACTCTTTTCTGCCTTGAACTGTGAGGAGAGTCCCTACTCCACTGAGGCTACAAGTTCTCGTATTCCAGTGCTCCTTCTTATCCTGGGACTGTCACCCAGGACTGACCCAAATCTGAGTATGGGCAAAGCAACAGAGTTCTGCCTCCAGTGCTAGCAAAGAGATCCATGTAATCTCCTTCTGACTAGTTGTTTGACACTGCACCATCCATTATCAGTTGTGGTCTGAGAACTCTGGAATTAGCTGCTGCAGCTACAGATTCAATGGCTCCCAAAGCCTGCTCTTTGTTTGCTAGGGCTGGTCTGTGCAGGCACAGCCTCCACTGAATTGTGTTCCACTTTCACCTGGATATGATAGATCTTTCCTTCTGACCTTCTAAGTGTTCTTTGGTTGGAAAATTATTTCACCCTGTCCTTTTCTGAGTTCTTCTGCTCCAGGAATTGTTTTGTGGCATTGTTTAAGGGTGTTCAAAGGGGCTTTGGGGAGACCTCAGGTAAGTCACTGTTCTTTCTCCACTATATTGGCTCTGCCTCCTACCCTGAATATCTTGTATGTGCCCAGTTGTATACACCTTTTTTTCCCCTTTAGGATGTGAGCTCCTTGAGGACAGGCTATGCTTGGCTCTTCTTTGTATTCTCAATGCTTAGCAAAGTGCTCATCATAAAGTTGTTGCTGTTGTTTGTCTTTAGTTTTTGGAAAGAAACAATGGCATCCAGAAGGTCTTAACTTTCCAGTGAATTGGATTAAAGTGAGATAGAGATGTGAAAAATTATTAGCCTTACTCTATCCTCCATTGTCAACAGAGTCCAGTGGCAAGACTGGTCAGTATCACTAGTGATGGCCCAGGATGCAGTGGGAGACCTTGACCTTTTTTGTCTGAGGCAATACCAAGAGTAAACATTTAATAAGTGCTTATTGCCTGACTGACCAAAATTCCTTTTTTTGTATTTAGTATTTATCACCAGTCTTACAACATTCTCAGATTTAGTGCTCCCAACATGATTCTTAGAGGGTCCCTTGTGTACTCTTGTGTATTTATCCTCAGATACATGTTCTTATTTCTGATTTCTAGATACTCCTTTGAAAACTCTATTTGTTACTGAATCCCCTGTTTCTCTATGTCAGTTTCTTTAACATTTTCCTCTCTTTGAAATTGTCTATATCATTAGAATTTCATATCTGAAAGCTTCCCCAGATTCCTCTTGGGCCTATTTCTCCTGTCAGATGAAGGACATGGGCTTCTATCTTTTCTCTGAATGCTTTAATATCTACTTTGCCAAAATCTAACATGTATCACAGATATGCCTAAATTTCACATTCTTATCTATTGTGAAGACTGTGCTGGAGCTGTCACCTCTGTTTAGTATTCCTTTAATTTTTACCTGTAAAACCAATTGTTTTCCATTGGTAAGAATCAGATTCAGAATAAATATTCCCCTAACTACTTCTATTTTTGAAGAATGAAATTATAATCAGCAATGATAACAAAAATGGATAATTTTGGAGGGATTATGGGAAGAGAAGCACACTAATGTTAGTGGAATTGTGAACTGTTTCAACTATTCTTATATAATTTCTATTAATACAAGAAAAGTGACTGCTTTGTTCATCTTCTTTAACCCAGCAATCTTGCTATTGACTCCATACACCAATGAGGTCAAAGAAAGAAACAAAATTCCATTATGTACAAAAATGTTCATAGCATCATCTTTTATGATAGCAAAAAATTGAAAATAAAATAGGTATCTATCAATATGAATGTAATGTAATACTATTGGATAGGAAAAAATGACAAAAATTAAGATTTCAGAAAAGCATGGGAAGATTTATGTTAACTGATGCATAGTGAAATAACTAGAATGAAAGGACAACATATACAATGACTACAAAAATGTAAACAAAAACATCACTGAAAGGAACTGGACAACAGAAAAACTATGTTCCCTAGGAAGGAAGGAAGGAAAGAAGGAAAGAAAGGAGGACAGATGAAAGAAAAAAAGTATTTCAATACCTATTTTGTGCCAGGCACTGTAGTAAGTACTTTTTACAAAATAAAAGTATCTCATTTGATTCTTAAATCATCAGCATACATATTTTATAGTTGAAGAAATTGTAAGGTAAAAATTAAATGACTTGTTCAGGGTCACACTACTAATTAGTGTCTGAGACCAGATTTGAACTTGGGTCTTACTGAGTGCAGGACCAGAACTCCAGTCACTAAACAGATAATGAAACATATCTACTTCCCAATGGTTCTCAAGCCAGGGACTAATGGGGAAGGATGTTGTATATATAATCCTTCATAGTCACTATATTGAGTCATTTTACTCAATTATTTTTGTTATAGAAGAGTTCAGTTTTGGATAGGGGGTGGTGGTATTTTTAGAACTGACTATGATTTAAAAACAAAAGGCATCAAAACAGTTATTTTGAAAATAAGAATGGAATGATGATTAAAACGAAGCAAATATTTATCAACTACTCAGCTTTAAACGGAGAAAAAGCAGCAACAGATTCCAAAAAGTCCTCATTCATTACTCCAACTCCATGAATGTCTTGTGATCTGTTTTCCAACTCAGTACTAATTTCTTTCTTTTGGGGAAAACACAGCTTTTGTTTCTCTTGTCATTGACCCAAATGGTATCTATCATGCTTTCTTCTCATTCATAGAGTTCCTAAAATTTTCTTTATATACAGTGCTAGTCCCCTGACCCTCTAATAACCATTTATTACCTTCTAAAAAATTATAGACTGCCATAACCATGCTCTAGTTTTGGTGATTAAATCTTAGTGTTAACCTTTATGGTCCATATACTTCCTTGCATTCAAATTTCCTATTCATCTTACTACCCATACTTTGCCCACTTGTGTAAATACATTTATATTTACACAAAGTATAAAATATGCATTTATATTTTATTATTCCTCCCCCTTCTGGATACTGTTTCCTAAGAATAACTTGTCAACTTCATTGATGTTCTTCCTGAGTTATACAATCTACCCTCTGTATTGTCTGGATTGGCAGACAAATTTAGATTGATTTCTCTCTCTCCTCCATTTTTAGCCTTCTTGATCAAATTTTATAAGTCATAAGATAAATATATTTTGAAGTATTTTCATTAGGTGTATTTTATTCTTGGCCAAGAATCCATAATTTTTATATCTTAAGCCATGGTCAAGTTATTGCAATTTCACATCATCTTCTAAACTAGATTGCTGTGTTAGTCCTTCATTCCTGAAGAAGACCATACCATCAGAGAAATGATGATATGACTTGCACTTGACTTTGTTTTGAGTGAGAGAGGCTCTATGTGGGGTCACCAGCCTCACTTCTAAATTAGATATTGGCTTTCCAAATCCAGCTTTCTCTTCTGAAATCCTTCAAATGGCAATAGTCTTTAAAACACCGCTTATACCCAAACACTGTCAATTTCTTAGCCCAGACTTCACCTGAGTTTCTGTTTGGGTTATCATCTGTTCCCATGGGCATAGTAAATGTTGGATTTAACATATACTAGAAGATTCTGTCCCATATCGGCTATACAGCATACTTTGGAAGAAGGGTGAAGGAAGGGAATACGTATTTATATAGCACCTATTATGTGCCGACCACTGTACTTAGTGCTTTACAAATATTATCAGCTTACTCTCCTATTGTTCAGTTTAGGTTAATATATGACTGCTTCAATATCCCTCAGCATGGAACTGCCAATCACCATGATACATCTCTTCTTGCTCTGAACAGTTCCGGATCACTTCTTTCCTGGTTTCAGTTGAGGGAATCTCATGATCATTTCTTGGAATATGCTTGGCTTCTTTTTCCTTAGAAGATCTAGCTCTTCATTCTAGGATGAGGGCATTATACCTATTGCATAGCTCCAAAAGGTCCAGCTTTCCTCTCTGCTTCCTGTCTTGTTTCATGTTATTCATATTCATATTATTCTCTCTATTTTTCCTCTATTTACTTTTAAAAATATTTTCTTTCATTTTTTTCAATGATCAAGAACTTTCTTTCTTTCCTGTACACATCAACTTCAGTTTAAAAGGAAAAAACTCCACTCCCTTGAAGCAAATTGCATAATAAAGCAAAACGAATCCTCTCATTGTCCATATCCAAAAATATGTCTCATCATCTCTCTTTCAGCAGATGGGTAACTATGATTTCTCATCAGCCCTCGACATCCTTCCCTTTTCATAACTTCTGTATTGTTGTTATTTTTCAGTCTTTTCTGACTCTTTGTGACCCTCTTTTGGGATTTTCTTGGCAAGGATACTGGAGTGGTTTTCCATTTCATTCTCCAGCTCATTTTCCAGATAAGGAAACTGAGGTAAGCAGGATTAAGTAACTTTCCCAGGATAACACAGCTAGTAAGTTTTTGAGGCTGGATTTGAATTCAAGTCCTCTTTACCATAGGCCTGGAACTTTATCCACTGAGACACCAAGATGCCTCTCTTCTGTATTACTTACTGTCAATAGCATCACCACTCTCCCAATCATCTAGACTCAAAATCTCAGTGTCCTCCTCCACTCCTCACTCTATCTTAATCCCCATGTCCTATCTGTGGTCAAATGCTTTTGATTCCATCTTTGAAACATCTTTTCTCTCACACCTTGGTCTAGGTCCTCATTATCATATTCCTGGATTATTGCAATAGCCTTCTGGTTGGTCTCCCTAACTCAAGTATCTCAGTCTATCTTCCATTCAACTATCAAAGACCCCTCCTGAAGTGTGGGTCTGATTATATTATCTACCCCTACTCACCCTTATTCCTGTCACTGCATGGCTCCCTATTACTCCTAAAATCAAATATACATCTTCTGTTTGATTTTTAAAGCCCTTCATCATCTAGTCTCTTCTTCTATTTCCAGTCTGCTTAATCCCTTGAATCCTTTGCACTGCATCCTGTGATCTAGTGATATCGACTTCTCGATTGTTCTTTACACAAGATGTTCCATCTCCTGACTCTGTGAATTTTCACTGGTTGTCCTCCATGATTAGTAATAAGTATTTCTATTAATCTTTTTCCTCCTAATACCTCTATTAAGAAAAAAACTTAGAATTAAAAATAAATCATTTAATACAGACATACATATATAGTCTAGATTCTAGAAAACAAATCCCACATTAGTCGTGTCCAAGAATATACCAAGTCCTCCATGCTTGGAATAGCTTCCTTCCTCCTCTTCACTTCTTGGTTTCTTTCAAGTCAGCTAAAATCCCAGCTTCTACAATAAGTCTTTTCTAGTCATCATTAATCTTAGTCCTTTCTCTCTGAGGTTATTTCCTAGTTATCTAGTATATGACTTTTTTGACTATGTATATGACTAGTTATTTGCACATTGTTTCCCCATTAGATTATGAACTCCTTGAAGTCAGGGACTGTTTTTGTCTTTCCTTGCATCCACAATACTTAGCAAAGTGCCTGGGGTATAGTAGAAGCTAGTTGACTTGACTTGACTCTGGAATCATGATTGGTTACTGCGCTGGTCAGAATTCTTAAGTCTCACCAAGTTGTTTGCTTTTACACTGTGGTTGGTATGGTGTAAATTGGTCATGTAGTTGTGCTCACTTGGCTGCATCAGTTCATAACACAGCTCAGTAGGTTTCTCCGAAGCCATTCCTTCTTTATTTCTTATGGCACAGTAGTATTCCATTACATTCATGCAATAGAATTTCCTTTGTTTAGAGGCACTTCCTTGGTTTCCAGTTTAATGTCACTACAAAAAAGAACTTCTTGAAAATGGGTTCTTTGATTTCTTTGAGAGTAAAAGCCTAGTAGAAGGCATCACTGGATCAAAGGATATACACAATTTATGATTGGGGAAGGGGAGCATAGTTGCTAATTGCTTTACAGAATGGTTGAACCCATTCACAACTCTACAAAGGAGGTGTTAATGTTCCTGTTTTGTCTGTAGTCCTACTAATATTTGTCATTTTGCTCTTTTGCCATCTTTGCCAATCTGATAGGTGTGAATTGGAATCCCAGATTTGCCTTGCCTTAATTTTCATTTCTGTAATTAATGATTTGAACCATTATTTCATTGGTTGGTGATAGCTTGGATATCTTCCTTTGATAACTGCCTGTTCACATTCTTTAACCTTTATCTGTTGCAGAATAGCTCTTAGTCTTATACATTTTAATCACTTCCTTACATATCTTACAAGAACTTTATCAGAGAAACTTACTGTGGAGACTTGTTCCCAGTTTCTATAGTTATTTGTTATGAAATATTGGCCACACTTTTATAAGCCCACTAGAATATAAACTTCTTGAGGATAGGATTGTTTTGTTTTTATATTTGTATCCTCAGGACCTGACATAGTACCTTGCATATAATAGGTGCTTAATAAACACAATTCTTCAAACATTTATTTAGTGCCTTCTTTGTATGTGTGTTTTTGGGGTCATCTTTGCTAATAAGATAGATATGCAATAGAATGGTACTTTAATTTGTTGCTTTAATTTTAATTTTTACTTATCTAATGATTAATAATTTAGAACATTTTTTTCTTCACACAGCTGTTGATAGTTTACAAGTCTTCCTTTAAGCAACGTCTGTTCAAATTCCTTGATGATTTATCAGTTGTGGTTTCTTGTTTTTCCTTTTAGATGCTTCTCTCAAATATATAGCTTCTTTCTCCCTGATAAACTTAAAGAAGAGATTTTTTCTTCCAATTTCAGGATCATAAGTCTAGAAATGGACTTTAGAGGTTGATAGTCCATTTCACTCATTTAACGAATGAGGAAAGTGGGATACAGAGAGGTGAAGAGTGGTGAGTGATTGGAACTGGGAGTTGAACTCAGGTTTCATGACTCTGCTTTCTTTTCCTTTCTACTCACTGCCTCTCTATCTTTTTATTTTCTCCTTTAATATAAAGATAAGACTACATCGTGAACACATAATTTGTATTCACCTTGGCAGAAACCCAAACACAACTCCACTCTCTGAAAATCACCTTAAAATTCCCATCATCCTCTAGCCTTGATAGAAATGACATCCCTAGACTTTCATCTCTCTGCTTCTTTGGTGTTAATGTTGTCTGGGTGAGCTGTCAATCAGTGAGGCCGCCTGACCAAGGATTTATATCTATAGTGGTGTCTCCTGCTTTTGAATGGGGCTTTCCTTCACTTATCACTAAGGTGCCCATTGTCTCCCTTATTCCCTTCCTTCTTGATATGGGATTCGTAGATTCTTGCCAAACTCTTAATACAACCAGATATTTTCCTCAGCTGTCTGGGAGAAAGTTCTAAGTAGAAATCTAGCCTGCTTAATTTTTCTTTTCTTGTCTCCACTGATCAGACTTTACAGGGTTATGGTAAGGAGAAGTGGTAATAGACTCTAGGAAGATATAAAAACTTTGAAGTATTAAAATCTCTCTATACATGAAAGGTACTGGAGATAAGCATCAACATATTATCATATTACCATGGATTTTGTTAGTTTAATGCCTCACAGATAAGTGAAGGACCGGGACATAGGACAGTTTAGTTTTTCTAGAGGATAAGAGAAACAAGAAAATTTGGAGTACCTGATATTGTTAGACAGATAGCTGTAGGGACCACCATCTAGACAATGGGTTCATCTTGCTTGAAATATTGTCTCAATTATAGAAGAAAGACATCATTCTGGAATAATCTCAAGCCTAAAATCTCCTGAATTGACTTTTTAGGAATATATACAATGAATGTTAAAATATTCTCTTTGATCTTCCTCCAACCAAGCACATCATTCCCTACACTCAGTAACTTTGGGGGGAAAATGAGGCACCATCGAACATTAAGCATTTTGTTTAAATATTAAACTTTAAAGTACCTTGTTAATATTTAATGTGCAAACTCTCCTTGAAAGGTTTCTCTTGGTTTTTGTTCCACTCATCAGAGAAACACTTGAAGTTCACTAGTCAAGGAAAAGCATCGTATTGCCAGGAAAGAACAGAGCCGCAATATGAAAAGCCAGTAGTGGGAAAAATGTCACATATTTTATAAAGCAGAAGCTGGACTGAGATTTTTATCCTACAAAACCTCACCGTTTTTCAGACTTCTCTAAGTCAGAGTACCTTGGTATGTTGCCACCATGGGACTTAGAAAACGATCTTTAGTTGAGTGTGGTGGTCAAGGCCTGAAGTCCTTGTTGCTGCAGAGCTAAGATCACCTGCATCTGGTAGCTCTGAGCCATAGTTGGCCTAAAGTCTAATGTGTGAGTGTACTAAATTGGGTACCAGCATGGTGAACTTCTGAGTACTGAGGGCCATTAGGTTGCCTAAAGATGAGTGAACTGTTTCATGTTGAAAAAGTGGAGTAGATTAACAGCTTCTGGCTGATCAACATTGGGATTGGCCAAAAGAATGGCTATTGCACTTTTAGCCTGGGTGAGAGAGGGGGAGACCTAATAAAAAGAAAAAAAAGGAAAGAAAGAGGGAAAGAAAGAAAAAAAGGAAGAAAGAAAGGAGGGGAGGAAGGAAGAATATTGATAAGAAAAGAAAAAGAATTTTCACCTTAATCAGAAAGTTACCCCTCACCATGACTAGTTAGTGATTATTCTGTGAAAGAATTACCTAGAAAACTTCAGTGGCAAAGTTTTGATGAGTCATTTCATAGGATCATAGATTTAGAAATGGAAAATACTTTAGAATATTTATTTTCCACATTAATGCCTTTGTAAAAGCTGTCCCCTCCTGCCTCAAATTCTTTCCCTCCTCACATCTACTTTTTGGAGTTCCCTTCAAGATTCAGGAGTTTTGAAGTGTTTAATTCAGTCCTCTCATCTACAGATGAAGAAAGTGGGACCCACAGAGGGAAAGTGGCACGCCCAAGGTCAAATAGGTATTTAGTGGCTGATGTGAGAATCAAACCCATGACCTCTCTTAATTGGTTAGGTCTACAGAGGTCACTAAAGTGCGTGATACCATCCCTTGGGGGACACTGAAATGGCCCAGGGGGGCATTGAATAAGATGCAATTGGGGGGGCATTGAATAAAAACAAGGGGGCTGTGGAAGCATAAGAAGAAAAGGAAATTTTGCAAAGCTATTCATACATGTTTCATCCATTGTGTAACAGAGTTAAAGTCTTAGTGATTACATTATTTTCCAAATAAATACACAAAATGTTAGTTATAACCAAACAGTGATCAAGGCCACTGGCACATCTTAACAAGCAAGTGTTGACAGGCAAGTGTACTGGGCATTAGTTGGAAGGACATGTATTGGCAGAAATATGTGCATGTAATGACTTGTTTACAATACCTTTACAATGACTTGTTTATAATATTATTTACTATATGGTTACATGATGCAATATTGTGTCAACAAAATTTCAATGCAGGAAATCCCCACAAGTTTACAACAAATTATCAAATTTAAAAGTCGTCATTTAAAAAAAATATATTTTTGAAATAATGCAAATTTCAAAAACAAAACTCATGAAAGGGTTAAAGAAAATAGATTTCCATGGAGGTGTTGTGTAACCTTTTCAAAAGGAGATGATAAACCAAGTAAGTTGGGAACCTCCAGATTACAGATTTGCCAAATTTGAATTGCTTTTATTAATCATTTTTTAAAAATTTTATTCTATCAGTTTGACTCCATTGATGCTGGGAACTCAGAGTGAGAAATTAAAATTCAATTCAAAATAGCAATTGTACTCTAACCTGGAGAGTTGCCTTAAGACTGGGAAGTGAAATAATCACTCAGGATAACATAGCCAGTATGAATTAAAGACTGAACTTGAGCCCAGGCCTTACTGACTCTGAGACTGACTTGCTAGACTTCACATCAGCCTTTCAAAAATTAGCTTTGGGTGTGGTAAATGCATCTTTAGTGTTGTCCATATAGTCCAAGAAGGTATCTGCCAAATTATAGGTTGAATGCAAGATTGGGAAATTTTATCATTCGGCAGAGTACTGAGATTTCCAAGTTCTGCTGCTAGCTTTTCACTGACTTGTTTAAGATAAATTGAGATAATACTTAAACAGCTCCAGAATAACCTAGGTTCATAAGGGAGAAAATAACCTTGAGAGATTTAGCCCAAATGTTTGTCTCCTATTGGATTGAATTGAATTAAATGCAATAAATAAATGCAATACTTTGTGCCCAAAGTATTGTGTTAATTGCTGGGGATATGAAGACAAAAAAATAAAACAATCCTTGACCTCAAAGATTTTATATTCTGATGTGTGAGATATAAATGTATAATGAACAAAGAAATAAGACAAATATTTACAAATAAATCCACTGCTAATTTCTGAGTGAGTGAATGGATGAATGACAAGTGTTTACTATGTTCAAATCATTGTTCTAAGTGCTGGGGACACAAAAAGAAAAACAAACTAATTCCTGTCTTCAAGGAGTTTCCATTCTAATAGGGGAAATGATGCATATAGGAGATTTTGGCCAAGAGTCATATAGAAAGACCGTATAGTCCTTAGGATACATTAGCAAAGCAGATGATAATCTTTCTTCCTTAGTGTTATTTTCATAACCATATCCATTTCTGATGTTGTGTCATTTGACAGAATCAAAGATATTGGTTGTGAGAACTTTCTTTCTAGGTCTTCAATAGTTGTAGTTACTGAGGAGGTATGAGCTCAAGTACCTTTGGAGGTACCTCCATAAGATTTGATCCCTTGCCCAGTTGCTGCAGAGGCTGTACTTGGTCTGTGCGGCAATGCTATTCCCAGGGCTTTGGGCACTACCTGCCTTTTTGTCAGTTGGTCAGCAGTTGGTGGTGGTAATTTTCTATGAGGGCTGCTCCCTTCAATGATGATTTGAGGGTTAAGACTGGAAGCATGGAGAGTGGTTCAGTAGTCTGGGGATACTACTATTCGTAAAGTCCTTGGGTCCAGGGTCTTAGGCTGTCTCCACCTGGGTCTAGGGGAGGTAGGGCAGAACTTTGGTTCACTTGGCACATGCCAGTGTCTGTCTCTCCAGAGGTGTTGGGGACAGCACTAACAACTGGGTGTGGGTAGGTAAAGGTGGTAGGGCAATCATATAAGAAGTGAGAGGTAAACTGAGCTTTGAAGGAATGCCGAAAAGCAGAAGTGGAGAGGGAAACATTCTGGGCCTGATTGAACAGCAATTTGTAAAAGTATGAGTTTTGGAGATGGTATGTTCTATAAGGGGACTGACAAGCATGTATGTTGGGCTAGAACGTGAAAAATGCAGAAGCGGGGTGGGAGAATGTAAAATCAACCTGGAAAGATAGGTGCAACAAGATTGTCAAAGGTTTTAAATGCCAGACAGAGAAATTTGTATTTTGTCTTAAAGGCAATAGGAAGTCATTAAAGGTTGGTGAGTTAGGGAATGACATGGTTGTAGACCTGTGCTTTAAGATTATTTTGGCAGCTGTGTAGTGGATGGATTAGAGAGGGAGAGATTGGAGTCAGGGAAACCTATGTGTAGGCTGTTACAATAGTCTAAGTGAAAGGTCATTAAAGCCTGAACTAGAGTGGCCACTGTGAGGATGGATGTGAAAGACATTATTGAGGTTGAGTTAACAATGAGATGTGAAAGTAAGAGTGAACGATGAGTGAAGGATGCCTCCAGGGTTGTGAATGTGAATGACTAGAAGAATGGTCATACCCTCAGTCGAAATAGGGAAATTAAGGAGGGATGAGTTTACAAGGAAAGATAATGACTTTTACTTTGAACATACTGAGTTTGAGATGCCTATGGCACAGCCAGGTAGACGTGTTTAGCAAGAATTTGATGGTTAGAGAAGTGGAGCTCAGAAGGGACATGAAGAATTGATGTATTGTTTAGGGATGTGTCTATATTGAAATGATAATTGAACCCACTGGAATTCTTGGCTATAGTATTGTGGGTACATGCGTGTGTGTGTGTGTGTGTGTACATGTGCATGTTTGCACACTTTTATAGTTAGGATGTGCGGTTTCACTAGTTCAGGGTCTTCTGAAACTGCATCTACTAGTTCAGACAAGCAATTGTACTACATCTTATATCTTAAAGAATTTTCTGGAACATGGATAAGTTAAATGAATTACCCAAGGTAATATGCCTATTATGTCTGAAAGCAAGATTTTAACCCACTTTTCCTGAATTCCAAGCCAGATTTGAATCCAATACTCTGTGCTGCCTCTTATTATATATGATATTATATTACAGTGGTTGAAATTCTTCCCTTGGAGGTATCCAGGCCTAACCCAGGCTTGTACAATGGTTTTTACGCTTGGGATTCAAATGAAACGGGACAGGAATTATTCAATAATAATATGGAAGGAATATTCAGCAAAGATACAACTTCAATTAAACTGTGTACAAGCCCTCTTGCACTGGAATTTACTAGGATTCTATTACAAGTCGAAAGGAATGGTGACTCACTGGGAAGTGGGATATCAGTCAAACCTGAGGGGAGAACAGTACTTGTGGACTGATTTTTTATACCTTCTTAAGCAGACATGAAACTATGTCAAGAGTTAGAGCTTCAGTACCCTGAACCAATTAAGTCTTAAGGACAGTTTTATTTTTAGGGGAAAACGAGCCTATGTGTCAGAGATCTTCCAGTTTTCTAGTAGCTGATGTTTTTTCCTATTACACCAGAGAATATGCCTCTTTATCCTTGATTTTCCTGTCCTTTGTGCTCATAGAAACCTATTTCCTTTCTCATTTTGTCCTTCAGGAAAAGAGAACTAGCCAGTCACTATCCTGCTCCTTTTGCATACTTTATGATCATTAATAGAAAATTTTTAGCCTCTCCCACTTCATTTATAGCTTTGTAGTCTCATTTTTCAACCACTTTATTGACTTTGTGGGTTTCCTCCAAACATTGGCCAAACTCTCCACATGGGACAAGATACATATTGAGGGCATGGCTTGGCCCTAAACTAATAGCCCTATTCCTGTTAATAGCAATCATTGAGACTTGATTTTCTAGGACATCTCTATTTCAATAAAAAATGTACAACATTTTGCAAAGCTTTTCGAAAGGAATTTTCTGTGTAAGAATGTGTGTTCTAATTTTAGATCTGGAAAGCATGATCCCCATAGGCAGAGTTCAACTAATGGGTGCTTCTGTACTGCCTACAGACAAGCCCATGCTTCTCTTATCTTCAAAAAACCCTAATATGACCCATTCATCCTGCTCACTCTGATAGTATATCGCTCCTTCCTTTTGTGGCTAACTTCTTGAGAACTCTGTCTAAAATGGATTTCTCCACTTCCTTTCCTCTTACTTTCTTCTTAACTCTTGACAACCTGGCTTCTGACTTCATTATTTGACTGAAACCGTTCTGCCTAAAGTTATCAATTATTTCTTATTGTCCAATCTAATGACTCTCTGTCTGTTGTAATGTAAACAGTTGGACTTTATTGAGTCCCTTATGGTTACTCTTTCATTTTTTTTTATGCTTCTCTTGAGTCTTGTGTTTGAATGTCACACTTTAAATTTAGCTCTGGTCTTTTCATCAGGAATACTTGAAAGCCCTCTATTTCATTAAATGTCAATTTAATGTCTCAATTTTGTTGGCTAGATAAATTCTTGGTTGTAATCTCAGCTCTTTTGCCTTTGGGAATATCATATTCTAAGCCCTTTGATCCTTTAATGTGGAAGCCACAATATTTTGTGTGAACCTGACTGTGGCTCCATAATGTTTAAATTGTCTCTTTATGGCTACTTGATGTATTTTTCTTTTTGACCTGGGAACTTTGGAATTTGACTATAAGATTTCTGGAAATTTTCATTTTGGGTTCTCTTTCAGGAGGTAATTAGTGAATTCTTTCAATTTTTATTTTACCCTCCTAAGATATTGGTGCAGTTTTCCTTGATAGTTTCTTGAAATATGATATCTAGGCTGTTTTGTTGATCATGTTTTTCAGGTAATCCAGTAATTCTTAAATTACCCCTCCTCTTTTTTCCAGGTTAGTTGCTTTCCTGATGAGACATTTCAAATTTTTTCTATTTTTTGCTTTGTTTTATTATTTCTTGATGTCTCATGGAGTAGTTAATTTCTGTTGGTCCAATTCTAATTTTTAAGGAATTCTTTTCTTTAGTCAGTTTTTGTACCTCCTCTTCCATTTGGCCAACTCTGCTTTTTAAAGAGTTTTTTCCTTCAGTGAATTTTTGTGCATCTTTTCCCATAAGGACAATTCTGTTTTTCAAGGTGTTTTTTTCTTTATTTTTTTAATCTTTTTTTAAAGTAGTGAATTCTCTTTTCATAATTTTCTTGAATAGATTTTATTTCTTTCCCCAATTTTCCCTCTGCCACTCATTTCTTTCTTTAACTCTTTCAGAAATTCTTTTGGGGTTTGTGTCCAACGAGCATGTTTTCTTTGAGACTTTAGTTGTAGCTATTTTCACTTTGTTGTCATCTTCTGGGTTTACGTCTTGGTCTTCCCTGCCACCATAGTAGTTTTATATGGTCAAATTCTTATTTTGTTATTTGCTCTTTTTTCCAGCCAATTTTTATTGACTTTGAACTTTATGTTCAAGCTGGACTCTGCTCACTTGAGGAGGCACTTTTTCATGTTTTAGGCTTTTTTGTGCTACTGTTTGAAGAACTAATTCTGGGGATCTGAAAGATTTTGGTGCTTTCAAACTGGGTACAAGTATGGTCACTGCTCTTCATGTCTATCTACACTTTTGTCTTTATCCAGGAAGGTCCTCTGCTCTCCTGCAGTTCAAACACTAGTGCTCTCTTGGATCTTTAACTAGGACTTCTACTCCATTGTGATGGACTGTAAGCTTTCCTTTTGGCCCAGGCACTGTGATCCAGAACTACATATGGGCAATACAGTTGAAAATCAGTGTCAGTTATACCCAGTGCTACCAAATGGTCTTCTGCAGTCTTTCTGAATTGTCCAGTCTGCTTTCTGTTTCTGAACTGAGAGCTCCTGAAGCTGCTTTTGCTGTAGCAGCTATTCCTACTGTCTCTAAGTGTGTGAGTTCTGGACAGGATTCCACCCTGGTGACACAAACTTCTACTGATCTCCTGAATTTTCTTAAGCTAGAGAACGTCTTACCCTGACCTAGTTTTGGCTCTGCTGCTCCAAAATTTGGCTTGAGGAATTATTTTAAAGTTGTTTGGAAGGGCATGTTGAAAGAGTTCTGACTGAGTTACCACTAATCTGCCATCTTGGCCCTGCCTCTGTCTTTTCTAATTCGTCATTCTAATTTCCTCATTCTTGACCTCTCTGAAACCTTTGACATTGTTCATCATCTTCTTCTTTTCACTTTCCCCTCCCTATACTATATTCTCCTCTCCCTTTATACTTCCACTCCTCTTCCTTGCTCATGATAGAGTTCTCTTCTGGCTCTCCTTCTACCACTTTGATTTCTTCTCAGTTTCCTTTCCTGGATCTTTATCTAGTTCATGTCTGCTAACCATAGGAATCCCTCAAGGCTCTGACCTGTAGCCTCTTCTTTCCTGTATAACATTTTGCTTGGTGATTTCATTAACTCCCCTAAATTCAACAATTATCCCTATGGAGACATATTTATCCAGCCCTAATTTGTCTCCCAATATCAAGTCTTGCACCTTCAACTGCATTTTGGACATCTCAAAGTGACTGCTTAGTAGATATCTTAAATACAACATGTGCAAAACTAAATACATTATCTTTCCTCCCAAACTCTTCTTCCTAATTTCTCTGTTATTGTTGAGGGTACCTCCATCTTCTGATGCTAGCTAATTACCTAGCCTTGCAATTTGGGAGTCATCTTTGACTTCTCAGTCTATCTCTATCCCCATATCCAAACAGTTGCTAAATTCTATCATTTCTTCCTTCATTAACAGCCCTCATATATCCTCATGAGACTTTGACCTGTCTTGAGGACCTGCCCAGTGTCTCTAGAAGGCCCTGCTCTCTGTAGGATTTTTTTCCATCTTCCCTGAGGACTTGAGCAGTGAGCTGGACAATTCTGAAACTGGAAGAAATACACCAGTGTTCTATTTCAGTAGGCCTCTTTCCCCATTACTCCTGCATGCTTACCTTGTCATCCATGGGAGTGTTTTCTATCTCTTTCCACATCTTTGTAGTTCATCCCATGTGTCTGATGGATAGCCCTGCTTCTTCTTCTTCCAGCACCTATGGGATCCCTCTGTCCACCCTCTGGTTCTATGCTGAACCTACACAAAAGGGAGACAGGAGAAAAAGGCTTACATCTAGATATTCTACTTGGTGTCTACTTCTGACACTAAAGGAGATTTAAGCTGGTGTGAGGTTAGAAAATATGTGACATAGTGATCTAGAAGTTATAGGTTGTTGGTGCTGAAAAATGGATAGACAGATGGGTGAAAGGATGGATAAGTGGGTAGAAGGAGAGATGGGTAGATAAAGGATGGACCTGTACCTTGAAATCTGTAATAGTTGAAAAAGGTCTGTTGATGATGTAACACTATTCCAGAGCTCTGCTCTGTGCGTGTGTGTGTGTGTGTGTGTGTGTGTGTGTGTGTGTGAGATACAAACCCATCTGTAATCTCATTTTTGCATTGTCAGACTCCTGTGATGTTTCCCCATTTGGAGTGTGTCATTCTTTAGTAGGTTTTACAGGCAAAGTTTGGCTAAAAATTACCTAAGTCTTCTTAGGATCCAAGTCTGGAATTTTACTTAGTGGCTCCGCACAAAGCAGGTAACCAACCAAATATAAGAATACCCCAGATAGAGTTTATTTTATTTCTATTTTTAAAAAACTTTAAAAAATGCCAACAGATTAAAAAACCTGATACTGCACCACTCTGGTACAGATGCTCATCATCTTACACATACACTATTTCAATAACATCTGTTTGTCCTCTTTGCCTCAAGTCTCTCTCCACTTCAGTCCATCCTGCACTCAGCAGTGAAATCGATTTTTCTGAAACTCAGATCTGACCATGTTCTCCTTCCCTGCAATTCAGTAGATTCTAGTGGTTCCCTATTGCCTCCAAGATCAAATATAAAATCCTTTGAAACCCTTCAGAGATAACTCCTTTCTTTCTATCCTTCTTACATTTATTCCTCCCCATAAACGCTGTCATTCAGTGATGCTGGCCTCTGGTCCTGTTGTTCCTAGAACATACAGCACTCCATCTCCTTATTCTGGGCATTTCATAGGCTATTCCTCATGCCTGGAACTGTTTCCTTCCTCATCTCAACCTACTGACTTTCTTGGATTCCTTCAAATCCAAGCTAATGTCACACCTTCTACAGGAGGCCTTTCCCAGCCTCCTTTAATCTTAGTGCCTTCCTTCTGAGATTATGTCCAATTCAGCATATATATTCTTTGCAAGTTGTCTCTTCTTTGAGCTCCATGAGAACAGGGAATGTTTCCTTCTTTTCTTTTTATCCCTGTACTTAGCAAAGTGCCTCACATATAGTATACACTTAATAAATACTTGTTGACTTGAATGCTGCTTCACTGTCTGCTTTATTTAGGTACCCACATTTAAAGATCTCCATTACATAATAAATCATCAGAACAACTACTTTATGACAGTATGAAAAATCTCAAAATATAGCTATGGAGAGTTCAGCATATTTGTACACAACATAGAATATGGCTTTGCTGGTAAGTAACATTTCTCTTAGTTACAGCCCTAATCACTTCCAGACCATGTACACTCCACTGGTGTACATGTTCCCAGTTCCCTGTTCCTGTTCCTGTTCTCTGGAGAATAATGTCTTTTTCAGGATAATATCGAGTCTGACTGAAACTGCCTCTTTTAGTAAGTATCTAGACATTCCCAAACGGAAGGCATTGTCCTCCATGGTTCCCATGCCAAGAAAGCTACCTCACCTTAGGCAGTTTCCCAAGATATTGGCTTCTTCTTCTGTCCCTGGTTAATTTCAGGCAGCCTTTCCTCCTCTTATTTATTAAGCTCTGTTCATAGCCTCCACCCTTCTCTCCCCCTCCTCTGACTTATAGTTAGGTGAGGCAGGTACTTCAATTATTCCACCTGCAAAGTTCACACAAAACTCACACCAAACACAAAATAAATCTTGTCTGAAGCAAAAAAGACCACACATAGAACACATGGATAGAAGTGTCCATGTTGTAGCTATCTTCGATGGGGGAAGAGAAGTAGACTAGATAATAGAATGACTAGACAGATACATTGTGAATTGATTGGCTGGACCCAACGAGTAGTCCATAACGATTTGATGTGTTTGGAAGTAGTGCCCCATGGGACTGTGCTTATTTTTTCACTGTTTAACATCTTGATAATGACTTTGATAAAGGCATAAATGGCATGTTTATAAAATTTTCATGTTTATCAAAATTTCTAACAACCATATCAGATGACCAAGGTAGGATCCAAAAAATTTCAACAGGAAAAAGAGAGATGGATCAAGTGTAACAAAATGAAATTTAAGGAGGACAAATGCAAAGGTTTACCTGGGTAAAAATATCACCTTCAAAAATATAACATGGGGGAGGGAGATATGACTAGTCAGCAGTTCATCTGAAAATCTGGGAATTTTAGTGAACTGGAAACTCAGTATAAGTCAACAATGTGATACGGCAACCAAAAGAGCTAAGCTGATTTTAGGCTTCATTGGGAGACATAATGTCTGGGACTGGGGAAGTGATAGGCCCATTGTGCTTTTCCAGAGGCTTTGTTTTGGGAAATTGCCACCTAGTCACTCCCAATAATACCAGAGTGGAAACCTGTGTATAATACTAGGATTCTACTTTCTGTAAATTAGCTTTCCCTTCCTCCATTCCTCCTTTATTCTCTCCCTTCTGCAGCCACTCCTGAGTATCACAGTAAAAAGCACAGAAAAGAAAGTAATCTATTGATGGCTTTAATATTCATTCAGCTGAGTGGGCACTTCTAGTTACAGTCAGCATCTGTCTTGGGAAGCTGAGACAAGGCAGAAAGACAACTTAAGGTCTTCATAATTTACCAGGCACAGTCAACTCTTCCACTTTAAGGCTGATGCTGATTTAAAAGGAAAATACATTTATTCTCACTGGCTATCTTTGGTTCAGGCACTGATTTGAGTGAAACAAGTAAAAAAAATATCTGTTGTTCTTTATAGTTGTGCAAAAGAAATTTATCAATAATAACTCATATTTTCAAAGCATTTGAAAGTTTAAAGTTTATAAGGTACTTTCCTCTTGACAATCCTATGAGCCAGGGAGTATAAGCATTTAATTCCACCAATGCTTATGAAAAGTCCCCTATGTATAGAATGCAGAACACTGTACTAGGTACTGGAAGAGGGACTGAGTTTAAGGGAAAAATTCACTGACCTAGTGGAGTTTGCTTTCTAATTGGTGGGTAAGAAGCATGCACAAGTCGCCATAATATGCAATGATACATGATAAAGTACATCACAAAGGTATAGAATTGAGTTCTGGCTATTAATATCCCTGTTGTATAGGACAGGAAACTGAAAATCAAGATGTTTCCTTGACCAGGGTTACATGGCTAAGTGGCAAAGCCAGGACTGAAATTATCTGATGTCTGGTTCATTGTAATTTCTGCATTATGCTGTTTTAAAAAAAGTAATAATTTAATTTGAGACAATGGAAAGATTAATACTTTAGGAGTTGGATGATCTGGGTTTAAATCTTGCCTCTATTGTTTACTGCAACTTTGAGCAAGTCACTTAATAAACTTAACCAACTGGGGTCTTTGTTTTCCTTATTTAAGGGTTGAACTAGAAGGCCTTTGAAGTTTCTTTCAACTTGTATATCCTATGGACTAACATTTACATAGTACTTTTAGGTTTACAAAGTACTTTTCCCACAGCAACTCTTTTAGATAGGTGACTTAAATATGATTATTTTATAAAATGAAGAATACATGGCTTAGGAGGATGATATGATTCACAAAACTACAGAAATGCTAGAGTCAGAACCTGTATCTAGACCTCCTAACTCCAAAGTCAAGCCTTTTCTTCTACGTGAGGAGCTCCGGCATGAAAAATATCATACCTTGACCTTAAATGGATTTGCAGTCTCACTGATGTGGGTATTCTCTCCCCACAAAGGTGCTGATCACAATAGACTCGTGCTTCCTTATCCCTTGTCTTCATGTTTCTCCACAGATCTTGCATAGGTGGCCAACAAATTGTTCTAGAGGCCTTGATCTAGCTAAATGAGTTGTTTCCTTTAGCAGCATGAAAACTTGTGGACCATTGGACATGCGCTTTGATTCTCACATTTACATGTCAAAAAGTAAATTAATGTTTATAGACATTCTTAAAACAGTGATTCTTGCCTTCCTTCTCTGCTACTGCACTGAAGAAGCACCTGCAGCTACACAGAACTCAAGATCATTTAAAATTTTTCCTTATTTGCTGCCAAGGCTAGGGAATTCTTCATCTAATGAACAAGCTGTGGTAGAGATCTGCAAACTTAATGAGACTGGTCCTCAGAAAGGAGATATAATCTGTCACCGGAACTACGCTTCACTTTTTTTCAACATAGAAGAACTTCAGATCTACCTTACCATCTTCTATCCAGAAGCCTCTTCACCCTGGATATGTTATAACCCTTCATCTCTCCATAGCAACTCGCCTCTCTCAGCTTTCCAGCTCCCATTTATGTGTTATTCCACTTCCTTCCTATTAGAATGTGAGCTCTTTAATACTATTTCTAGGTCTGTATCCCAGGGATATCATAAAAATAAGGAAAGGACCCACATGTACAAAAATATTTATAGCAGCTACTTTTGTGGTGAAAAAGAATTGGAAATTGAGGGGATACCCATTAATTGGGGAATGGCTGAACAAGTTGTGGATATATGAATGCAATGGAATACAATTTTTCTATAAGGAATGATGAGCAAACAGACTTCAGAAAAACCTGGAAAGACTTATATGAACTGATGCTGAGTGAAGTGAGTAGAGCCTGAAGAACACTATACACAGTAATAGCCACATTGTGTGATGACTGCCTTTGATAGACTTAGCTGCTTTCAGCAATGTAAAGCTCTGTGAAAACTCCAAAAGACCCATGATGGAAAATACTATTCACATCCAGAGAAAGAACTAAGAAATCTGAATGCAGATGGAGGTATACTATTTGCTCTCCTTTTTTTTTTGTTCTGTTTTGTATCTTTTTTCTCATGGTTCCTCCTATTAGTTCTAATTGTTCTTTATCTCATGACTAATGTGAAAATAGTTTAATATGAATGTACATGTAGAGCCTATATCAGACTGCATGCTGTCTTGGGGAGGGGGAGAAAATTTAAAACTCAAAATCTTATGGAAGTGAATGATGAAAAGTAAAAACAAGTAAATTAATTATGTGAAAAAAGACTGTGAGCTCTTTGATGGAGGGATTACCTTTTAAATTTGTATTTGTATATAGAGTGTCTAGCACAGTGCTTGGCTTCTTTCCTTCCCTCCTTTCCTCCTTTTTTTCCCCCCTCTCTCCCTTATCCTTTCCTCCCAGCTTCCCTTCCTTCTTTTCTTCTCATTCCTTCCTTCTTTTCTTCCTCCTTCCCTCCTTTCTTTCCTCCTTCCTTTCCTTATTTCTTTCCTTCCATCTATTTGTCTTTCCATATATTGTCTAACATTGGTTCATAGATTTATTTGTATGTATACACACATATATCTTATTTACCTCTCTGTCTCTCTGACAGAAAACAGAAATGAATAAATTGAGGGTTACTTTCACTTTTGTCATTTGACCAATCCATCTTTTTTGGGTTTTACATTTCTCTGACAACATCTTTTATTTTGGTTCTTCCTCAAAGCTCTTTATTTGTTATTTTAAATGCTATTGCCCAATTTTTTTTTGCTTTACATAATAACCTTTCCCATCTCAACCCAAATTGAACCTTCCCTTGTGAACAGATAAAACAATTAAGCAAAAGCATCTGGTACAGAAAACCTTATCTCACAGTATAGAAAAACTTCATCCTGGTAGTCCTCTACTTCTTTTCCATGAAAGATGATACAGAGCCTTATATGATATGTTGTACCCTATTCACATCCAATATTCATCTCTCCTTTGTACTTTGATGTAGTTATTTTTAATTCTTCAGAGAGGATTCCATTCTTCTTTTATTATTTAAAGATTTAATTCTTTATCTTTATCTTAAATTCTTCCAAGTCATGCAAAAACCTCAACAGAATATTACTATGAAAATGATGGACCTTGGGGGTGGAGTCAAGATGGTGGAGTAGAAAGACACACATATGCAGGCTCTCCCCACACAGCCCATAAAATACCTGTAGAGAGGGACTCTCAACAAATTTTAGGACAGCAGAAGTGGAGAGTAACAGAGTGGAGATTTCCAGCCCAGGGTGACCTGAAAGGCCAGCAGGAAACTTCTGTTGCACCAGACATGGAGCAGAGCCCAGCCCAGCCTTGGCCACGTGGCAGATGGCTCGGGCAGCCCTCGAGGGTACAATCTCCAGTCTCAGTATCAGTGGTTCACAGACCCCTCAATGCACAGGTGCCAAAGGTTAGTGACAGGGTTTTTTCAGCTGGCCGGGAAGGGAGAAGGAACATGTGGGTCCTTTCCTTATTTTTATGATATCCCTGGGATACAGACCTAGAAATAGTATTAAAGAGCTCACATTCTAATAGGAAGGAAGTGGAATAACACATAAATGGGAGCTGGAAAGCTGAGAGAGGAGAGTTGCTATGGAGAGATGAAGGACCTCAGGCAGTGGTCACAGAGGCCACATCAGGCAAGCAGCAGCAGTTCTCACAGCAGCCCCTACTGCAGCCTGCTGTATTGTGGGATTGTAAAACCCATGGGGGTACTGAGCAGCCCATTCTTACCTCAGCCCTGTGTAGAGGTCTTGACGGAGCTGATCTTTATCTCACACCAAATGTTGGCAGAACTGGAGGCCAGGTGGCTGTGTAGAGGAAACTGCTAAGATTCTGGGCACAAAAATCTCTGTCTGCTTCCAGACCAGTGTACATGCTTGATTGCGCAACCCTGGAGGAACTGAGATCTTACAGATTCCCAAAGTATACCCTACTCTTGACAAAGGACCCAAAAGTCAAGTAACTGGTTGGGAAAATGCCCAAAAAAGGGAAAAAAATAAGACTATAGAAGATTACTTTCTTGGTGAATGGATATCTCCTCCCATCCCTTCAGATGAGGAAGAACAATGCTTACCATCAGGGAAAGACATAGAAGTC
>CM053769.1:57641029-57661289 GCA_028658325.1 Potorous gilbertii
GCCAGGGC
The DNA here is from genome assembly GCA_028658325.1 of Potorous gilbertii. Lineage (NCBI taxonomy): Eukaryota > Metazoa > Chordata > Mammalia > Diprotodontia > Potoroidae > Potorous > Potorous gilbertii. The sequence goes on from CM053769.1 coordinate 57,641,038, forward strand.
AATAAGATGGAGGCTGGCACAGATCAGCTTATTAACAGCAGTAAGATATAAATTTATCAGTCAACAACTATTTATTCAGCATTAGTGAGAAATGAGATATAAAGAGGAGAGAACAGTTCATGAGACATAGACACAGGAACTAAAACCACACAGTAATTTAGTGCTATTTAAAGTCTAAGCAAAAATTCCTATATAGCTAATGGATATCTGAGGGAGAGTATCATTGAATTTTAGGCCAGATAGTACAATGATTCTCAATAATTATTGTACTACCATTAAGAAAAAGATTATTTTCAGTTAAGGATGGCAGAGTTGTAGAATACATTTTATTTTATTGAACTGGATGTGGGATTTCATTGGTATGTGAAATTTCAATGAAGGAAACTTCCTTCATCAGTTTATATCCACTTGTACTCTTCAGCTTATAGCCTTTAGCAACTGATGGCTCAATGGTTAGAGAAAGCACAAGGCCTGGGGTCAGGAAGACCCAAGTCCAAATCTAGCTTCAGACACTTACTAGCTGTATGACCCTGGACAAGTCACCACCTTTCCCTGCCTCAGTTTATTTAACTATAAATGGAGATCATAACAGCATCTACCTCCCCAAGTTGTTTTAAGGATCAAATGAGATATTTATAAAGTGCTTAGCATAGTACAGAGTAAATAATGAGTGATTAAGAAATATTTGTTCCCTCTCTCTTCGAGAATTGGTCAGTGGCACTTGAAGGTTAAGTGGGGACATTTAAGTGGAGTAGTGAATAGAGCACTGGTCCTGGAGTTAGGAGGACCTGAGTTCAAATCCAGTCTCAGACACTTAGTAGTTGCGTGGTCGGGCAAGTCCTTAACACTGTTTGTCTCAGTTTCCTCATCTGTCAAATGTTCTGGAGAAGGAAATGGCAAACCACTCCAATATTTTTGCCAAGAAAACCCCAAGTGGGATCAGAGAGTTAATGATTCAGTCACAACAGAAATTAAGTGACTTGTGAAGGGTGACTGGGCCAGTGTGAATCAGAGGTGGGATCTGAACCCAAATCACACAGCCTTCAGAGGTCAGCTCTGATCCACTAAGCCAACGCTGCCTCTTTGTGATATATTTTAGGGGGAAAATCTGTAGAAAATGGTTAAAATAGGAACATTTGGGCACTTAAAAGGTTTGCTTCAGTTCTATGGAAAGTTCATATTTGATGTCTCCCCTCACAATACTGAATAAATGAATCCTTATTGTAATGCTTAAGAGAATGAAGTGTCATGGGGCTAACAAGAGTCTATGAGTCAGCAGTGGAGCAGGTTCAGGTCTAAAAAGTGAGTATGATACTGGGCAGTATAAATAGCCCTGGGGCTTAGAGGCGGTAGGAGGCCACCCTCCTCTTAGATTCATCTCTTTGATTGAACTGCTTTAGCTCACAGGTAGGCTACAGCAAAGGTCATGGGAAAGAATAGGTTCTCATTCAAAAGTCTGAATAGGTTTCCTAAACCCATGTAAAGCATCTATTTATATTTATATTTATATATTGAAACTTCTATACAAATAAATGGATAGGGACTGAACTTATTATTTCATTGGTGTCCACATGCACACAAGGGGCAGCTAGGTGGTGCAGTGGATAGAGCACCAGTGCAAGAGTCAAGAGGACCTGAGTTCAAATCTCACCTCAGTCACTTGACACTTACTAGCTGTGTGACCTTGAGCAAGTCACTTAACCCCAATTGCCTCATCCTGGGTCATCTTCAGTCATCCTGGTGAATATCTGGTCACTGGATTCAGATGGCTCTGGAGGAAAAGTGAGGCACAGCCCTCCCTCACTCAAAACAAAGTCAAGTCATGTCATTATTTCTCTGATGGCACGGTCTTCTTCAGCAACAAAGGACAAACACATATAAAAAACACACATATAATATAGCATACACACATCAACATGGTGTATATATATACACATATTCATATGTATGTATGCATATACATATTTGCACATACCTATATATGTACACATATATAAACCAATATCATATACCTATGATGTATATATAATACATGCATACCAATTATATATGTGCATAATATATATGCATAATGTATATGTGCACATATACATACATAACCACATATACACACATATATTATATATATAATATATATGTCCTCAGGAAAGGCTAACCTGGACTTAGCCAAGAGAGTAATGACAATATGACTTCTATAACTTGAAAGGTAGAGGAGAGGTTGGACATTATGTCTTTTTCAAAGGAGATAACTAATACGTAAAATTCTGTGAAAAACTTAAAGCACTGTATGTCAGATGCTGCTATTAATAGTATAGTAATAATTTGTTACTATTAACTTCACTGAAATTGGAACAATAGGAAGTGGAATTAAGTTGTAGCTTGTGAGATTTAGGTTAGTCATAAGAGGAATATTCAATCAGTTAATAATATTGAAATGAGATATTTCCAAGGACGTTCCCATCTTGGAGATAGCTAGGTACAGTGGAAGTAGTGTTGGACTGGGAATCAGAGGTAATCCTTGCTGTTCCTTGTACCTATGTGACCTTTGGCAAGATGCTTAACTTTCATAGGTCTCAGTTTCCTCATCTGTAAAGTGAGAGAGCTAGACTACATGACTTTAGGGTTCCTATCCATCTATCCATCTATGATCCTATGCTTTTTTGGAATTGGGGGTAGAGTGGGAAGGGAAGACATGATAGACCACATTCTCATCAATCTGAGATGTTATAGCTGTGACGTCATTGGTTGGAGGCAATTGTGGACTCTATTCCAACATCCATTCCAGGCCTGGAATCTCTTAATTTTCTGAGATTAGTTTCTTTGCTTTTATAAATCAGAACTAAACTCATGTGGGTTGGAATTGCAGTAGAGTCAAGCTCACGCCCAACCGTTGGTCTGCTCCTACCCCAATATTTACAAAATAGCCATTGTAGTTATATTATCAAAACTCCTGAGTTGTTGACTTAGATAGAAGAGATACAAAATTGCATTTTATTTTGCGTCTCATTTGTCTATGTATTCACAATGCAAACATACAGGAATTCCCCAAATTTATCCCTAACCCTTAACACTTTAGAAAAGTCATTCCCATACCCTTTGTGCACACAGTTATTACAAAGGAGAAACAAAAAGTTCTCCAAACAAAATGGACTTTAATTCAATTTACTGTAAACTATATAGAATACATTTGCCATATAACCTTTGGATGCAAATGAGCAGAGCATGGGAACCTCTGGATCGCATTGACTAAATAAGTAAGTCCTGAGCAGCTGGCTGGGGAAAGTGGAGGTCAAATGCTTAAGTTACCGTTAACATCAAAATAATGCTTTCAAATACTTTCAAATACATAATATTTAAAATAAAATACATAGAACTACAAAGCAAATCAATTATATTGAATTACAATTGTTAAAATAAAGTTAGCTTACAGATCCCAGATTATGTACTCCTGCTCTAAGACTAAATTGCAAGGACCGGCCTTGATAAAAGGATTTTCTTCACCTGGGAGTTTCATATATAAAAGAAATTCTGGGTCCAACTCTTGACCCTGTTGAACTTCCCTGCCCTTTATTAGTGCTCTACTTACCTTGGACCTCAGTCACAAATTGTTTTCACACGATTTATTTAATTTGGTTCTGCAACAACCCCATAGGTAGTACAAGTATTATCATCTACATTGTACAGATGAGGAAACTGAGGCCCATTTCCATTCAATTCAACAAGTATTTATTAAGAAAATACAAAGAACAATGCAATAAGGAGAAAAGGAGAAAAAGAGCTTGCATACTGAGAGGATACAGTACCAAATACAGCATTAATAAGGAAAACTAAGTGCAAGGTAATTTGAAGGAGGAGGTAACATTGACAAGGAGGAGATCAGGAAAGTTTTTGAGGAGAAAGTGATGCCTAAATTGGGCATAGAAGGAAACTAAGGATTCTAGAAGTGCTGGTGAGAAGGGCATACTTTTCTGGAATTCAGGCTGGTCTGCATATAGTAATGGAGGTGGTAGATGGAGAGCTGTGTTCAGGAAAGGACAAGCAGGCAAGTTTGACTGGGATGGACAGTGCACGAAAGGAAGCAATATGAAATAAATCTGGAAAATCGGCTAGAGTCAGATTGCCAAGCGGGGCTTGAAATAATAAGCTGAGGAGTTTGTATTTTGTTCTAGCAACAAATGGGAGTCACTGAAGATTTTTGAGTTGGGAAATGACCTGCTCAGATACATCAGCTAAATGATTCACAGCTAATGAGGGGCTGGACCAGGATTAGAAGCTAGGGCTATTGTTTTTAAGTATACTACTCTTTACATATTATCAGTATCTCCAATAGCATCCACAGGGTAAAACAAATAATGTTATCATTCTCAAAACATGACTTTCTGCATCACATTCATATAAGTGGAATAATAAAGGTCATGTCAAGGAACAGCCTCTTTTTAAAAGTTGGTTGGGTTTTCTTAAAGCTAGAAGAGTCACTTAAGGAGGTGGCATGAACCTAAGTCTTAGACTGGAAGCCAGGCCTTGCTACTTTCTAGTTGCCTTGGAAAAATCACTCGATTCTCTTTATAACTCAATTTCCTTGTTCTGTAAAATAGAGATTGGACTAGATGATGTCTAAAGTTCCTGCAATGTAAAAATGAATCATCAAAAAGACAGCCAATTTAAGCTATCCCAGATCCAAAGAAGATAAGACTTCTCTATAAAATATAAGTTGTTTGCACTTATCAGAGTTGCTTACACTTACTCCTTAGCAGAGCAGGGGATCCATGGAGGCGTTATCATCCTAGGAGAGTGAGTAAAACCCATTCTGTTGGGGCAGAGAAAACTCCCACTTAAAATCCTTGGACCCCTCTGAACCTCAGTTTTCTTATCTGTAAAATGGGGAAATAATATTTGTACCAGCTGTCTCTTATATAGTGTTATGAGGAAAGCACTTTGTCAAATATGAATTGTTATATAAATGCCAGTTATTAAATAAAAATAGATTTTTCTATGAGAGAAAACTAAAATGAAATATGTTGGTAGTTATCATAATATTTTCTTGTCCAAAGGGAAACAGGTTCATTGTGTTTAGGAATCTTAAATGTGACAGGCTTTTGATATGTAGTTTTGAAGTCTGAGATTAATGAGTGTATCATTAGCCATAATATGCAGAGCATGGCACTCCGGAGAAACCATCCACATTTGGTTGAGTGTCACTTGTAATAGGAAGGAGAAAGTTGAGTGCTACCTTCCCTGGGGGAGTCTGCATGGAACACAAGCATACACTCACACCTGTGATGGGGAACAGGTGACTGGCTGTCACTTTTGCCTGCTTCAGCTGAAAACCCCAGGTTAGACAAAGAAATTTTAAATGCCCGTAATGTTAGAAGTTCATGTAGGATAATATCAGATAGATTGGTGCCTGCACCGTCATGCCATTTGGAGTTATTTGGAGAAATAAATGTGTACCTTGCAAAATATCTCCATGTGTAAAAATCTAGACTTTCCAAAAAGATAAAAGTAGGGGTGTACAAAGGGAAGCCATAATTTGTTTTAAAACAGGATCCTTTATTTAAAAAATTTGTCTCTTCAGGTATGTGTTACAAAATAAGCTCCATTAAACTGTGTCTTCATTTATGGTGACTTTTATAGTTTGGATATGGTTGAAAGACCCCAAGATTGCAAGTTGGGAGGCACGAATTCAAAACTCGATTCTACCACCAAATATTTTTGTCTCCCTTGGACAAGTTTTTTTTAAACCTCTCTGGGCCTCAGTTTCTTTATGTATAAAGATGATGTAGTCAGGTAAGATAGTTTCTTTTAGCTCTCAGATTTCAATTTCTAAAGATTCAATCTATAGGCAATTTTTCAGGGCCTCACTACCTAAGTAAAGCATTACATCGATTCAGAATTATACCATAGATGAATGGAGTGTAGAAGGAATGGAGATTACAAAAAAGTTCTTCTTTGTTATAACTCTCCTACTCTCCCAGGGTCTTTCTGCCTTTGAAGATATTTGATTCATAGAGGGACAGATTCAGTATACTCACTGGCCCCTGGAGAGGGTCATCTTTCAAGTAGAGATGTATAATCAATACATGTCTTGGTTGCTTTGCTTTACAAGTATTCAATTCAGTTAAATAGACTTTTAAAAAAAGTGCCTACTATGTGTAAGATGCTGGAGTATGTGCTAAGGATACAAAGACAAATGAAATATTCTTTGCCTTCAAAAAGCATACATTCTACTAGACTAATACAATTTCAACACAGACGAATAAATATAAGTATACACAAAAGAATATATTACAAAATGAAAAAAAATGAGAGACAGAGAGAGACAGAGAAACATGAATGCTAACCATGTTAACAATTGCTCTGAAAAGATCTCATGGCATCAGGTAGCATTTAAACTATACTTGGAAGGAATACGGGAGTTCTAAGAAGTGGAGGTGAACCAGATACCACCTTGTAAAAGCAAGGATTTGGGAAATGGAGTATCGTAAAGTTTGAAACATTTTGCACTGCTTAATTTACCAAATGCTTTAGTTCTCTGAAAGGTGTGCTTATTATAAAAAATCATATTGTTGTCCATTTGGAAGTATATTGTAAGTACTATCTTAATTAGAACAAGGAATAGTGTAGCTAATGAAAACAGTTTGTGTGATAAACACAGGAAATCAGAGCCATGAATAGGGTGGGGCCACCAGGACTTTGGCCCAGGATGGTTATGAAATGGAGGGAAATTAAGGGGGTGTATTTCCTACCTAGAGACATCAATGGATCACCATCACTAGAACCAACAACTTTCACTCCTCCATCTTCCTATAGCACTTATCCTGATGTTGATCAGGATTGCTGGAGCAGCAATTCCCCATGGTCCTGGTGTTGTGATGCCCCTCTCTTGAAACCTTCCACCTATTCCCCACCCCTGCAATCCCCAACAGAATATGCTGCCTCCTCTTATGGCATGTTCCTCCAACTGGATTGTCCTTTGCTCTGATGATGCCCCATCTATTTTTGCCCCCGGTGAACAAATTCCTAGTTGCAACTGTTGTTTTTGAGTCATTTCAGTCATGTCTAACTCTTCATGACCCCATTTTTGGGTTTGCTTGGCAATGATACTGGAATGGTTTGCCATTTCTTTCTCTAGTTCATTTTATAGATGAGGAAACTGAGGCAAACATGGTGAAGTGACTTGTCCAGGATCACACAGCTAGTAAGTGTCTGAGGCTGGATTTGAACTTAGGAAGATGAGTCTTCCTGATTCCAAACCCAGTGCTCTATCCATTGGTGCTTCCTAGCTGCCCCGTTAGTAGTGATAAGTGGAAATATCTTACATTTTATGGTAACGTGTTGTCCTCTTTAGTACTGGGGTGGCTTAAGTTGACAGTCTGTTTGGTGATTTGTTTTATATTTCATAGCTCTCCTTTTTAGCTTTCAGAAACGTTCCTACTACAGGGTGTGTATTTTAAAAATAACTGTCAGCATGATGGAAGCAGCGCCACTCACCAAAATCAGAGCACACAGGGATGAGAATACATCAGCCGCAGTGAAATGTTTAACAGAGATCTGTACCAGCAGGATTTCTCAAATACATCTAAGGAACAAGAGTAATTTACCCTAGACAATAAGATAAACAGAAACAAAATGGACAGAAAACTGGAGAAGACAGAAGCCTTAAAGTAATGCCGGTCTTACTTTTTTTTCTGTGTAATGTATGAAGGATGCTGCTAAATTATTAGCATAATAATGGATTGGCAAGTTTTAAAGTGGAACTAAGCCCTTGTGTTCCATTATTGCTTCTGGATTCTTGCCCGTAACATTTCTACTGCTACTTAAGAGTTATAGCAGAAGTGAAGGAAACTGAAAATAAGCTAGGAATATATTCAGGCTGGCCCTAGGCGACATCATGAAAGAGTTTGTTTTTTTCACTGACACACCCATGCCTAATATTACCCCTTTCGACCTGTGGTCGTTAGGTCCTTTCAGTTTTTGTAAGGCAAATGAGGTTAAGTGACTTGCCCAGGGTCAAACAGCTAATCAGTGTCTGAAGCCAAATATGAACTCGGAAAGATGTCTTCCTAATTCTAAACCTGGTGATACGCATCCATTGTGCCACCTAACTTCCCCTCTTCTACCTGTATACCTCCCCATTTAATTGTAAGTTATTACCAAAGCAGTCACTAAAATTGTTACACCTGGGATAACTACTACCAATCACACTTGGGACAAGTAACATGAAAAGCAGCCTCATTTGGTGTGCATGTGTGTGGGATGTGTGTGTGTGTCTGTATACCACCTTATTGGGGGATACAGACCCTGGAATCCTGTTGCTGTGAAGTCTGTCCAAAAGGAATTGGACTATTTGGTTGCTTCTTATTTCATTCTTGATTTTTCGATCAAGAATTTTTCGATCAGTTTTACCTTTATAATTGGCATTCCAGAAGCCTGATAACTAGGGTTTGTGGGCAGAGAGGGTATAACTGACAATAAACAGATGCTTTTGGGGAGAATGCTGAAAGAGAGGTTGAAATTAATCCCCTCAAACCTACCAGATATAATTTTAGATCTGGATCAACTGGCCTACATATTTCATTTTTACAGAAAAGTAAAATAAGGCCCCAGAGAGATAAAGTGAATTGTGCAAAGTCATAGAAGAATCCTCATTCATCTCCTGCTGAAATTTAAACTGGGGTAGCGGGCAAAAGGAAGCCAGACATTATAGACTGTTAGATCTGGAGGGAAATTGAAAAATATCTTGTGCGATACCTTTCCCCATTCCATTTTATAGCAGAGGAGGTGCAGGGACCAAGAGTTAGTCAGAACAGGGGCTGTAACCCAGATCTAGCACCTTTTTAGCCAGGTCGTTGGAAGTTGGCTTTCCTCAAGGATCTTGGCACATGGCCCTTCCAAAGTAGGATTGTCAAGTATTTTTAAAATTTCCTGGAAAACGTCTTTTGCAAAACGACACATATATAGCCTGTATTGAATTACTTGCCTTCTTAGTGGGGATGGGTGAGGATGGAGGAAGAGATAGAAGTTGGAACTCAAAGTTTTAGGAATGAATGTTGAGAATTGTTTTTGAGTACAACTGGGAAATAAGACGTACAGATAATGGGGTATAGAAATCTATCTTGCCCTATAAGAAAAGAGAGAAGATGGGGATAAGGGAAGGGTGGAGTGTGATAGAAGGGAGGGCACATTGAGGGAAGGGGTAATTGGAATGCAAGATGTTACGGGGTGGGGAGAGGAGAGAGATGGGGAGAAAAATTGGAACTCAAAATTTTGTGGAAATGAATGTCGAAGTCTAAAAATAAATAAATAAAACTATTAAAAAAAAATTTCCTGGAGAGGCAAATTCCCTGCCCCAATTAGACCACTCTAGATGTGGCTCTGCTTATCTCTCTGAATAGTGAGAAGGAGATTTAAAGCTGCTAGGGAACATAGAGACTGTTGAACTCAGACTCATCACTTTACAGATGAAACAGACCCAGAGAGTGTTACGTGCTCAGGCTCACACAGTTAGCAGTAGGATCAGCGTTTGAAACAAGGTCATACATAGAATACTGGAAATGCTCAGAGGCATCTTGTTCAACTCCTTCACTTTATAGGGGAGACAAGTGAGGTTAAGTGGTCACACAGGTAAACCAGATGTAGTCACACAGGTAGTAAGCATTTGACCCAAAGTCTGCTATTTCCAGAGCAAATATTCTTTCCAGAGTTTCATGCTACCTTCAAAAGGAATAAAAATTTGATCATGGGATTTCAAGTATGTATGGGTGGATTTTCCTTGGAGGGAATGGTAAATATTCCCTTGAACAGCTCCCTAAATCTAGGTAGTGAGTGACCTTTTCTTCCTATTCTATCTAGCAGACCCTAAATATTTGATACCTACTTCAAAACTATGGGCAGCTAGATGGCATAGTGGATAGAATGCCAGTCCTAGATACAGGAAGACTCACCTTCCTGAATTCAAATCTGGCCTCAGATACTTACTAGTTGCGTGACCCTGGGCAAATCACTTAGCCCTGTTTGGCTTAGTTTCCCCATCTGTCAAATGAACTGCAGAAGAAAATGGCAAACCACTCCATGATCTTTGCCAAGAAAACCCCAAGTGGAGCAACTAAAAATATGATTGACCAATACCACTAGTATTCATAGCTATGGATTGTTGCTATTATCAATGCTGTCAGTATCTGCTAACAGTTACATATGAAAATGTAGTTACTTACGGGGTTGTCACATAGAGAAGACATCAACACATCTGCATGTAATAGAGGCTGGTGGGAAGACAAGAATTGAGTTATCCATGGCTTTTATATCTATAAAGAAGTTAGAAATGTCTTATTTAAGCTATCTCAGGGGAAAAAAAAACCTGCCAAAAGCTGCTGTCCCTTTTGCAGATGAAGCAGTTCCTTACTTCCTCCCTGAAGCGAGCTGGCTATTTCTCTCTCTGGGTTTACTGTTTGCTTTCCTTCTTCTTTTTGCCAGTTTTTCTTTGATGGATTTCCTGTCTTCCTGGATCCTTTTTGTTCCTTTCCTTTGTTCTTCCTCTGCTTCAAGTTGTTTGTAGTATGTGTCTATGCACAATATTATTTTATTCATGATGCTTTTTTATTATTTATAACGTTCTTTGTTTCTTTTTTCGGCCTTTGGTTTTCTGCTTAGTCACAGTCATTCTTTAGCTCTTTGTAAATGTTACATGGCTTGCTCTTTTGCCTTCCCCCTTAATAATCCTTTTCCTTTTGAGAATTCTCCTTTTAATCTTTTTTCTAAACATTTTGAAGATTCTGGAAAATTGCTTGGTAAATCTCAAGCTCTAGGGAAGTTCTCAAAAGTGTGGTCCTTGAGACCTCAGGGATCCTGGAGGTAAAAATTACTTTGATAATTATACAAACATGTTTTAATTTCTAATATGATAAAAACCAATATATCTATCTCTATGTATTCATCTACCTATATAACTCACATAAACAAAAACTCTTTGGAATCCTGAATAATTTCTAAGAGAGTAAAGGGTTTCTAAGACTCAAAAGTGGGCAGTGCAGTGGCGCAGAGGTTAGAGTGCCAGGTTGGAAGTCCAGAAGACTAATCTTCCTGAGTTCAAATCTGGCTTACTAGCCTTGTGACCCTGAGCAAGCCACTTAACCCTGAACCCTGCGTTTACCTTAGTTCATCTGTAAATTGCGCTAGAAAAGGAAATGTCAAACCATACCAGTATCTTTGCTAAGAAAATCCCAAGTGGAGTCACAAATGAACAACAACTGCAAAAAGACTTAAAGACAATTGCTAGAACATCTTTCCTCTTCAGATTGGCATGCTATGATTCTTTTTAATTATAATGTTGAGTCTAAAATATTAGATGTTTCATAGGTACTGGAACTCTTGATGGTAAGCAACAGTCTACTTGTTTCCATTTTCCATGAAAGCCGTTAGGATCTTCTTTCTTGCCAAATGGAGAATCCATTCAATTTATACCTAAGTTCTTAGTTTGACACTTTGGGAAGGTGAATATTACTGGAATCACTAATTTTCTACTTAGTGAATTATTGTGTTTCCTCCTGCCCATACACAGTCTCTAGCCTACTTCAGGTCCTCATCAGTTCTTGCCTGGACTCTTAAATAGGCTTTTGATTGCTTTCCAAGCTTCCAGTCTTTCTTCTCCAATTCACACCCCCCAACAAAATTGCCTTAAAACATAGATCTAAATGTGTCACCTTTCACCTCTTATTTTAATTTTAAATCTCCAGTAACTTTCTATTGCTTCTAGGATAAAACACAAAATCCTCACAGAACATAATTTGTAATCTTTACCTGTGTGACCTTGGGCAGGTCATTTTCCATTTCTGAGCTACTGTTTCTTCATCTACAAAATGAGGAGTTGGATTACATTACTTCAAGGTCTTCTGCCTCTAAAGTTAGTGCTTTCTCCACTATATCATGTTACTTTCATAGAAATGAATCTCTTAAGTCATGTGTATTTTCCATCTCCAAGTCAGTGTGTACAACTGAAGTAATTTTGAAAGTGTTTCTTTGAGTGGTCAAAGGATATAAACAGTTTTCAAAAGAAAAATTACACCCATATGAAAGATTAAATCAGTATTAAATAGGATGTTGCAAATCAGAGCAATTCTGAGGTTTCATCTCATACCCAGGGAATTTGAAAATATGTCAAAAGAGATGGGAATCACAAATGTTAGAGCGGTTCTGAATTGGTCTAGTCATTCTGTAAAATAATATGAAATGATTTAAGAAAGTCACTAAAAGGATTTTATCTTTTGTCTTAGAATGGTGAACCTAAAGAGGTCAAAAGTAGAAAGTTTTCATATTCACTAAAATATTTATAACAGCACTTTTTTGTAGTAGAAAAGAACTGGAAGCAAAGTAGATGATTATTGATTGGGGAATGACTGAACAAACTAAGGTCCCTAGATATAACAGAATATTAGTGCATCATAAAAGTGACATATATGAAGAATACAGAGAAGCAAATTTATGTGAACTGATGCAAAGTCAAGGAAGCAAAACTAAGAAAGTTTTGTATATATATATATATATATATACACACACACATATATATATAATTACTGCAACAATTTAATTGGTAAAAATTGCAATGATAAAATGAAACTAAACATTGTATAATTATAAAAAAACAACCCCAGATCTGAAAAAGAAAAAAGAAACTTTATTTTTCTCCCTTGTTTTCATAGGTGGAAGACCAAGTGTAGACTATTGTATATATTTACAGACTTGGTTTTGCTGAACTGTCTTTCCCCTCCTTCTTTCTTTTTTCTTTTTTGTTACAAGGGATAACTCTCTCAGGAGGTGAGAGGGATATATTTGGAAATTAAAATGATATAAAAACTGAAGTTATCAATATAATCTTATTTATAAACTGATAAAAATAAAATGAAGTAGTACTGTGATCTTAAGGAAAAATTTATTTTGAATTTTTTTCCATCACTATAGTGCTGTAACAAGAGTTTAAACATAGTGTAAGATGCATTTGTATTTTTTGAAATTAGTGTATGTGTGTGAGAAGATAGAAGATGAAAGGAAGGGGGAGCGGGGAGGAGTCAACAAAGAAATGTAGGAAGAGATCAAAGTAAGGGGAAAGGACCTATTTCTAACAAAAATATTTTTAGCAGGTTCTTTCGTGGTGGCAAAGAATTAGAAACTGAGGGAATGCCCATCAACTGGGGAATGACTGGACAAATTGTAGTATATAATTGTGATGGGTTATGATCATGCCATAAGAAATGGTGAACAGGATGGTTTCAGAAAAATGTGGAGTGACTTACATGAACTGATACAAAGCGAAGTGAGCAGAACCAGAAGAACCCACAGTAAAAGTTAATATTGTAATGATGATCAACTATGAAAGACTTAGCTATTCTGATCAAGACCATGACCTACGACAATTCTGAAGGACCCATAATGAAAAATATTATTCACCTTCTGAGAGAGAACTAATTTTTCACTTTATTTTTCTTGCTTTTGTTTTTTGCAACATGGCTAATATGGAAATACATTTTACATGACTTCAAATGTATCATATTGCTTGCCTTGTGGGAGAGGGGCAGGAGGTAGGGAGAGAATTTAGAACTTAAAATATTAACAAATGAATAGTTTTAAGGACAAAAAATGTAGGAAATTGTGAGGTGAAATCAGTGACTTAGAGGTCTGATTAAAGCTAGATATAGCTAAAAGTGTTAACTTGTATGGACCTTTGTGAGATGTTTGATGGTGAAGCTAAAGTGCTTAGCCATCTAAACTGGGTCTTTATCCTTATTTTCCATTTATCTACATACAGCTCAACCTGAGGAGATCCAAGTAAATAAGTGCAGGCTTCTGGGTGTATGTTGAGGATTGGAGAGGGAGTGGTAGGAAGGGTAAAAATGATTCTTAGTACAACTTCAAGTTAAGATTTGTCCTGGTTGGAAATCTCATACTGTCCCCTTAGATTCTACCTCCTTCATGAGGTCTTCTTGTTCTACTGTAGAGCCCACAATGTAGAGTTGTATACTAAGTCCTCCTTCTAAACTTCTAGCTAGCACTGAGTGACTAACCTGTCATTTTGGCCCTTATATGCATCCTTGACTATTTCATATGTACATAGGGTGAGTGACTCTTCTATCTCTGAGTTAGCCATCATGGTGGTGCTAAATATAAAGTGTATTGAAACTGGAGTCACTGGATGTCCATTCAAATCCTAGATCAGCCACTGACTCTACCTATGTGATCTTGGGCCAGTCAATTAACCTCTATGGTCCTCATTTTTCTCATCTGTAAAATGAAGGATAGACTAGATGATCCCTCAGGTTCCTTCCACCCATTATCCTTAGAATATCCTGCTTTAAGAACTATCAGTAGCTCCTCAATGCTTCCTGGACTTCTCAGTCTGGAATGTAAGCCTTTTACAATATGACTTCAACTTCACTTTCCAGACTTATTTCATGTTACTCCCTTCCACCAGCTATATTTCAACCAAACTGGATTGCTTACTATTCCATGGACTCAATACACCATCTCCACATAAGCTGTCCTGCATGCCTGGAATGCTTTTGCTCCCCATCTCCATCTTGTAGATTTCTTAGAAGATCACCTTAGGTGCCATCTCTTTAGCAAAGCTTTTCTTGATTTCTGACATTATTAGTGTACCCTCCCTCCTTACCATATGTTATATTTATTTGTTTATATTTTCTAGTAGAATATAGGCTCCTTGAGGGCAGAAGCAGTTTTTTACTTGTCTTTTATCTCCAACACCTTGTCCAGTGCACATAGTAAGCAGTTGATATTTACTGCTTAGAATTTAATTTGAATGTAGTATATATTTCATCAATACTTTGCTAAATTCAAATTCCACACCTATAGTAAAGTTTCATGTCCAAGCTATGTCTAGTGTTCTTTGGGCATGCCGCTTCAGCTTGGGGTTGAGTCCCTTAGGGTCACCTTACTTGAGATCTCTGTTCCTCAGGCTATGGTTGACTGAGAGAGGAAAAATCCACAGAAACAATAGAAGAAGAATGGTTTTTGTTGTTTGATGGTGGTTTTTTTTTTGCTAAGTTACATCTTCTTCCAAGTTCGTCATAGATACCTGTCTTAAGCCACTGTAATGTTAATTAGAGAGTTAAAGATCTTCCCCACCCATTGATGGGCCTGCCCATTAAGGGAAGCTTGATTGGGGAGGCCCATACCTTTTGTTAATTTCTGTTGAAGCACTGGGTCAGAGGCCTTCTGGCCCTGAAAAGTGTATAAATACTCTGAGGTGAGGCTTATTTTGGGGCTTGCTCATTAGAAGTGTTTGTTTGGCCAGAGGAGACTCTGGGCAGCCAATAAGGAATCCTCCAACTTTGAAAGCCCAGATGTTGGTGCTTCTCTCTCTGCTAACTATGGATGGATGGGCAAACAGTTGGATCTGTCTGTTGATCTGTGATGTATGTATTTCTTACAGTCAGACAGTTGGCAGCTCTGTCTGTTAGTTGATCTTTGTTTCTTTATATTTTCTCTGAAGTTCAGGGTGCTGACTTTTCCCCCTGAACTAAGTGAATGATACATGTGCTTAGTTAAAGTAGATTGTTGACCCCTCAAAAGTTGCTTTCCTTTTAGAAAAGCAGATCTAAGAACCTGTACAGCAAGCCCTCCTGTGTATGTCGGGGTCGTTGCTGTTACAGACACTTATAAAACAGACAATTGGTCTAAAAATAAGGGAAATTTCATGAGCTCTACTTCTTTTTGATTTTGAAATCTAGAATCTAGGAGGAAATTATCTCCATTTGCCTTTTAAGTAGATATTCTTTTGCAAGAGTTCTTAACCTAGGGTCTGTGAACTTATTCTTAAGAAAAAAATATGATAACTATACTTCACTATTCCTTATTTTTTTGCCGTCCTATGTATTTTGTTTAATGCATTTAAAAACAGTATTCTGAGAAAGGGTCTATAGACTTCATCATACTCCCAAAGGGTTAAGAACTTCTATTATAGTGAAATAACACAAAGAGCAGAGAATGAATATGCACTTTGGGGAAACCACATTGATTAAAAACTGATAGATTAATTGAATTTTTAATGTGAATGATTTTTTCAGAGTCCGTTTTTTTTCTGGATCTCTTTTGGAGGCTGTGTCTGAGGAAAGTGTTAGTTTAATCAACACAATGAAGCATTACTTTACTATAAGATAGGAAGTATATCTTAAATAGTCGATTTTAAGTTATTTTTGAGTGTCTAGGAGAAGTCCAGATTGAATCTCTTTGAATGCCATAAACAGACTATTAGACCTTAGTGGAATGGAGCAGGTAAGTCCCCATAATAGTGGTATCATGGTATAGGACTACCCATCTGGAGAGTGGAATTTTCAAATACTAATACTGTACCTGTCACTGGCAATTTCTGCCAAGGGGAAGAGAAATTTGAGAATTTGACGTTCTGTGATAACCAAAGGAAAGAAAAACTAAGGCAAACTGGGTCAAAGTTGTTGAAGTCATAACCTAGGAGGAAAACATATTGTTTTTTGCCTCCATATTTAGTCATGCAGTTGGTGAAATTTCCTGGAGGAGATTTTGGAATGGACTTTTATTAATGTTTAATAACATATTATTGTTGCCTCTTACAAAACAGTCATCTTTCTCAACTTATAAATTGTTCATAAATTCATAGATTTAGAGCTGGAATGGATCCTAGAAGCCGTATAGTACAAATGTCTCATTTTAAAGGTAACAACCAAGTTAGATGACATATTTAGTAAAGTGCTTTGCAACCCTTAAAGCACTATCTAAATGCTATCTGTTATTATAAGAATGAAGAGAAGTCTAGATACAGAAGCGTACGGCCTACAGTTCTTGCTGCTAGGGAAACTGAAGCTAGTGGATTGCTGGAGTTCTGAACTGAAGAAGGCCTAAAACCAAACTGGTATCTGCACTAAATCTTCATCCACTGGACCCAGATGGCTCAGGAGAAGTAAGTGAGACTGGTGACCTTGACCAGCCCTCCCTCACTCAAATCAAAGTCAACTGCAAGTCATGTCATCATCTTGATGTCATGGTCCTGTTTGAGAGCAAAGACATTAATAGAGTGAGCCCCCAGAAAGTAAGGGCCATAAGGATGACCAAGGAAGAGTGAACTGGTCCAGGTTGGAAAAGCAGAATGAGTTAAAATCTCCATGTCATTTACTGTTGTGATTGATTCCATGACTGGCCTCTGAATTTTCAACCTGGGTAAAATAGGAAGACCCAGCTTTTAAACATTCAAACATACACACACACACACACACACACACACACACACACACACACACACCCCAAAACAAAAAAGCCAAATAAAACAAAACAAAAATGCCAACAAATAAATAAATCTTGGGAAAGAAATTTGATGACTTTCTCAAGGTCAAACAGGTATTGGATTTGGGACTTGAACCTTAAACCTCTGTCTCCAGATAGTGTCTTTTTTCCATTGCCTTATTGAAAAGAGAATATGTTATTTCATAGAACCTTCTTTGAATAAGAATAGATAATCAAAAAAACAGACTTCTATTATGTAAAGAATATGATATAAAGTAGTTAAATTGAAATGTTTACATAATACAGTCATATCCAATGCATTGCCCCAACCAGTGTTGTTTTGCAATAGGATCATTAATACATGATAAATAAACACCTCCATAACATCGAAAAACTTCACTATAATGCCATTTGGCTGATTGCCTGAGATGCAAATTGAATTTCTGGCAATGCTGTGAAGAAATAACCCATTGTAGCATTATTTCACCCATTTTTGCACAGAAACAGTAACATTAAGGGGGAATATGTAGTTTCAGTTTATTATTAGAATTATTTTATTTAGGTCAGTTGCTTTTTAAAATTTCACTTGGATTTTCAAGATTGCTGGATTATTGTCCTTCACACACACACACACACACACACTCACACACACACACACTCACACACACACACACACTCACACACACACACACACTCACACACACACACACTCACACTCACACACACACACACTCACACACACACACAAATAAAAAGAAAAGGAAAAAATTGAGAGCCACTGAGTTCTTACTTCTCTTTCCTGCATAAGAGAGAAGGGGGTCACATATACTTTTGGGGGTTTAAATTATAGAGTAATATTGATTATTTTATGCTCATTAGAAGTCTGTTTACTATTGCAACATATGAATCTACTGTGCCATGTTTTGTTGTGGGGTCATTTTTCAGATGTGTCTGACTCTGTGATATCATTTAGAGTTTTCTTGGCAAGAATAGTACAGTGGTTTGCCATTTCCTTCTTCAGTTCATTTTAGAGATGAGGAAACTGAGGCCCACAGTGTTAAGTCCAGCATCACATGGGTAGTTATTGACTGAGGCCAGATTTGACCTCAGGAAGATGAGTCTTCCTTCCTCCAGACCTAGAACTGTATACTACATAGTACCACCTTGCTTGTACACTGTGCCATGTACAGTTACATAAAAATATACTCGGAGTTTACTGCTAATAGATTTCCCTTTATGTACAATGATGGAAATTATCTTAAGGTTAAATAATTAGAATTTTGTAGTTATTGATACATACATTATGACTTAGGAAATATCTAACATCTGGAACAACGAAGGACAATTAGAGCATCTTTGAATTAGTATTATATTTCTTTTGTTTAAAGGATGTTAATTTGCAAGTTTGAGTAGATGTTAGGAAGTTATCATCACAGGAGAGTGGTGGTATTGGGTTTTGATTCCTGCTGTGAAATGCAAAACTCCGGAATTCAGCACACTCGTAGAAATTCAAATGTATTGTACTTTACACATAAAAGTCTCTTGACTTTTCTGGAGGCAGAAACTACTACTTGAAACAAACAAATGTAAAGATAAGCTTTTGTGACAGAAGTGAAAATTAGCTTTCAATTAGTGAATTAAATAATTGTTTTTTCCCCGGGTACTGAAAGATCTTGTCATATATACAATGTAAAAACAAAAAAGTAGCCAAAAAATCTTGTGTCCACAGAATAGCAGGTCTGTCACTTATACCTAGCATTAATTCTTAGTGAATTTAAAGGTTTGAGGTGTGACTTCACCAATGCAGGTTGCTACCCCTTTATGCCTTAGTAAATAGTCTTCAGAAGTTGCTGTGACAGAAAATTCATAGTCCCACACAGACAATCTAATGATGAGCCTCTCTGAATTTAGTTAGGCTGCTCCTCTACCTAGATCCATTATCAAATTCCTTCCAATTTGGTAGAACCAGATGGATTCTGTATTCCATTAAGGTGACCCTTGAGAATTCATTACCTTTTTGGCACTATTCTGAGATATCAGAGGGAGACTTTTGTGAAGGATATGTACTTATGAAATAATACATTTGCCATTTAAAAATGCATATTGAATTAAACTGGTTGGGAGGGGTGATAAGTAGTATTTTTTTTAAATGATTCTAAGTGCAAAAATTGTCAGAGAATTTGGGTTAGAAGGGAAGGTAAGAGAGCCATTAGTTCTCTCCTCTATTCTAATACATCTCAAAGAGTTCAGTAGCTATTTTCATCCACTTTAAAAAATCTCTCTATCAAAGTTTAAGAAAGCTCTCCTTGTCAGGAAATTCTCCTTTCTATTTTTCATAAGTTTAGACTGGGGTAACAAATCCTTTAGAAGATAGTCTACAAGTAATTGTGGATGAATTCCATTCAGCACTCAACAAGCGTTCAAGATCCTACTATGTGTCAGGCATTATGCCCGGTCTTAGGGATAAAAAGATCAACTGAAATTGTGCCAGCTCTCAAGTAGACTAGAGCTATAGAGATTAGGGAGGTGTTGAGGGGTGGGAAAGACCATAGTTAGATATATTTCAAAACTTTGTAACTATTGATATTTTTAGCCCTTTAGGGAAAATTCTAATGCAATCCAATAAATATTTATTAAGCTCCTACTATGTACTGGGCATTGTACTAAGTGCTGGGGATACAATTATTGAAAGGAAAGACAGCTTCTGACCTCAAGGAGATGGGGTGTGTGTGGGAGACTAGGGGGTACCTGGCATGAGGGCATCTTGTTCCATGGAGTTGAGGCCAAGCTAAACAACTGTTGCCAAGTGGAGTAAGGTGATTCTATTTGGAGTGAGGTGAGTTCTGCCTTCTAGAAAGGAAAAGATTGGAAGAGGGTTGATTCTCTGCCCTTGAGTGCCCCATTCAGAGGAGAGTTGAGGCTGAGGGATGCGGTGTCAGTCAATGCTTGAGTCAGCAATGTTGTTATGGTTGTTTGTCCTTGTTCTCAAA